>ML779201.1:396332-483947 GCA_009831015.1 Picea engelmannii | reverse complement strand
TGTGTTAGCTTAATTTTTTTTTTTTTTTTATCATTATTAGTTACTGATTTTTTAGGTGATTTATGCACATACGCTTCTCCTTTTGCTTAGTCAAATCATTCTTGTTTTCGAGTCCCAACGATGGAATAACTATCACAGATCTGAAACATCGACGAAATATTTCTAAATACAATGAATCCATAAATATAGACTAATAAAATAACACACTATAAAATCTTAAAAGAATATATTACCAATATTCTATGTTGTTTCTTTGACTTTAGAAAATATTTTGACACAGTGCCCAAGACTAACCTTTGGAATAGGTTACAAGAGATAAAATTTCCTTTCAATTATAGAGTTGTTATGGTAAGATTATACAAGAGTGTTATGGCTAAGTTTAGGAACACTAGGGGTTGGTCAAAATAAATTAATTGTAATATAGAAGTCAAGCAAGGTTGTCCCCTACCTTTTTTAGCATATATATTGATAAGTTAGAAGATTGTCTGGAAGAAGCAAGTTGTGTTGGACCAACTCTTGCTGGTATAGTTATCATCCTTCTTCTTTACACCGATGATATTGTTCTTATGGTGAGGAGTCCCTATGATATCAATAAGAAACTAAGGATCCTTAATGATTTTTTTCTCTAGTACATGTATGACTGTTAACATTGATAAAGGGAAGGTTATGATAATTAAACACAAAAAGATCACTTATAATAATTTCATATATGACAACAACACCTTGGAGGAAGTGCCTTCATACAAATATCTCATAATTGATATTCATCACAAGCTTAAATGGAAATATAACATTGAGAAAAGGATAAATGGTGGGTGGAAATATTATTATGGACTTGAAAACAATTGTAAATTAGAACACCTTTGGCTACGGTTTAAGAAGAAACTCCTCTTTGAAACTCTTGTCACTCCTATTATCTTATATAGTTGTGAAGTTTGGGGCTACAACATCTCTATAGAATTGTGGAGAAATATAAAGCAAATCTGAAAGTGTTTTATAAGTTGTAATCTCAAAATTAAAGGCAATACACCCTATCCTATCCTCCTCATAGAAGTGAGTCATTTCCCCATCGAGAGCATGGCTATGACTAGGTACCTAATGTAAAAGAACAAAATAAACAACATGGAAGACAAGAGGATTCCTAAAATTGCTTCAAACTCCATTCAAAACCACCTGTGGCTCAAGCGAGGATGGCATAAAGATGCTAAGTCTTGGCTAAATAATTGGGGACTAAAGGAAGAGGTCACTTTGCAAAATAACAATAATATTAAAAATGTTGTTGCATCTAAATTCAAGGAGAAATTGTGGTGTGATAAAGAATTAGAAAATGAAAGAAAATTAAGATACTAAAAGGAGGTGATCAACCCTAAAATAGAAGATAAAAAATATCTCTTTATTTTGACTAGAATAAAGAAGAAAATTAACATCGCTAAAATAAGAACAAACTCTCACAAGATCCATAGTGAAACTAGACATTGGACAATTCCCAAAACGCCATGGGTCAAAATAATCTGTCATCTTTGTGACACTAAGAGGGTTGAAGTTGAAAGGAACTTTCTCTTATAGTTTCCTAGGTACACCCACATTACATCACAATTTCAAAATATTTGTCACAATATTGACCTTCTTATCCTTTTAACTCATCAAAACTATAGTGATCTTGAAACACTTCTCTTAATGCTTTTCGAGCACAAAAATAAAATTATAAAGAAATCCAAGTAATTTATTTCCTTCCTTAAGGACCGATAGATCAAATATGGTCTCAGTGGACATCATCATCATCATTACAAATTTCGATATTCACAATAGTTATTAAAATATTATTTAAAAAATATAAAGTCAATAACGTTGATATTGAGTAATTATTTAAAAAAAATATTAATTAATGGCGTAGATTAGTTCCATGATAAAATTAGTTGGATCAAAGGTTTTGAAACTAAATTAAATTTTGAGCATCTATTTAAAAAAAATGTAAGTGTAATATTCAAAAAGAACTATAACATATATTAGGAAATTGAATATTTACAATAAATAAATAAATCTATATTGTTTAGAAAATAACACAAATATTACAAAACACTCGATTGCATCATAATAATATAAGTTGTATTCTATTTTATATGTATCTAGAAGATTTATATTAGGGTCCTACCCTAACTACCCTAGTTAGTAGAATGAATTGTTACTTAATATATTGAGGGCCATATTTATTAAATAAGGCCCCATGAGGTAGTAGAGTGTGAAACCAATAAATGCAAGTGGCCCCATTAAAGAAGGTCCACTACTTAGTGGTTGAGGCCTCATTAATGAAGGTCCACTACATGGTTAGGGTTTTGATCAATTAAAAACTATACATTGTAGTAGAATGTATATAATCAATTGTCAAATGAATATTATTGTATTTGGAAATATGCTCATGTTGGAGGTAGCCCCCTTAAAGAGGCAACATTGCATCCAATTATTAATATGAACAAAGGTTTGCTTACTATTGTTATTTTACAAATTTGGTTATGTTTATTTTCTTTTCATAGTTATATTTCCATATACCTTGCTTTATTTATTTTCTTTCTTCAACTATATTCCATCCGTTTTAATTTGAATATTATGTTTCAGCTAAGAAGGAACACCACACGTGGTATTAGAGCACTTTCCTATGCCTACACATGCCTAATTTTATATTCTTTTAGGCTAGAGACATGTTCCAACATCTTTAAATAACATAGAGATCTATCATTTAGTGGATGAACATATGGTTGAGTAATGATAGATGTAGAAAATTACAAGAGGCGTCACATAGTTGGATACCCTTGTAACCTCTGTTGATACCCCTTCAAGTAGTACCTTTTTTGACAACACATGTATATGGAATTGTCTTCCATGTACCTTTGGATATATTAGAAGCCCCCTAGGCACACCTTAAACTAGCCTTACATAATCCCATCCACTATCTTGTTTCTATATTACACCAAGAAAAACACTTGGGGAGATGACTCTCATTTACTAAGGAGTCATGTAGTATGGATAAAGGTACGATCTATCATCCTTAGTTGGTGCAATGAAAGATTCAATTGAGGACTATTGTAAAAAACCCTTCAATATATCATATAGCTATAACAATTGATACTCCTCTATCCTTAGGACCTTGCAAACCCTAGCCTCTTCCTGCAAACTCTATCTTTTGCAACATAAGCATGAAAATTCCTATATAATTTACAATATCTAGAATTTGGTAATTTCATTAGTGTAGGAATTTGGGGCCTTCCAACACCATTTTAGGAGACCTAGCTCAAAATAATCCTTGGTTGGCACTAATAATTGTGGTGTCACTCTACATTAAACATTTTTTTGTGTGTGGACCCACTCATACCATTGCTTGTGACCCCTCTCCATAGATTCCTCTTGGGACACTAATCATGTTGGGATAACTCTTAGATAACCTCTTCGGTGCTCCCAATGGTCCCATGTCAAAAAACCATAGCACATTATCCATTGATGAAGTAAAAACAACAATTAATTCTCTCTCCCAATTAATTAGCAAAATGGAAACCTATATGTCTTCCTTCATTGCACACGTTGACCTTTATTTTGATCAGATTAAGACACTACAAGGTAAGCCAAAGGAGGGTGATATTGTCTTTGGTGAAGGCTCCCATAAGAGTAATAACCTTGAGGATGAAGAAGATCCCACTAATTACTTCTAATTTTTTGACTTTTCCCACAATTTGATGCTTACCTCCCTAAAGTTGATTGAATAAGTTTGATGGGTCAGATCTGACTGGTTGGGTTGACCAAAAGGGGCACTACTTTTACCTTCATGCCATACTTGATGAACTATTGACACTAAAAAATGATGCCCTCTATTTGGATAGGGAACGTTGGCAGTGGTAGCAAGGACATAGGAATGCATGTCTTAAGGTCACTACATGGAGGTAGTTTGTGAAAGCCATATTTTCCCACTTTATCAGAGATACATTTTTTTTAGGGCCAACTTACCAAATTGCTCCAATCTGACACAATGGAAGAGTATATTGCTGGTTTTGAATGTTTGGCTATTAGAACATAAAATTTAACTAATGATGTTTTAAGCTGTACTTTATTGGTGGTATTAAGGAAGAAATCAAAGCCCAGGTAGAGATGAACCACCTTACTACTTGGTTGGAGGCCACTTGGCTTGCTCATCATGCCTAAGTTATATATTATTCTCAGTCCAAATGCCCCAAATTTTCTCCATGTTCCCACCCAAATATGGTAGCTCCTAAAAAACTTTCCCCACCCCTCAAGGTCCATAAGTTAACATGGGATGAACTGGAATAATGTCAAATCAAAGGTCTTTCTTACAACTGTGTTGAAAAATATTCTCCAGGGAAGAAATATAAGAAGCAAAAATTATTTATGGCCATTTCTGAGGACATTTATAATGAGGAATTTGATGGCATCACTCGGGAGGAATTCACTTCCATCAGTGAGAAAGTTCCTCTTCTTGACCAACCATGTGAAGAATCCAAACTCTCCCATCATTCTTTGATTGATATTTCTTCTCCTCATATGTTAAAATTGGTTTGCGCATCAGAAGGTCATTGTCTTAATTGATAATGACAACATTCATAATTTTATTTATCATTGCATTTCCCAAGAAACACATTGCTATATCCATGTTGTTAACAGCTTTTTGATTATGATTTCTAAAGGGGGATCTATCGAATGTGGTGGCTAGTTTGAAAATGTGAAACTTCAAATGGGTGAGAATTTATTGAAATCTCACAAATTTTCCATTGAAATGTGTAGATGTGATATTTATTTGGGTGTTGAATGGCCAAGAACATTAGGCCCCATCACCATGGAATTCCTAGAATGTTTTCAGAAGAATGGAAATTCCTACATCCTCAAAGGTATCAAAGCAAGCTTTCTAGAAATCATCAAATCCCACAGTATAGACAAGCTTTTAAAAGAGGGTCATTCTAGAATTATTGCATCATTCCAGGCTATTGAAGCCTTTGAGTATGTTTCTCATCTAGTTCATCCATATATGAAATTCATATTGGACAAACACCAACAAGTCTTTGAACATCCCCAATGATCACCACACTCACATGGAGAGCATGATAATAGCATCCCACTACTTCTTGGTAGCCTATCATAGAATGTGTGACAATATCATCATCCTTTTGGCCAAAATAATGAAATTGAAAAGATTGTACAAGAGATATTGGTTGTTGGTATTATCTATCCTAGTACTATCTTCTACTCTTCTTTGGTTGTCATGGTCCTTAAAAAAGAAGGCACTTTATGCATGTGTTCTAATTTTCACACTCTTAAGAACTTGACAATTACAGGTCAATTCCTCATTACAATCATTAATGATCTCTTAAATGAGCTACATGGAAAACAATTCTTCACCAAACTTGATCTTCTCTCTGGTTTTACCAAATTTGCATGAAGGAATTTGGTATTCCCAAAATTTCTTTTCACACTCATGATGGTCATTACACATTTTTTTTGTGAGGCCCTTTGGTCTTTGTAATGCACCTTCCACCTTTTAGAGCCTCATGAACCACATCTTTAAGCCCCATTCTAAATGTTTGTTGACATCCCGGTCTATAGAAAAAATTGGGTGGAACTTATGGATTGGGTCTTACAACTCCTACACAATCACTAGTTGTTCATCAAGCATTTTAAATGTCCTTTTTGTGGTTCCAAAGTTGAATTTTTGAGACACATTGTTATTGGAGAGGGTGTGGATGTTGATCCTAAGAAAAATGAGGTGATAAATATTGGCCTCATCCTAAGAAATTTAAAAGTTTGTGTGGTTTTCTTGGCCTCATAGGGTACTATAGGAAGTTTGTCCAAAACTACAATAAAATTGCTACTCTACTCACCATCCTACTAAAAGAGAATGTCTTTGATTGGAATGAGGAGGTTGAAAATGCTTCTTAGGATTTAAAATATGTTATGTACCACACCAATCCTGACCTTCACTTCAATAAGACTTTTGTTTTGGAATGTGATGCCTTAGGCAAATGAATTGCGGCCGTGTTAATGCAAGAGGGATGGTCGCATGCCTTCACTAGGATGTAATTATGTGATAAAAACTTGCGAAAATCCACCTCTGAGAAGGAAATTTCAGATATTTTTCATGCACTTTATATTTCACATCCTTACTAAATAGGGAATCATTTCTAGATTAAAATAGAGCATGGTAGTTTGGAATATTTTATAGAACAGAGGCTATCCCCCCTAAAGAAACAAAAGTGGGCCATTAGGATGTTAGGCTATGAATATGAGACTATTAAAAAGAAGGGAAAGAAAAATGTAGGCCGATATTTAACATCACTCGATAGCCATCTAGGGGTATGTTTTTGACTTCCTCAACCCTCAATTGTGATAAGGTTTAAGAGAATCTAGAATATTATTGAAAGTCCATATGTGGCTAGCCCCATATGCATGAGTAATGGGGGTTAACGTGACATCCAATCGTACCATGGTGATCAATGTAATAGGTCAACTTGCGGAAGGCATAACTTTTGCATACAAGCTCCGATTGATGCAATTTTTGCATCGTTGAAAAGATATCAATGTGTATAATAGTGTCGATGGGTATTAGCTAAATTTATAAAAGTTTTGACCCCGAAAAATTCTGTTTAATGCCTCAAAATGGCTTCAGAAGGTTTCAAACCCCAATTTTCCAAACTAGGACCTACCATTAAAATGTCCCTATTGGATGATTGCTCCATTTTTTTCCACTCTGAAAGCATAGAGATAGATGAAAAATTATAAAATGATCCAATATGGTTATACCTCCCCATTTAGGGAGGATTTTGGTCCCCAATTTTTTTTTTTTGAGGAAATGTACTCATGGAAAACCCTTCAAATACTTCCTCGTGTTCCATGGATGGTAAGTGGGGTAAATATTTGGCCCTCATTACGAGTCCTTTCCCTGAGGGAATTAAGAGAGTTGAACCCATGACCAACAAAAATCATGATAAAATCACGTTTGGATCTAGACCAATTAAGGTAACCCTTGGGGATTTTGGTCCCCAAAATATTTACTAAATGACGTGAGGAAATTTTTTCTCTACCTTCTCCCTGGAGTACCACTTTTATTTTTCTACAAGTTGTCCTTTGAACCCAATTTTACAAAGGTCATGTTTCCCCTGTCTAGTATTTCTGGACCGCTTTTGAAAAACTATGTCCTCTGCCAACTCTTCCTGAGCATTTGGTGTGAAGTCCTCTATGGAAGGTACAACATGCTCCTCCTCTTGATCCAACATGGAATGCTCATAGATTTTGAGATTCTCCACATTCACTACTGAGTAAATGTGCATGTATGGGGGTAGATTAAGTTTGTAGGTGTTATCTCCCACCTTCTCCAATATCTCGAAAGGTCCATACCACAGAGCCTTAATCTTCTTACCAAGATCCTGTGGTATTTATTTTTTCACCTGTAACCAAACTCCATCTCTCACTTTGAATGACTCCTTGGTTCTGTGTTGATCATGTCCGACCTTGTATTTTTCTTGTGACTTCTTCAACATCTCTTGTAATTGCAAATGGATTTGACTAATCTTCTCAACAAATTTTTCTGCTCTCAATGTATCTCCTGTGAGGTCCTCCTTCACTCCTCCTTGTTTTCCATATACAACATCCAAGGGTGAAGGTGGTAAATATCTAAAGCAAGTTTCAAAATGTGACTTACTAGTAGAAGTGCAGACTACTCTATTATAAGAGTGCTATATGTAGATAATATTTTCATCCTAGGTCTTCAAATGCTTATGATTGTAACCCCTCAAAAGATAAACCAAAGTCCTATTGACTACTTTTGTCTACCCATCCCTTTGTGGATGGAATGTTGTAAATATCTTCAACTTAGTGTCCATAATCTCCCACATTGTAGTCCAAAATGTACTAAGAAATATGGTATCCATGTTTGAGATGATGGATTTTGGTATCCCAAAGTGCACCCAGACCTGTTCAAAGAACCTGTTCAAACACCTCCTTGAAGTCATCATCTTCCATGCATGCCTCTTTGTATGCCTCATTGGTAAAATGATCCATGCACATTAAATTTACCAAAGCTGTAATATTCGATGTGGGTGGCCTTGAAGGAATGTCTACCAACATGTCTGTGCTTCCCTTCTTATACTTGATTACTAGATGAAATTGCTAAAAAAAACCCATCCACTTGTAATGTTTGGTTTGTTGTAGCTTACTCTAGTCCTACAAATACTGTAGTGGTTGGTAATCTGTGTGGATGATGGTTTCCTTACCCATCAGATAGTGCTTCCACTTCTTGACAACTTGAACTAGGGCATAGAGTTCCTTGTCATAGGTAGGGTAGTTGATAATTCCCCCATGAAATATTTCAGAATGATAACATAAATTCCTTCCTCCTTGCATCAACACTGCTCCCATGGCATACCCACTTGCATCTATCTCCATATTGAAAGGATTTTGAAAGTTTGGTAATGCAATAACTGGTGCTTGATTGATATTTATTTTTATCTTATTGAAATACTTATGTTGATTCTTCCCCCATTGGAAACTCTTACCACTCACTATTGTGGTGTGGAGTGGTGTATCTACCATTGAAAATGAAACTATGAACTTCCACAAGTACCGTGATGCCCCAACAAAACTCCTAACTTAAGTGACATTTGTAGGAACCGACCATTTTATGATGGCCTCCATATTTGTAGGATCTATCTTGAGATCCCCTCCACTGATCACATACCCATAATACACCAAATATCGTTGAGAAAACTCATATTTCTTGAGGTTAGCCAACAACTGTTACTTCTTCAGAGTCTCTAACACCTTCATGAGATGTGATTTGTGCTCCTCCCAAACAACATTATAAACCAATATATCATCCAAATAGACTATAACAAATGAATCTATATATGGGTGTAATATACCATTCATCAGTCTCATAAATGTAGTTGGTGCATTACATAAAAAAAATGACATGACTAACCATTCATATAAATCTTTCCTTGTCTTGAAGGTAGTCTTCTAGGTGTCTTATTCCTTGATGCATACATGGTGGTATCCCGATTTGAGATCCAACTTGGTGAAATATTTTGCGGGCTGCAACTGATCTAATAGATCATCGATCCCAAGTAGAGGGTACTATTTTTTTAGTGTAAACTTGTTCAATGCTCTGTAGTTGATACACATTTTCCAAGTCCCATCCTTCATTGGTACAATTATGATAGATGACCCATAAGGTTAGGTGCTTGGCCGAATCACACCTTGCTCCAATAGCTTTTGCAATTGCTTTTTCACTTCATTTTCTTCTAGAACAAACTATCTATACAACCCAATATTTGGCAATGGAGAGTCTATAAATAATTGTATTTCATGCTCCAATTCCTTCTTGGGTGGTATCCTTTTAGGCTCCTGGAACACTCCTTTATATTCCTGTAGAAAATCCTCCAACTGATGTTTTTTTTTTTATCTTTAGTACACCTCTCCAGGGATGCCTTTACTCTTTTCAACTCATCCTTCGTCTGATTTCTCTTAAGAAAAGTAAAAAATACTTCTTACTGGAACTAATCAACTTCTTGGCTTGGTTGGAACTTACCAATGAGATGTTTGACTTACCTTTATGATCATTGATGATGTATGACTTCCCATCCTCGATAAGTTTGTACTAGTTGTCTCTTTGCATGAAGATTGCATCCCTCATATACATGTAAGGGATTCCAAACACTACTCCACATATGTCAAGGGGTAATATGTCCAATTCCACTTCATCAATAAAATCAACACTTCCAACAAATTTAATGTTACACTGTTTCATTACCTTGATCTCTGCATCCTTTTTTACCCATCCTAATGGATATGGGCTAGGATGATCATGAACCTCCAATCCAATATTTCTGACTAGATTTATTGTTATGATATTAGCATGTGAACTAGAGTCGAACATAGTGTCTATATTGGTCTTCTTGACTTGTATCTTGATGTGGAAGAGTTTTTTCATATCCTCTCTTCCTGGCGATGAAGGCTACTCATATTCAACTCCCTCTGCACTAATGTGCATACAATCTTCTCAGCCACATTGGATTTGATTTGAATCTAATTTCTTGAAACTGTGGTTAGACGATTCTTTTTCGTTTCATCTTTCTCGCAGTTCTTTAGGTTTAAGTCTAGATGTAGTTTCCAACACTTTCCCTCAGTGTGGGCATAAATATTGCAATGATTACAATGGTTTCTAGGATCCTTGCCCCGATGTGCAGTGGTTGTGATATTCTTATCCTTTCCCCCTTTCCACTTCTTCTTCCCCTCCTTGGAATCTTCATGATGCTCTCTCTACTTGGAACTTCTTGGCTGCCCTTTCTTGTGGCTTATGTTTTCCAAATACTGCGTCTGTACACATGCATCGTCCATTGTCCTTGGATTGAAACACATCACATGATTTCATTTATGGCTATGTAGATCCCCCATATACTTGAGGAGTACATTTGGGTTCTTGGGAGAGATAGCCAACATGATGGCCATATTTTCTAAATTCGGTGGTGTACTCATGTACACTCTACCCTTTCTTATGTCTGAAGTAGTGCCATCGAATCCATTGGTCCTCTACATACCATATAGGGTAGAATTGGGACTTGATGAGGGTTTTTACGTCCTCTCACCTAGTTACTTGCAGATCAACCTCCAACCTAAGTTTTTCCGTATGGATTTCCCACTAGGTTAAGGAATGGCCCTCTAAATCCAGTTTGACAAATGATATCTTTTTTTCTTTATCTATATGGTGAACGTTGAAATAAAATTCTAGTTTCTACAACCAATGATTCAATTTTAATGCATCTATATAATCTTGGTATGGATTTATGTCCACTTTTTCTTCCATCTTGAATAAATATTGTGAATGCTTTATTGTACTGGAACTCGACTACTCTTTCTCGGGTTCTTTCTGAGACTCCTTTTTTGGGTATTATTTATCCCTCGATTTCTCGCATGATCTGATATCTCAGTTCGAGCCTTCAACTTCTTTGAACGGTTTGAGATTGCTTGCAAGAGCTTCCATGAAGCGGGACATATTGTGAGATATGTTAGCGAATTTCTTTTCTAGCCTCAAAAATATCTCCTCTACTATATCTCAAGGGTTGTTTTGAACAAACTCGTTGGCCATGGACATGGTTCTACAAATTTCTTCTTAAACTAATTCCTATATCCCTGAAAATTTCTACAAATACCCTAAGAAAACTTGCTTTGACACCAATATGATTTGTAAATTTTCGTGGATATTCCACTAGATAGTTCATCACAACAGATCTAATAAACTATTGAAATATTTATTGTGAAGGTTAATTTCATTTAGATATGATATTCTTTAATTACTGTTTTTCTTCTTAAAATGTATGAAATAGATGAAATGAAAAAAATGGAGAACACAAATAAATACTCAGATTCATAAATAAACACAATATATAACATGAGAAACCCAATACATGAGAAAACCTAGCTAGAAAGTGAGTATGCTTTGCTTTATTTTCCTCACATGCAAGTACAAAGAAATATACACTCTCTATGGAGTTTCCTTTGACAATGTGTCTTGTATGGATGCTATAAAATATCTCCTCTTTTTTTATGCTCTCAAAATACCACTCCTAGGTGCTCTGCTCAACTATGGAACAAATACAATGCTAAAGAATGGAACCCCTTCTCCTCTTAGCGGTCTGGTATTTAACATTGCCCAATAGCCATCTAGGGGTAGGGTTTTGACTTCCTCAACCCTCAATTGTGATAAGGTTTTGTAAATTCTAGAACCTTCTTGAAATCCCATACATGGCCAACCCCATATGCATGAGTAATGGGAGTTGATGTGGCATCCACTCGTATAATGGTGGTCAACAAAGTAGGTCAACTTGGGGGAGGCATAGCGTTTTCATATGAGCTCCAATTGACACAATTGTTGCATCATTGGAAAGGTCTTGATGTGTAGAATAGCGCCAAGGGGTTTGTGCCAAAATAGAGAAAGTTTTAACCCCAAAAATGCCATTTTATTCCTCAAAATGGCTCCTAAAGGTTAAAATCCTTAAATTTCCAAACTGGGACCTGCCATTAAAATGACCCTGCAAGGTGATTCTTCCATTTTTTCCACTCTGAAAGCATCGAGATAGATGAAAAATAATATAATGATGCAATTCAAATCAATTAGTGATGTCATATTTGTCAGGCATCTCTAAGGTTTAGGAGGTGGACAACACCTTGATATCTTGTGTTGAAATTCTTTGTACCCTCAAAGATAATTTGGTGTTGGCTTAGAATGGCATGAAGTAACATGTTTATCAACATCACTTTGAATCAATTTGAAAAAGGGAATCAGGTGTCCTTTTGTCTCCATCCTTATAAGAAAACCTCACTCAAGGAGAAGAGAAACCAAACATTATCTCCTAAGTTTTATGGACCCTATAATATACTCAAACATATAGGTTTAGTGGCTTACAAATTGGCTATGCCCAACCATTCTAAGCTCCACCTATTTTTTCATGTGTCATACTTGAAGAAAGTGCTTAGGTCCAATTGAAGAGTTCAAACCACCCTTCTAGAGTTTGATGAGGATGGTTCCATTTGGTTGGAACTTGAGGCATTTTTGGACAAACATGAACATCGTCTTTTCTAGCACACTATCAAGGAAGTTTTTGTTCAATGGAAATATATATAGATCGAAAATGCTACATGAGAACCAACAAATA
The DNA here is from genome assembly GCA_009831015.1 of Picea engelmannii. NCBI lineage: Eukaryota > Viridiplantae > Streptophyta > Pinopsida > Pinales > Pinaceae > Picea > Picea engelmannii. Next base: position 471,243 of record ML779201.1, on the reverse strand, counting down.
TTCTTCACCAATTTCCTCATCTCCAACCTTAAGGACATGGTTGATTTGTAAGGGGGAGGGCATGTTAGGTTCCCACCCTAAACCCCCTAGTTAGTGGAATATAATTTTATTTAATGCATTGAGGGCATCTCTATTAATTAAGGCCTCATGCGGTAGTAGAACGTGAAATCAATAAATGTAAGTGGCCTCATTAAAAAGGTCCACTAGTTAGTGGTTGAGGCCTCATTAATGGAGGTCCATTAGGTGTTAGGGTTTTGGTCAATCAAATACTCTATATTGTAGTACAAGGTTTGTAGTCAGTTTCCAAGTGAATATTATATTTGGAGCTCTGCTCATGTTGGAGGTTTCCCCCTCGAAGGGGAAAGTGAACATTGCATCCAATTTTGAATATCATTTTTTTTCTTCTTAGTGATATTATTTTTCCATTCTGGTTCTGTTTATTTACTTTCCATAGCTATATTCCATATGCTTTTCTTTGAATATTTTGTTTTAGCTAACAAGGAACAACAACATTTAATATATATATATATATATATTGACAATATGATTAAAAGAAAACTTATACATCTCATTCTTGAGAAGTACCGGGCTCTCTATAACAATAATAAAAACTAGGTATTTGATTAGATGATCTTGCATCTAGTGGTCTCCCTAGTAGTCTAAATTATCTTTGGAAAACATCTTGGAGGGAAGAATTGATCTCATCATCATGAGTTGAATCCTTTGTCTCTAAAGTTCAACATCTGTTATCATGTAATTTCCACCCTGACCTCTCAATTTGAAAATTTTGAACCATAACCCCTTTTAATTAGTTTATGAGTATACCTAGGTGTAGGTGGTGGTGGTGCACTTGATGTTGATGCTTCACCCATCTTATTAATCATCAATCTAGTTATATTTATCAAAATAATATGCTAAATCAATTTTTCTAATTCATGCCTAGACCAATCCACTTTCATTTGATATTGTTCATATGTTCTCATATCTACTTAAACAATGTATATTGGTGGTTCATTAGACTCCTACTCTCTATTGGGAACTACAAGTGGGTAGAAATCCATTATAGCTAGACGTTTTGGATCTCTTTCTAATTCTGAAGCGCCCAAATCATGTTTTGTAATTATGTTTGATATAGTTCTTTTAGAGTTTTTTAGTCAACCAATCTCAAAGAATTTGGATCCCTTTGAATGATAGGATTGGAGGGCATAAATAATATAATCCTAAAATACTATATGCACCATTGTCTTCATGTATTCAACACATAGGACATGCATGGGTTATTAATAAATACTTAAATATACAAAATAGATGAAAATTGTGTCCACATCCTAAAGCATGATAAGTAGAAGAATCAAAACCAAGCCTATAAATCACAAAATTGAAATATTCATGTGTTGATATTTAAATTCCATTAAAAATATAGTATTACCTAAATGACATAAAATTACGAGTAAAGAAAAAAAATTAAACTTACGAGAAAAATACACGTGGATCACTACTTGGTGGAAATGGTGGATGATTGAAAGTAACATGTGCTAGGTTGTTTGGTGCTAATTATAAGGGAATATTTTCATGATGTGATTTTCCTACTTCTAATTGTTATCTTGGTCGGTTTATGCAATGCTCTACCAAGTTCAAAAGCACCCTATGCTCAAATAATTTTTGACAATTTTGATGAAGCTCCCTCCCAACTCAATAATCCTCTCATGTAAAGTAGTCATTTTTCTAGTAGGAATTTGATGAGTGCTATATGTTGGTGGAGGAACAAAAGAAGGATGCACACATTCAACAAGAACATTAACAATTGGACCAACATATGCATAGTAAGCAACACAATAATTAGACAATTTGCAAATAATAATTATACATACAAATATGCTAAATAAATATGGTAGAATTTATATTATTTTAACTATCATGACAATTATTATATAGATCTTTCATATGGAGGTTTATCATTAATAACAGGTAGGTATTTGACCCGCAACCAACCAATACATACATAGGGATATGGTTAAAAATCCAAGTGAGTCTTGTTTGGATTCCACATAGGTATATCAATCATTGATTACAATATCAATTTTCATGGATTTATTGAATGCCCCACTTTGGTCATCAAACTCCCCTAAGTCATCATATGAACAATGTCGGTTTAAAGTGAGGGAATGAGAAAACTTGAGGCTAAGTGGTGGGAAACCTCTCCGAAAATATGTAGCACTACTTAGATGAATAAGGGAATTCCAATCGCCCATGGGTGCAATAAGAATCAACCAACTCCATTGCAACACAAAAATGTCTCAAAAGTATCATGTTCAACCTATAAAGTGTGTCGCACTAAATAATCTAATCAACATAGTACAATAACATGCAGTCTATCTATTGACCATCTATCAAAATATTTCTCCTTTCTCTAATCGCCTCAACACCAAAAAATTTGTTCATGTAGTCCATCTATCTTGAAGTAGTAACCCCAGTAGGAATATTAGATAAATGGAGAGCCTCTTGTTCCCTTCTATATAATTTGATGATAATATAAATTCCATCCTTTGATGGGATGAACCACCTATCAACCCTAACATGGAACCCTTAGCATTCTTGATCACACTAACAAATTAGTTATTAGGTGAATTTTTTCTTCACCTTCAACGATACCACCTACTCGACATATTTGAGGAGGCCAACATTGGAAAGGAGATAACATGTATCAAGAGACAAAGGCTGTGAGATGTTCTCATGTGTCATCTAATGTAAGTACCATTTCCTCACCATATGGCAATGCAACTTTATAGTTTTACTGAAAAAAAAAAGAATATAACATAATTCAAGTTTTATAATACTAACATACTATCAATTATTAAAAAAAATGTTGCTCCATTGTTCCACCATTATAAATTTGGAGCACCAACGTGTTCATAATAACTTGGAGCAGTGTGTGTTGGTGTTATTATTAGGTGCACCATAGAATTTTGGTGCTCATAATCAACCTAGAGCATTGTGGGATTCCCTAGTGTGGTGCTTTCTCACGAGGCCACATAGCACCAAATGTATGAAGAAGTAGATAACTAGGGTTTTTGAATGGAAAATTAAAAAACCCTACTTTTCTTGAAAAATAATAAGGATGAAGGATGCACAAAATATCGGTGGATGATCGTTACTAAGGATGTTCGGTGCACACCAAATCAATGATAGGGAATAAAAATAACACTAATGCTTTACAATGTGTAATCATAAATATCAAATATGCTCTTTTTCATATTTATTCATAGCTCAATGATATATATATATATATATATATTCCCATGATAATGTTTCAATTAAATACTAGAGCATTGATGCTCTCACATCATAGAGCACAAGTTCACACACACACACACACACACACACACACATAAGGATAAAGTGATGGAATTATTGTTTGTAGAATGATGCTTCAATATTCATTTGAAGCATTGTATTCCAATATGGTAAAGAAGCACTGTATGGAAACAATGAAATGGGACCAGGGTTGGAATTTCAAACTTGGAAAGCTTGTAAAATTTCATGGCCTCGACTAATATACTGCTCGTTTTACTAGTTTTAACGAAGAAATTTGTCAATTATACGAAATTTCTAATCGTATTTGATGGGCAAATTGTCCAGTGACAGAGAATTTTCTAGTCAAATTCCATCCTTGAATGGGACACACAATATGAAATGGAAAACTGGTGATTTAATTATGAAATAGAGGATTGACATCCATGAAATCAAATATAGAAGAAAAAACATCTGCAAACCAAAATGTGGAGACATTTAAAGTGTAAAGGTTTTTTAGGACTGTAAAATAACTCTTCTTACAACATTGGTTCTCTATTTTCCGAATTGCAACATAAATGTGCTAGTAAGGACATAGCACACCAGTTTTCCAACAATGGAAAATTACTTTCAATACTTACATATAATTTTTTACATAGTTATATCTAATGACAATTGTTGAGACAATTAAAAATTTCACTCTTTAACTTCAACAATGTAAGTGCAAGACTAGTGCACCAATTGGTTGATGCTATGACTATTCGGTTTTTTAAACAAAAACAACACATTTAAGGAAACAAACATTTTAAAAATCCACAAGCCAGAAGGTATTTAACAATAAAGAAATACAAATTTCCTATAGAAAATGTTGCACATATGTTGTCATTGATGTCAAAGTGGTCAGGGACATGGTTAGTTGAAGTTTAACAACATACATCTTGGAAAAAAGTATGACACAAGAACAGAGGAATTCGTGAAAGGATGAAAACATAAGTGCATGTAATAACAAACAATATGGCACAAATTATGATGCTCAGACAGAGGAAGTCATGAAAGGATGGAAACGGAAGTGTGCAGAAGGATCGAAGGATGAAAGGGTTAATGGTGCAGAAGAAGATCAATGGATAGGAATTGATTGTAGATATGATCGGTCAGTGAAGAAATTCTTGGCGATAACAGATAATTGTAGCCGGATCGACAGGGGGATGACCCATGACGTAGTTTAGAAGTGAAGTACGACAAAGAAAAATGCAACGGAGTAGACTGTGACAAATTTCCCTGTCTGCGATTGCGAAGTGGAGTGACGAATTCTGGTGCTACATCGCGACGAAGGATCTGCATCGATTGTAGGGTGTCTTGAGCTAGTGCAAAAAATGATGCAGTGGAGTGTGATGAGATGAATCCAGTGAGACAAGCGATGGATTGGACTATGATGGAACAAGTAGAAGTTCAGTAGTCAAGTGAGAAAGTCACCAGGGTGCGCTCACAGTCCAATTGGGAGACTTGGTAAGTGCACTACAGGGAAAGTACGAAAAGCGACAAAGTGGACTGCGACATAATGAGTGGAAGTGTAGAAATCAAGTGAGAGAGTCACCAGGGCGTGCTCATATTCTGGTGGGGCAACTTGGTGAGCGTACTATAGGGAAACTGCGACAGGATAAACAATTGTGACTTGAGTCTTGCACTCTTATTCTATCTATGCATTGTATGCTCTATAAACTAGAATGTGAATTTCCACATTAATTTGAGAATATGCTTTGATAATACTATATTTTGTTGCTGAAGATAAGCTATAGATCATTCGTTGGAATATTTGGTCCGTTTGATTTGGTAGAAGAATGACTAGCCGTAACTGTACTTTGATCTGGTCAATATATGTCCACAATAAAATTATTATGCGTCCACATACTTAATTTAGATAGAAGTGCATCCACATACTTAACTTATATAAAAGTGCGTCCACATATAACTAACTTGACCTTGATTTGGTCAAGATATGTCCAAAATATAACTGTTATGCGTCCACATACAGTGTTGAAATTAGGAAAATAAAATATAAATAGGGATGTGCATTGATCGAGAAAAGGCAAGTTGATGGGAAGAGAAGGAAAAGGTCTTTTAACTGTTCAAAGGAATTGAAATGAAGATATATTAGATCGTTTTTGAATAAAAATTTTTTTATTGAGAAAGGTTTAAGTGTGTAAGAAATTTTTCATTAGAGAAAAATGAATACAGGGAGGCAGGGTGGTGCAGGGGTGAAGACTGGTGTCCTCACTCTAGAAGTTGGTTCTTGATAGGATTGGTGTTCTCATAATTTGTAACAGGTTGGTGCCTAAGAGGATTGGTGTCCTCATCATTTGTAATAGGGTGGTTCTTAAGAGGATTGATGTCTTCATTATTTGCAACAGGTGGGTTCTTGTGGAGTTGAAAGATTATAAATTGTATTTTGGTGCTTGCAGAAGAACATAAAGAAAGATGTTTTTTGGTTTTCTCCTGCATTGGGTTTCCACGTAAAATTTCTGATGTACTATGTTTTCTGTGTTGTTTTAATTTATGCATGCATTAGTGATTAAGTAAACACTTAAAAAAATTATTAAATCATTAAAATAAAATAAATTTAAGAAAATTGATACAATACCGATTCACCCCCCTATCAGTATTACCATGAGTCTCAAAATTTGGTATCAGAGCAAGGTTCCTTCATTAATAACCTAACAACTAGAAGGAATATCATATAAAAATTATGGCAATTCAAGATTCCTCTTCTTCCTCAACCATACCTCCTATATTCAATGGAACAATTTTTTCTTTTTGGAAAATCAAAATGAATATCTACTTGATGTCTCTTGGTATGGAAGTCTAGAAGATCGTGGTAGATGGTTATAAAATCCCAACAACTCTTCCAACTAATGAAGCTAGTAAGAAAAATTACTACAGTAATGCAAGAGCTATGAATTCTATCCAAGGTGGGCTTGCATAAACAATTTTTTTTAAAGTAATGCAGTTGGAATTCACAAAGGAAATATGGGAAAAAGTGGTAAACAATTATGAAGGAGACGATAAAGTAAAGTTGGCCAAACTTCAAGCTCATAGAATGAAATTTGAAAGCCTAAAGATGAGTGAAGATGAAAATATTGTAGGTTTAGTTCTCAGAGTAGATGACACTGTAAACACTATGACGGGGATAGGTGAGAATATTGAAGAAGCTATAGTTGTTCAGAAGGTACTGAGATCTATTCCCTCAAGTATTGATGTGAAGGTTTCTACGATAGATTAAATGCATGAACTAGATAAATTGACTATGGATAAGCTCCATGGAATACTGACTGCTTATGAGATGAGGACCATGAAAGAACAACCAGATCTAAAGGATGCACTCTTCAAGGCATCAACATATGAAGATCATGATTCCTTTGAACACTTCTCAGATGAAGAAGAAGATAACCTTGTAAGGAAACTGAAGAGGGGCTCCAAAAATTATAAAGGTATGTTACCATTCAAGTGCTTTCATTGTGGTAAATTTGGTCATTTTGCATCCAAATGTCCTTCCAAAGAAAACAACACAAATGAAAAAGGAAGAAAAGGCAAGGATAAACCTAGGGAGTTTAAAAAGAAAAAGTCTTCTAAAAGGAACAATTTGTATTCAAGGGAGTATATTAGCATATATTCATACACAAAAGAAGAATAATATGAGACAGATACAACTAAAGATGAAAACATTCTCATGGATTTAGAGAAACAAAGATATGATCAAGAAAAAATAGACACATAAGAGTGTGAAGCTGTAGTCAACATGGAAGGAGAACTCATTAGTGCTTTGGAGGAAATATTCCAACTCAAGAAAAATAATAGAATAAGAAAAGAACAATTACAAATTTATGAAGAAAAATGAAATGAGATTAGCGAAGATATATTCAACTTAAAAATCCAGCTAGAAGAGGCGAAAAGAAAGGAAGAAATATTGACGAATCAGATAAAAGAAAAGGAGAACATTTTTAACAAACTAGAAGCATAAATAATGTCCTTAAGAAAAGATCTAGATAATTCCAAAACTCAAATGAATGTCAAATTCAGAAGAGGATTTGAAATCCTAGATAAAATTCTCAACAATCAAAGATCACTAGATGGCAAGATAGGACTGGGATATAAGAAAAGTTTGAACATTGTCAAAGGTGAGTCAAGCATCAACACGTCAACTATTGAGAAGCCCACAAGCTATGTCGATGCTCTCAAGGGAAACAATAGTCAACCTAACAAGTCAGGAAATGAAAAGAAGAAGTTGTCAGAACTGGATCAACCCAACCATGCAAACAAATATGAAGCAAGGAAGCGACATATGCCTGAATCTTATCATGTTGGAAGACAAAGACCAATTTCTTCAAGTAAGTTCTTCATTCCAAGGAATCCAAACTTTTTCTATGGATTATTTTTCTCTTGTGGTAATTTTGGACATAAGGTTGTGAGTTGCAGGACTTTTAGACATATCACAAATATAGGAATGAGATTCAATAAACCTCAAATGGATATGGTTCAAAATTATTTCAATAATTCCTTCTCTCCTTTACTAAATGAAATCAAGTGCACATATTCAACAATTTTGGACATAAGGCAAGTGAATGCAGAAGAAAGATGTTTCCTATCTTTAAGAAAGACCGACAAGAAAATTTTACCAAGATTTGGAAGGAGATAAATAAAAAAAAAGAAAAATGTGGACTGGATCTATATGCCAAAAATAAAGAAAATCAATGTTATATTGACAGTGGATTCTCCAAGCACATGACATGAGACAAGAGTAAGTTTGAATTACTTACTGAAGAAAAAAGTGGTAATGTTACTTTTGGAAATAATGCTCCAACCAGAATTAGAGGAAAATAAATTGTTGCACTAGATGATGAGAGCTAGCTTTAGCACAAAAGACTAGGTCATCTTAGTTTTAATCAGCTTGTTAATCTAGGAAGAAAATATGTTGTACGAGATATGCCTGAAATTTTCAAACCTGAGAATACTATTTGCAAGTCATGTCAGTTTGGAAAGTAGTCAAGATTTTAATTCAAGGGAAGAGAAAACTCCACCACTTGACCTCTTAAGTTGATTCATACATATATCTGTGGCCCTACTAGTACAAAATCACCACGAAGTGAAAAATATTCCATATTGCTAATTGACGACTATACTAGGATGACTTGGGTTGGATTGTTGAAGCATAAATTTGAGGCTTTTGAAAAAATTAAAATCTTCAAAGCATAGGTATAAAATGAAATGGAATTAAATTTCAAGTGCCTAAGGTAATACAGAGGAGGAGAATTCACATCTGATGAATTTGACATTTATTGTGAATAACATGGGATCAAGAGGCAATTTTCTATTGCAAGAACCCCTCAGCAGAATGGATTTGTAGAAAGGATGAACAAAAAAATTCAAGAAATGGCCAAGGGCATACTTGATGAATCAAAAGTAGCCAATACCTTTTGGGGAGAGGTTGTTCAAACTGCTATCAACATTCTCAATAAATATCATATAAGAGTAAACAAAAATAAATAAATCATATCAACATCAATAAATCATTTCAAGATATTTGGAAGAAAACATTACATTAAAAGAAATGAAGACAACTTGGGTAAGTTTGATTCTAGAGTTGATGAAGGTATCCTGTTAGGATACTCCTCCAGAAGAAAAGGGTACAAGTGCTACAAAAAAAGACTCCACAAGATATTTGAGAGTATAGATGTGAAAGTAGATGAAGGACCACTTCATCCAGTAAGACACTAACACCATGATGATTCATATGATGAACCAATCAACAATGAACCAAAATATGATAGTATGAACGAGCATCAAGAATAAGAGGATTCATAGGAAGAGGAGAGAATGGAAACACTACAACCAAAGACACTGTCAAGTTATGTTCAAAAACATCATCCAGAAAGTCAGATTCTTGGAAACAAGGAAGCAGGTGTACAAACTAGAATAAAACTTAAAGATACATCTAGCTTTACAACTTTTGCAGTATTTTCCATGAGTGAACCTCAAAATTTTGTGCAAGCAAGTCAGGATGACCACTCGGTCAAAGCTATGAATGAAGAATTAGACCAAATAGAGAAAAATAAGACTTGGGATCTTGTTCCAATACCCAATACGAAGAATGCAATTGGAACTGAATGGGTATACAAAAACAAGTTGAATGAAGGTGGACAAATAGTCAGAAAAAAGGCCAGACTGGTATGAAAAGGGTATGCTCAAGTAGAAGGAGTGGAATTTGAAGAAACCTTTTCCCTTGTTGCAAGATTTTAAGCTATTAGGCTGTTTTTGGCTTTTGCATGCTACAAAAAATTCAAATTTTATTAGATGGATGTCCAATTTGCCTTTTTAATTGGTGACCTAGAGGAATAAGTTTATGTGGAGCAAACATAGGGTTTTCAACTGACTGACAAAAGAGATTATGTCTACCAATTAAAGAAAGCCCTATATGGGATAAAACATGCTCTAAGAGATTGGTACTACACACTGGAAAAGTATTTGCACTAGCAAGGATTACAAAAGGGAATGACTGATATAAACTTATACATCAAGGTTGAAGGTAATGACCTGTTAATTATTGTAGTATATGTTATTGATATTATTTTGGCAGTAACATTGAGTTAATGAGCAAGAATTTTGCAACTGCAATGCAACAAGAGTTTGAGATGTCTATGTTGGGGGAACTCTCATACTTTCTTGGTCTACAGATTAATCAATCAAAAAGAGTAATTTTCATTTCTCAAAGTAAATATCTCAAGGAAACCTTGAAGAATTTTGACATGGAAAACTGCGCACTAGTAAGCACTCCCATGACTTCCAGTTGCAAACTCAACAAAGATTACGATGCTATAGAAATAAATCAAACCATGTACATGTCTATGATAGAAAGTTTTCTCTATCTCACAGCTTCAAGGTCTGGCATCATGCAAGCAGTAGGTTTGGTAGGCAGGTTTCAATCCAATCCTAAGGAAACTAATGTTATGTGGTTAAAAGAATATTTGGATACATGCAAGGCACTGTTGATTATGGCATGTGGCATCCAAAAGACATAGACCTCATTCTCAGGGCTTATGCAGATGGATACTGGGTAGGGAGTATTGATGATAGACAAATCACTAGTGGATGTGCATTCTTTCTTGGTAGTTGTTTAATGTCCCGGATCAACAAGAAAAAAACTTCCATTTCCCTATCTACAACTGAAGCCGGATATATAGCTACAACATTCTGTTGTACTCAAGTATTGTGGATAATAACATTCTCAAGGAGATTCGAGTTCCTTGTGATCAACCTATAACCATCGTGTGTGACAATAAAATTGCTATCAATATATCTAAAACCCCTGTTCAACACTCTAAGACTAAGCATATCCCAATCAAATATCATTTTCTCAGAGAACAAGTTTAGGATCAAGTGGCCAAATTAGAGTATGTTCCTTCCAAAGAGAAGATTGTAGATATTTTTACCAAGCCATTACCAAGAGAATCCTTTGAGTATCTTAAACATAGGTTGGGTGTGATCTCGTCTTCCCTTCTTCAGTAACAAACATAATTTCACTACTTCTACAGGTGCCCCATTTGATGTTGTATCAGGGTCAATTGATGTTTTCGTTAATATCTACATTAATCATAAAAAAAGTTTGTTTTTGTGGAGATGTGCACCATAGAATATTGTAATGGTTCTTGATGGTATTATGTTTGAAGGTGGTTTTGTGCGTGTAAAGTGTCCGGGAACATGTTTTAGCACAGGCTTCCAAAGGACCTTCTTTCCAGGGGGAGAATATACATAGTCTCTCTTTTTCACTGCTATCAAAGGGGAAGAGTAACAAACAAAAACCAACAAATTCTATCTTTGTCATTATTGTCAAAGGGGGAGAGTAACAAACAAAAACCAACAATCCTGAAAGTTGATACACATTGAAAGGGGGATTTTTTTGAGCACATTAAAAGGGGGAGGAACTTAGCATAAAGGCCATTGATTTGGAAGTCACCTTTCAGAACAAAGAAGAAGTCTCTTTTGGTTGCCATCAATGACAAAGGGGGATTTTGTTGCACATATGTTGTCATTGATGTCAAAGTGGTCATGGACGTGGTCAGTTGTAGCGCAATAACATAGAACATGGGAAAAAATATGATGGACAAACAAAGGAAGTCGTGAAAGGATGAAAACATAAGTGCGTACAGTAATAGACATTATGACACAAAGTATGACGTGCAAACAAAGGAATTCTTGAAAGGATGTAAAAAAAGTGCACAGAAGGATCGAAGGACAAAAGGATCAATGGCGTATAAGAAGGTCAATGGATAGGACTTGATTGCAAATATGATCAGTCGGTGAAGAAGTTCTTGGAGATAGCAGATAACTGTAGTTGGATTGATAGGGGGATGACCCATGATGCAGTTCATAAGTTAAGTACAACAAAGAAAAATGCAACAGAGTAGAATGCGACAAATTTCCCTATTCATGATTGTGAAGTGGAGCAACAGATGTTGGTGTTGCAATGCGATGACAAATGTGCAATGATTGTAGGGTGCCTTGAGCTAATGTGACGAGTGACACATTGGAGTGTGAAAAGATGAAGCCGGTGTGACAAGTGACGTATTTGATTATGATGGAACAAGTGGAAGTTCAAGAGTCAAGTGAGCGAGTCAACATGGCATGATCACAGTCTGGTGGGGCGACTTGGTGAGCGCACTATAGGGAAAGTGCAACAAGCGACAAAGTGGGCTGTGAAAAAATGAGTGGAAGTGCAACAATCAAGTGAGAGAGTCACTAGGGCAAGTGTGACATGATAAATACTTGTGACTTGAGTTTTACGCTCCTATTCTATCCACGTATGGGATGCTCTGTACACCATAATGTGAATTGCTACATTAATTTGAGGAGACACTCTGATAAGACTAGATTATGTTGCTAGAGATGAGCTGGAGCTCATTCGTTGGAAGATTTGACTCGTTTGATTTAGTCAAAGAATGACCAGTCGTAACTGGACTTTGATCTGGTTAAGATATGTCCACAATACAATTGTTATGCACCCACATACTTAATCTAGACAAAAGTGCATCCACATATAACTAACTGGACCTTGATCTGGTTAAGATATGCCCAAAATATAACTGCTATGCATGCACATATAATGTCGAACTTAGGAAAATATAATATAAATAGGGATGTGCACTGATCAAGAAAAGATGAGTTGATGGGAAGAGAAGGAAAATGTACTATAAATGTTCAAAGGAACTGAATTGAAGATATATCAGATCGTTTTTGAATTAAAAAAAAAAGTCTTGAGAAAGGTTTAATTGTGTAAAGAATTTTTCATTAGAGAAAAATGAATACAGGGAGGCAGGGTGGTGCAGGGGAGAGGATTGGTGTCCTCACTCTACAGTTTGGTGCCTGAGAGGATTGATGTCATCATCATTTGTAACAAGTTGGTGCTTGAGAGGATTGATATCCTCATCATTTGTAACAGGTTGGTGCCTAAGAGGATTGATGTCCCAATTGTTTGCAACAACTGGGTGCATGTGTAGTTAAAAGATTATATATTGTAAGTTGGTGCTTGATGTCCCGCATTATGTTTGCACGTAAAAATTCTAGTGTACTGTGTTGTTTTGATTTATGCATGCATTGGTGATTAAGTAAGCATTCAAAATAATATTAAAGCATTAAAAGAAAAAAAAATGAGAAAATTAATACAATACTGATTCACCCCCCTCTCGATATTACTGCAAGTCTCAACAGAAAATGTGTGTGTTCTACCTAGATAATGTGAGAAAATGCATATAGTGAAATGTGTTGATATATCATCAACACAATTTGCTATTAAACTAATGAAGTTCTTGATTGTATTCTAGAAATTGTAAAAATTAATATAAATTAAGGTAGAGAGGTTACCATGTATAGGATTTAATGTAAAGTGGTTGTGATGCACTCATTCATGTATGTAAATTTGAATCAAATGGTCTCGTATGGAACACCAAAATACTTTCTAGCCCTTTGCGTTCATTGGAATATCAAATTTTGGCTTCAAAAGGGACTCTTATTGGTGAGTAATATGATCCATCATCGTGTTACAAAATGAATACATAATATTGGTTAGTCAAATAGATGATTTCACTACTAGCTCATTGTGGTAAATCATTTTTATTTAGAGAGACCATTAAAGATCGTCAAAAACTCATATGGCACATGATATTCACTTAAAAATAATGAGAATTAATGACTTGGTTGCAAATACTATGCGAGAAGCACAACATATCTTAGATTATTATTTGATTACCCAATAAAAATAGAATATATTGACATTCCAAAAATATATTTCAAATGTTCAAATTTGATTTAATAGGAAAACAATTGTTGGTTGTTTAATGTGCGAAACATTTAGGGTGTATGCAGTTTTTAAATCGAATTTTTGGCTTTTTATGAGGGGTATGTATATGAGCGAACCACCTATGAAGTAATAAACATCGGTTTATAACACCCTCATAATTCACATACAATGTAAAGTATAGTCCCCCTCACATCCACATGGTTATGTATATACATAATTAATACTTATTATCTATAAAATTATTCCAATATAATTTTTTCAAGGAAGACTTTGTGGAGAAATCCAAGGTATGTTTTTCAACATTTATGAATATATTCTTAGTAAAATTGTCAGTGTAAACTAGTGTATCTAGTTTAGGGGATTTAAACATGACATTTATTGACATGAAACTAGCCAAATACCCAATAATATTGGAAAAATTTAATTGACCTAACTCCTTCGGATTTATTCCAATATTATTAATATGAGGAATGATTAATATTGTCTTTATCATATATGTTGTCGTTTTAACGTGGTTTACATTTTTTGGTAGTTTACTCTTATCACGATGCGATAGTGTGCCTTTTCTATAAGAATATTTACAATTAGCAAGCCACACTTATAACATTTATTAGAATATTTGGACAAGAAGTTGTGAGTGGGGTATCTATTTTGTCAAAGTTGTTGAAGATCTCCACACATATTGAATCACAATGGCATGCATAAACAAACATATTGGTGAATAGAATTGAAGAAAACATGGCGTTGATTTATTGGTGAGTCATGCGACTAGATGGTATTATGCATATTAAAAGTTGAATTTCACTTGTATCAATTGTTTAGTGCAACCACCAATAAATCAACTTAGATATTGAATTTTAAATGCAAATTAACACCACAACATGTATTAGTACAATGAGATAATAATGTCCTTATTAAGACATTTTACAACATCTAAAATGTTATTTTAGATTACATTGTGACAAGAAAATCTATCTCACAATTCATCTAAGAAAATCTAACTCACAATTCATCTAAATTGATAAATTGACATTGCGACGTGATAATAAAATTTAATTGATATAGATTGATTTAAATAATTGAAATTTGATTAGTTGAAATGATTATTTAACTCATGATTAATTAATCAAATTTATCAATCTAATGTAAATAATAAATGTAAAGAATGCATATTTCATATCATTAACATAATTGAAAAATATAATGGGCATGAGGGAATAATGGATGAGGAGGACCTAATACACTACTCAGAGGAAGGGGAGGAGGAGCTTGTGTAGTCTATTTTTTTAGGTTGAGGGAGAAATTGCTAATTCAATGGAAACATTCTAAGGGTTCTAATCTAAGGTTGCATGTGGAGACAGGTCTAGGTCTAGAGGTGGTCTAGAGTCTCCAAAACAAAGAAACCCTAATCCTCAAAATAACTTTGAGACTAAGGGGTTTAACTCTGAAGTCTCGATGCTTTCACTAACAAAAACATTAGAAATGGATAAATGTTTGGCAATGGAGAATATGTAAATTAATGTCTCATTAGCAATAAAGTCAACTAAAGGTGTAGAGGTATGTGGTGCCGGATCCCAAGCTTGATGGGGGAGGGTTTGAGGATTTTCATATGCCAATAGTAGAGAGAATTAAAAGAAGTTTCAGTATGGGCCCGTCTATAAGAAATTTCAAGAGGCCTTAGGCTAGGCTACCTCAGTCTTGAATTCCATGAACCTAGTATAATATGCCTACTCATGGAATTGGTGGAGATAGGTGTCAAGGGAAGTTGTTCAAACCTGATTTTAGTCTAGTTGCAAAGGATGGAGGCATGAAATTGGTTAGTGGTATTCCTAGAAGAAGGGTTTGGCTCCTTTAAAATTAATGAATTAACTAAAGGTTCATAATAGAGAAATGATTCTCATAAAGATACTTAGGGATATGATCAAAGGGAAGAATGTGTGAGGGTAAAGCAAGAGAACACTAAGCTAGTATTTGGAGAAGAGTTACCATGGAGGACGTTATATGATTGATTAAAATAGATCAAACCAAGAGATTTTATGGCATGATGGTCTTTTATAAATCCCTATATAGGTGGATGGAAAATGTGTGGAAATGAAACCTAGGTTATGTGCCAATTTATCATGTTCTAACCAAGGGTTGCTTGACTTTTGAATTCTCGACTAGAGTTGATGTGACATTCTAATATAAAATTGGTTATAGGGTTCAAAATTGTTGGCATCGAGGATATGGTGTCCATTATTTAATTCGAGGTAGGAGAGAAAGACATCTCACCCTATCTTGGTAAAAATTCTTGGTATGCCATTGGAATTGTGGAATAAAATGGTTTTAGAAGCAACATGTGTTATATATATTTTTGGTCATTCATGACCTCAGACATTGTTTGGGCCTAATAAAACCATAATGAGATATTACATCATTAAGTTTGAGTCTTTTTGGGCATAATCTTAACAATTCTTCCTTGTGCCTATGTCTTTATACCTTGAAGAAACTTATGAGGCCCCATCATCCACAACCAATGCCTCTTTAGATAGTTTATAAACCATTTCATTTAGTTCTCTTAAGATGTGGTTGAAAGAGATCCATTCTAGCATGTTCATGAAATAACGAATTTGCATTTGAGGCTACAAACTGGCCACCTATAGTTGTGCCTTTCCTTTTTCCCAATCTACCACTACATGTGCATCTCCACAGATCTGTACCTTCCTAAGATTTAGCATTTCCATGTGAAATAACAAAGCCCATAAAACTTCTAGTTCAACTTTAGTGTTCGAAATTGGACTTGGAGTGTAATGGATATGAAAATAGTAGGAGATGGAAATATATAGGACAACCTCATCACCACACCTAGGTGGATATCCTTGGCTCGCCTCGTCAAAGAAGCCCCATGGTACCCCTTCTAGAAGAGTAGGAATTATTGGCATGCATAACTTTTTGCTTTTTTTCTCTGACTTGAATTCTTTTGTGAGCTTTCCTATTAGACTTCTTGTGACTTTGCTTGTGATCTGAATATCCTGGAACACTAAAGAGTTTGTGGACCACCATAGAAAGTAGAAGTAAAAAAAGGGAAAATAATAAAAACTTTCATTTACCATCTTTTCTTGCCATGATCCGAGCCAATCTTCTAGGATCTCGCTTGGAACTTGATTTTCAATTTTGAATTCTTTAGAAGTACCTTGCCAAAATCGCTTCACAAAAGAACATGGCACGAAGAGGTGTTGTACCATTTCAGATTCATATTTACATAAGGGGCACCTGTTGGGACCATTCCATCCCCACTTTAGCTCATTGTCCCAAGTCAAAATATTGTTTTCCACAATCAACCATAAATGGATTTTTGCCTTTAAGAGGTGCATTTGATTTCCATGTCTAATTCCACCACTATATTCTTTCACCCGAGAAAGCTTCCTTTGCCTGCATGTAGTATCCTAACTTTGCTATATAAGCTCCCGTATTCTCATTTCTGGACCAGAATAACGTGTCCTCATCTTCCTCCCTCAAAGAGATGAAGTTGAACTTGAGCAACTTCACCTTCCCATTCATCTGCCTTTTCCCCCTCGAGGTACAGGAAATCACCTGACTTTCATAAAATTCTTCCTATTTGATCAAAATCCCCAATTGTTGCGTCTTTTAGGAAGAAGATGCCATGATTGTGTAGATCTCCCAATATATCAGCTGAGAGTTTGTATCCTTCCCTTGAATTGACCCATAGGTCCTCCCCTATTCTTATTTTCTGATCATTGCCAACATTCCATACCAACTAAGAGATAATCAAAGGAAAAGCCACCACAATAGACTTCCATCTAATTGAGCTATTGCTAGCTGATTTTCTTGGCAATTTGATCCATTCTAAGAATGTCATACCTGTAATATATTTTGTGGCCATGACTCTCCCCCAAAGAACATTTTTATGGATCAGTCTCCACAAGATTTTGGTTGCCAAATCTTGACTAAACCAATAGATTTTTTTGATTCCACAACCCCCTAACTCCTTGGGCATTGCCATCTTGGACCATTTTACCAACGATATTCCTCCTTTGTCCTTATTTTCCACCCACAGTAAACAAACACAAATTTTCATAATTTCTGTTAATATGCCTTTGGGCAATTTTGCAATTGCTATCCAGTAAACAGGAATACTACCGAACATAGATTTTAGAAGCGTGAATCTTCCTCCTCTAGAGAGCCACCTGTATGCCAAGAAATATATTCTTGATTGGATTTTCCTGACCATCCATGCTCAGTCCTTAAAATGATAGTCATTTGTCTTTAAAACAAAGCCGAGGTATTTTAATCCTTCTTCAAAAACTTTCCTTTCGAATGGAAATATACCTACTAATTTCCCTATAGTTTCCTCCCATACACCATATGCAAGCATTACGGACTTTGACATGTTGATTTGCATCCCTGTAGCAGAGAAGAAGAGATCGAAAATCCCTTTTATAGCCTTGAATTTTGTGACTATCCCTGTACAAAAAAATAACATCATCAACGAATCATAAATGAGAGAGAATTTATGATTTTGTGACTTACAACCCCTTCAATCGACCATCACTTTAATCTTTCTCGATCATCAGACTGAGCCCTTCAACTATGATTAAGAAAAGAAAGGGAGACATAGGGAATCCTTGGTGAAGACCTTTGGATTCCCGAAAGTAGCCAAAGGGAGAGTTATTTATTAGGACATCGAATGCAGAGGATTCAATGCACCCCATTATCTTGTTTACCACCTTTAGATCCATACCCAATTGTATGAGGGATAACCTGACAAAGGTCCAATTGAACTTGTTGAAGGCTTTCAAAAGATCATGTTTCAAAACAAAAGAAGAAAGATTTTTCATTTCGATGGAGTGCAATACTTCTTGGGTAAGGGAGACAACAATGTGGATTTGCCTTTTGAACAAGAATCCATACTGCTCCTCAGAGATTATCTCACTAAAGATAGGTTTAAGGTAGTTATAAATTATTTTTGCTATAATCTTGTAGATTAAATTGAAACAAGCAATTGGATGATAATATTCAAAGGATATAAGGTTGGGAATAAGAGCTGTGAAAGTAGTGTTTAGAGATGATCCCAAGAACCTTTCGAATCTCTAGGAGCCATGAACTACCTTAAGCAAGTTAGAATTGAACAAATCATAAATTCCAAGATAAAATTATACCGTTAGGCCATCAGGGCCCTGACTTTTGCATTTATGGAAAGAAGAGAAGGTGGCATAGATTTCCTTATTGGAGATCTCAGCCAGGAAGGATGCATTCATCTCGGTCAAGATGGAGTGAGGAAAGAGAGAAATGACATTTAAGATTTCTGATATGGGGCACCCCGCCGATTGCTTCAATAAGTTGAAAAAGAAGCTTTTACCTGCCATCGAGATCTCTTCGCTCAAGGACACCTTTTGCCCATCCATATCATTTATCTTCCATATGGAGTTAGTTATCCTCCGATACCTTGCATAATTGTGACAAAACTTCGTGTTGTTGTCGCCTTCTCTAATCCAAATTTCCCTACTATTTTGTTTCCATTTGGATTCTTCCACTACCAATAATTCCTCTTTTTTACTCATTAGTGCTTTGACTTCAGATTCTTCTTCTTCAGACAATGACCCAACATCCCTTTCAATGAGTAAAAATCCCATCTTTTCTTCGACTTCTCTAATACCCACTACAATTTTTTGCTTATGAGCCTTTTCCCATGAGGAGGAGACTTTTTTGATATTTTGAATATTTTTTGCGAATTTTTTCATAAACAAAAAATCCTTCCTCCTCTACCATGGGACTCCAAGTGTCCATTGCCAGTTTTTTGTAATCCTCCTTCTTTAGCCAATCTTTGTAACGTTAAAGGTGATGGGTTTCTACCTCCTGCATTAAAAACTTCTATAACGATGGGAATATGATTAGATATCCCTCCAATTTCCACTTTGGATTTAAAACACCACTATTTGTCGAGGAATCCTTTTGAAATTAGAAAGCGATCAAGCCCTTTAGTGACCAAATCCCTTCCTTTTCTCCCATTTCTCCAAGTCAGTGATAATTTCTTAGGTGCTAGGTCAATTAGTTGGTGTTTTTCCATCCAATGTGAGAAGTGATTTTCCTATGGATCTTGACGAAGGATAGTCCCCCAAACCTCTTTTAAGGAAGTGGTGAAGTTGATATCCCCATCAAGGATGATGTCTCCCGAGTTAAGATGCCTTGACTCGCTGACCCCATTCCAATAGTTGCTTCTATTACAGTGGGGACCATACACATTAAAAACTTTAAAAGAACTATTTAACTTACTGTAAAAAACTTGAACCAAAATACAAGAAGGAAGAGAAAGAGTGAAAGTTGCTTTTAAATGAGGGATCCAAGCTGTTAAAGGACCTCTAGAAAGACCCTTTGCATCAATTGAGAAAAAGTTCAATCCTTTGAGCCAACTACTAAAGCTTCCACTGCTTTTGAACCACAACACATTGTTTCTTGAATCATAATGAGATCTGGGTTACACAATTGAACCAACTGTTTGAGGGCTTGCGTTTTTGGAGCACCCCCCACTCCTCTAGAGTTCAAAGAAATCACAATCATTTGTAAGGGGTGTCATGGGATTTTCCTTCTCTAAGGGCCCAAATGATGGTTTGTTGTTTCCTACTCCCGATCTCCTTTACTGTATGCTTCTGTGTCAAAGATATGTACGACTTCCACCCTACCTTACCACCAACTTCTTTTTCTGGAGCCAATCCCTCGACTAACCCCTTCTTAACCTTAGACCAAAAAAAATAATCAGAGTTCAGAAAGGACTTTGAGCTAGGCTCAAGAGAGGATGAAACTAATAAAGCGTCAGAAGAGACCGCCCAAGGAGGTGCCATAACTAGATTATTGGGAAATGAGGGCTAAACTGGCAGGACCTCCTTGGGGTCCTGATTTGGAAAAGAGAATCCATGACATATTAAGAGGAGGAACAAAGGGATAACATATTAAGAGGAGGAACAAAGGGATGCCATTTTTGAACTTTAGAGATATCCATCGATTCATCTAAATGTAGTGACAAATATTTTTCATCAATGGTGTGATCTTACCGAATATTCCTTATGTCAGTGACTTTGATTTATTGACACTTGGAGATTCCACCCTCACAATCTTGGAGCCGCTCTTGGTCTTTCCAACCGCTTCCACCACCTTTCCAATCCCCCTCGCGTACGTGTGGACGTGAGATCGAGGCCTGCCTCGGGTCCTTCCTATCATCGAAGCTGGAGGCCTGAATTGGCCTAGGCTCCGGGGCCTAGAGATCATCGGTTAGTGGGTGATCCAATGCTTCCAAACAGGACAGATACACCGCGTGTTTTAACCTTCGTTGCATTATGAAATCATGATCTGACGGGAATATGCCAGTTGTGCCTAGGAATTCCTCCCCGAAATCCACCTCGTGACCTTCCATTAAGACTCTAACCTTCGAATTTAAGGAGGATCAGTACTACCCCGTGAACCTAACCAGCTGGCTTCCACCAAGACAGAGTACACTTACTGCGAGGACCGGGTCACCACTAAGCCCCCTTCACCTTGTTGGAGGTCATTATCCTTGAAGAGTTTCCATGAAGATTAACACTGGAGAAACCAAGCTCGGGTGAGGAGGTTACCACTGACAAAATCATGCATAGACATATTTTTGTAACATTTCTTATTTCAACGAATTTAGATTCTGTCTTCTTTCCCTCTCCCCTCCAACCCCAATTCTAGTGTAATTCAATTGTCACACTTCATGTCATAGAATTGGATGGGTAGAATTATTATCAGGTTATCAATTCGTTCATGCAATTTGAATTTGTTTTTCATTCTATGGGATGGCACTGAAGGATCGAGTAAAGTATTCATGTTCTAATTGTCGTTCTAATTGTCGTTAATGTAATTTGAATTTGTTTTTCATTCTATGGGATGGCATTGAAGGATTGAGTAAAGTATTCATGTTTTAATTATGTAGGTATAACTAGGATTTGGGTGTTGGTGATCTACTTTACAATCTAACCATTGAAGAAGAAAGAAGAACTTCGACACACATTCCTTTCTCTTTTACTTTGAATTCCATTCTTAAAAACATTAATAAGGAAATAAAATTTAGCTATCTACCTGATTTGTCAATAGGATTCCAACCCTCTTGCTAGGGACTATCCTAAACCATTTCTCTCCAACAACATGTAATAGCCTTGGGGTTTTCATTGACTTAGAAGAAAATACTTTGTCAAAAGCATGTGAGACAATGACCAAGAGTTTAGTAGATATTGACTTAATGGATGGGCTTTCAAAGATTGTTGAACTACTAATAAGGGACATGAGTTATATTATTGCTTGATTATTGGAAAATCCAATTTCCTTGTGTTAGATGCCACAACCAAGGGAATTTGGTAGAACATTGCCCACAATTGAGAAGTAAATGGGTTTAGCAGAAGAAGAAAATGACAACCCAAGATTAGAGGAGAAAGGAATAACTCAAGGACAAGAGACCTCAGTGTCCACATAGATGGGTGATAAAGTAGATATTGAAGTTATAAGGAGATATTTAGATTCATTGGAGGTGTACAAGGGCAAGGACAAGGGTAATGAAAAAATGGAACAAAGTCAAAAGTGGACACAGAAGGGAAATAAAAAGCTTCTACTTCACATCCATAAGAGAAAGAAGACACACACATAGGTATTAGGGTGTGTATATAATGGGAGAGTGACTTGGTTTTAGAAGCTTACAAAGAAGGTAAGTGATTCCATTCAAACCCTGATTCATCCCTTTCTAAGAATTATTTATCCATAAGGAACATAATGGTTAAAGAAGGGGTGGGTAATTTAGTCTCTATGGATAAAGAAGGTCTTTTAGGAGACAATATCATTTTTTTAGAATCTCTGTATTAGTTGAAAAATACAATCCTTCACTAGGATCTTAGCCCTACCTCTCCCTTAGTACGAAAAAATGTATTTGTGGGAATTAAGTCTTTTTTTAGTATCTCTTCAAGTCCTAAATCTATTTCAAGTAGTGATGATAATGGTGGGAATCAATGTAGATTCAAACCTAGACATATAAAAGGAGAATCCTTGGTGGAAGATAGGAGTATAAAAGGGGGTTTGGGTTTTGCTATTGCTTTGGCATAGGCACACAATATTTTACTTCTTTAGCACAAAAAGGCAGCAAGAGAAATCAAGGAGGGAAAAGTAACATACAATAAAGGAAATTAAGGAGGGCAAAGTAACATAAAATAAAGGGGGCCCTTAGAGAAGGGATTACCTTAAGTAAAGTAAAATCATGATTATTTTAACCCTAAATGCAAGGTGGGTAGGTGGCCTCTCACAAAAAATTATCCCTCATGGGGTTGGTGGAAAAATACAAATCAATAATACTTATAAATAATAATTATAATATAGGAAACTCCATGTGAAGGGAAAAAGGCAGAAGGGATATTCTCTTTGATATTAAAAGATTGTAATTTAAAAACCTTAAACTCAAATGAAAGATTCTACTCGGGGGTTAATGATGGGACACAATAATTCCTTTAATCTTCTGTTATCTTCTATTATTAATGTAGAGTTGTAGCAATTGGAATTAGAGAAGGATTTATCCATATTAATTTGTATGGCCCTTATGATGATAGAAAAATCTTCTATGCCAATTTAAATGCTTAGGGTATTCTCAAAGGGGTTAATGTAAGATTAGATAGAGATCTCAATATCACTACGATAAGAGGAGAAGTGTGGGGTTTTGTTGCTAGGGTTGATCCAATGGTAGAGTATTTTATATAAGAGGAGAAGTGTGGGGTTTTGTTGCTAGGGCTGATCCAATGGTAGAGTATTTTATACACATATGTGAGGATATAGGTTTAATATGTGATGTGAATATTTTAAAAGGATATGAAGGGATCTTGAAGAGATTAGATAAATTTCTAGTTGCTAAAAGTGTCACGGAGGAGGAAGACTGAATCAAATCTTTGGTTGGGGAAGGAAGTGCTTCAGATAATTTCTCAGTCTTGCTCCAAATAGAAAAATATGAAACCAAACCTCTAGGTCCTTTTAAATTAAATCCTAAAAGGATAGAGATGGAGGAATTTGGAAGTTCAATCACACATTATTTCAAAATTTACGATCCTTCTAATTAGAACTCTCATATGTTCCAATTTTCTAAAAGTATGAAATCTTTACAGAAGGTTATAGGTGAATGGGACAAATAAAATTTCTAGAATTCTAAAAAATATTTGAAGGACGTAGAGGCTTGGATAAAATCAATGTTTGAACATAATATACGAGGTACTTTTGTACAATAAGAAATATTTTTTTAAGGTGTAGGATGAGAAAAAGAGGAAGTTGTTAGAGTGGGAAGAAGCAAAATGGAGAATGAAAAATTGGGCAGTTTGGATAGAAAAAAAAGATGAGAACACTAAGTATTTCAGAACTATGTAGAGAGCATGAAAAACATCAATACAGTTGGGAAGTGAAAAAAGAAGATGGATCAAGAATTAGAATATTTGAAGAGATTGCAAAAATGGGAATTTCACATTTTTGGAAGATATATGAAGAACCACCTAGGGAAAATATTGAGGAGATTATAAAAATGACATCTTACTTCCCTAGTTTTAGGATCAAGAGAAAAATGAAGAAGTAGGAGCAAAGGTTTCAAAGGAATAACTTAGAGCAGTAATCAAGTCATTTAAAAAATTCAAAAGTCCAGGTCTAGATGGACGGACAATCAAATTTTATCTAGTTTTTATGAATTGATGGAAGAAGACATCCCAAGATTGGTCGAGGAGTCAAGAGTATCTAGAAAGTTCTTGGATACATTAATTTGACCTTCATATCCCTTATTCATATGAAGAAAAATATAGAAGTATTGAGGAATATAGGCCTATATCCCAGAGAAATACAATTTACAAAATTATTGCAATGGTAATAACAACAGGGCTAAAGAAAATATTCTAATTTTCCATATCATAAGAATGGGTTGGATTCTTACATAACAAGAAGATTCATGATGTTGTCGGGGTGGCACAAGAAAGTTTTATACAATAAAAAGAAACAAAATATTAGCTATGGTACTCAATATACACCTACCCAAAGCCTATGATAGGGTGAATTGGCTATATTTGAGGCTTATGCATATCCATATTGGGAAAAATATGTAGTTAGTTAAGAAGGTCATCAAATGTCTATGTTCATTCTATTTTTCTCTCCTTATACATGGATTGACTTCCCTATTCATTACACATTCGATGGGATTAATATAGGGCTTCCCAATGTTTGTCTATCTTTTCTTACTGGTAGCTAAAGTCCTAAGTATAATAGTAAAATATTGTAAAAGAGAAGGAGGCATAAAAGTAATCAAAATTGGCAAATCACTTTTTTTGACTTACTTACGTTTTGTAGACGATGTTATCTGGTTTGGAATGGGCAATGTGACAAAAGTAGGTATATACAAGGAAATTCTAGATATATATTGTAAAACAATAGTTATAGAGGTAAAATCTCACAAAATTAAATTTCTTATTCAATAACATGGAGGAAGACCAAGAAAGTACAATCCTACAAATCATTCCTTTTTAAGGCAACTCCGTTTCATAATGGAGTTAAGTATTTGAATTTCTTGTCAAATCCTAATGATTATAGGGTTAAGGATTGGAATTGGCTCTATGGAAATGTAGAAAATAAAGTGACTAATTGGTGTCATAGATGGCTATCTAGAGAAGGATGGCTTATAATACTGGAATTAACAATGGAGGCTATTCATGTGTATTGGCACTCACTAGATTATATTTCTAAAGGAATGTTGGAAAAAATAATGAATAAATGCTTTAGTTTCATATGGATAGGAAAAAAGAAGAGAGAAGGCACTCCTTTAGTAAAGTGGAAGAAGCTAGCTAAACCTAAAGAAGAAGGGGGTTGAGGTTTAAAAACATGCATTATTTTGGTCAAGCTCTTGTAGGAAGAGTCTCTAGAGGCTAATTAAAGAAGAAGGCTTATGGAGGGAAGTGATGATCCACGGATATATTACTCACCCATGTCTTAAGGAGTGGATAAGAAAGCCATAAAAATATATGTCACGAGGCTCCGTAATATGGAAGGCACGAGTAAGATAGTAGGAAATTGGTTCGCATGGAGAACATGGAATGGGTTAAGGATGAGGGTATGAGGGTACCCTTGGGTAGGTTGTGCATGTTTGTTGAAATTCCCATAACCCTTGATAATCTCTTTAAATTGAAAGGGGTTTGTTTCCTAGTATAGGCAACAAATATAGTGAACACTTGTTTTTGGAATCAAGTATGGATATAAGCAAATAAATTGGGATTACAAGGGGAGGAAGCTGAAAAGTAGACTCAACATGTGAAAAAAAAAAAAAAGTGAAATAAGGAGAGGATGATCAATTTTGATCCAAAAATAATTCAGGAGGTAGATTCACAACCATGTTGGGTTATCAAGCAAAGTTTGAGAATGTTGAAGAACATTCTCAAAATAAGTGGTGTTGGAACACTATCTAGAAAATCAAGACACCCTTAAACTAGAATCTTTCTCTAGTTATTCCTTGCAAATAAAAGTTTAACAAGGGATAACTGTGAAAAGGGAGCTTCACGGGGTCCAAGAAGATGTATTTTTTGTAAATAATCGAGGAAACAATCTCTCATATGTTTATACATTGTTCTTTAACTAGATAGGTCTAGAAGGAAGTTTTGAAGTTGGCAGGAGGCAAATGTAAATAAAAGGAGTTTCAATAGAGATATGCTAGGACAACTAGTTCAAGGACAAATCATTCAAGGAACACATAGCCTTACCTTGCACAATTATTTGGTCTTGTTCTTGGCAAGAAATGACTTGATTTTTCAAAACAAGGAACTATTATCTCTTTAGATAGCTCTCCAAATAAAATGTCTATGAGGGGATTTGGAAGCCTAGTAAGATAAAACCTCCTAGGGTGATAAAAAACCAAGCCATTGATAAATCTTATGCATGTTTTTTTTTTAATAGAGCAAGCCAAGGTGTACCAAAGAAAACCGGGGAAAAATGTATTTTGTTCATTGAGGAGGGTCATAAAATTACTTTCAAAGCAAGCATGGGAGAAAACACAAACAATTAAGAAAAATTAAACGCATTATGTATATTAATGGGATTTATAGTTCAGAGAAGAATTTCAAGTTGTAAATCATGAGTGAATCCAAAATTGTGATAGATTGATAGATTAGATCAAAGTAAAAATAACTTACACAACATGTCCTCTCCCCTATAATGGAATGAGTAAAAAAGTTAAAAGGAAATAGCAAAAAAAATATTTATTACATATCTACATAGAGCTAAAAGTTGAAGTCAATTCTATTTCTAAAGAGTCTCTCTCTAAATTGACACAGGTTACAAGAAGATAAAAATGAAGTCTAGCTTGGAGCCATATATAGAATCCTATATGACTAGTTATCTCCAAAAATAAAGAGGGCAGATATAGAATATGGAGAATATTTTATAAAAAAAATTCAAGCATATGTTACTTTTTAAATAAAATTTTGATGTAAAATCCTTAAAGGGATTGTTGTTGGATAATTGTGTTTAAATAGGATTGAGAGAAGACACTATTTTGATGGAAGTTTTTTTTTGATGATTTAATAAGAGCATTTTCGAGTGCACTTTTATGTATAATTTTCACTTCTAATTGAAATAATAATTATATGATTTAAAACAAACAAAAAAAAAACAACCACAAATGTGAAGCATGAGCATATCAAATCATTAAATATGTGAAGCATAAAATATACATCAATGAATGTGATAATAAGTATGTATGTAAACTGAACATTTCCCTGAGTAAAAAATGCTATATTATATGGAAAAACAAGGTAATCATAAGTAAAAAATTGCATATAATAAATATAATAATAGAATATGTTCTATATAAATATAGATATTTTGTAATATATAAAAGGAAATATTTCTGACTCAATGTCATTAGAAAGCCTAAATGTACTAGTATCTATATTAGTTTTAATTTTGACATCGACACTAGCACCACCACCATGCACATCATCTCCACCATTGCCACCACCCTTGTTGCCCTTTCGACCATGACCTCTCCTAACATCATGTTAGTGTCTCCTCTCCTTACATCTGATCTATCATATCCTTTCTTTACAAGATTAGTCACATTGAGCAACCTTTACAAATTCCTTCACCTTGAGAAAATGTCAAACAACTATGTCAAATATCATCGGAGGAGGGAGAGGATATGTGCATATTATTCTCTAGTGTCTATTGCTGGCTATTCTAGTTGGACACCAAAAAATAAGAGTATGTCGTAAATGTGATTAAGAACAATATATTACTATACAAGAGAAGATCCCAAATCACCTCTCTTAGATGCTCCAACTCTATCACAAACCTTTGGCTAGTTGGAATTCGGAGGGTGTGCATTTGCATCACCCATCAAGGAAATGTATGCAAAGTAATTAAATACAAAATGAATTAGTAAAGTATAAGAAAAATCCTACTAAATACATACCTGTAGATTAAATAAGGTCTAACTTATGTCAATAGTGCCTTGTTGAGTAATTGAAAGTAATTAGATAAAGTAGCCCTTGTCAAGATTCAAGTCCTAGCAAGTGATATGCTCATGTTTATGCTTGCACTTATGGATGCATATCAATGCACCCAACAACAATGGTTGGGGCTAAGTGTAAGTCGTGGGAAACATTGGTGGAATAGATATCCCACACTTGTGGTTTCCAAGCTGAAGGTAATTGAATTGAATGGTGCTAAAAGTTATCATATGATGTTAAATATGGGTGCGTGCCTTATTGAGATTAGAGGAAGCTAGTTCGAAAAACACAACCTAAATTAAATTATCATGACTATATTTATTGTAATTATATTTATCTCTCCTATCCACATATTAATTAGGAGGATTCAAACTATTGTGAATTCATGTGCATGTAAGGATATTATACCATATCCAACTCAAACTCAAGTGGTTTGAACATATCAATGACATTTTTAGTTACATTGTGGCATGGATATATTGATTATCCCACTTTTAGCATCAACAACCTTGATCTCTAGATACAAGTGATGGTCTAGGGATGTACCCAAGGGAATAATGAATGTAATGTGGCTGTAATCATGGAATAGGCCCACTTGGTAGTTAATAAGTAATAAATAGGTCCACTACGTACTTAGAGGAAATAATATAATAATAAGGGTAGTTGGTACATACCCCTAGGAATACTCATGAGAAAGTATAGATACACACGTGTATCATTGTATTGGAGATATGTTGGATGTATTTTTTTGTCGTAAGCATGGATTGTTTAGTGATTCCTTCCATAAGGAGTAGTTAATGGTGTCATCTTACCTTAAGGGTTCTTCTCTATATTCTTGTGTTATTTATGGTGTTAATGTTTTGGTATATTTGAAGTTAACACTATATTCTCTCTTATATACATCCATGTTTACTACAATTGGTATCGGAGCTAGGTACCCAATATCGTCCTCCTTAGGTACACTATAGTCAAGGTGGTAGGCAAAGGGTTTTACTAAAATAATCTCTTGTGCATCAATCTAATATAGGTGCACCAATATGCTACTCGAAAAAATGCACAAATGTGCCATAACATGCATGCATCAGTCAAGTGGTTGTAGATCAATTGGTTGGGGTGGGCCCTGGGGAGTTTTCTCCTCCCCACCCAGATTTGAGTCTCATCTTTATGACATGATGCTCTTTGTGAGCCAAATATTCTCAAATTACTTGACCCTCCTATGTTCTCATAATTTCGAGGGNGAACCATAATGGAAAAAAAAACAAAAAAAAAAACAAAAAAAACATGCATACATCAAAGGGCCATTGGCAAAATTGTGATTTCCATATGACAATGCTCCCATAGGAAACCAGTGCACTAAAAAGTGCACAAAATGGCATGCCATATCATAATGAGTAAATTGTGTCTTTATAACAAATAATAACATAAAATACATGATGTGTTCTATCTTTTCGAGTGCCGGTGCATTGAGAGGATCAACACATCGTGCATTGTATAAAAGTTCTAGAAAATGTTTTTTTTTTACTTTTCCCAATGATTTGAATTATGTTGGGAAATAAATGAAGGTAGAGAGATACAAAATACACACACAAAGATATTTCAAGAAACAAAATAATACAGTGAAAATCAGATTCTATTAATGATTGCATGAAATACAAAGACTGTAAAATGCAAAGCACACAATCTAGCTAGACTGGTGGTAGCTTATCTCCGAAGATAGAGATGTGACGACTACGTTCATTTGCAAGAAGGTGATTACAAAGAGGTAGAAAAATCATTTTAACATAAAGAATCACTGCAATAACCATAAACATCCAAAACCCTAACCCCAGAAGATGAAACACCAAAAGGTTTGTGGGCCCCAATGTGGTTAGTTGATACATCGACTTCCCGAGGGCACAACTTTTGCATACAATATTCGTTTGGGGTGATCTATACCTTGTAGGAAAGGTCTAGCTAAGGAGTACACATTCCGTTCATCCTAGCATCTACCTCCAAGTATATGTTAGGAGTTGTCGAGCCAAAAAAACATCGTTTAACACCTCAAAACGACCCCAGAAGTTTGGGACCCAAAAAACTGTATTGAAATTAATAATGGAGGCTATTCATTTGTGTTGGAATTCACTAGCTTATATTTATAAAGGAATGTTGGAAAAAATAATGAATGCATGCTTTAGTTTCTTATGGATAAGAAAATGGAGAGAGAAGGCACTCCTTTAGTAAAATGGAAGAAGCTAGCTAAACCAAAAGAAGAAGGGGGTTGGGGTCTGAAAAGCATGAATTATTTTGGTCAAGCTATTGTAGGGAAGAGACTCTAGAGGATAATTAAATAAGAAGGCCTATGAAGGGAAGTGATGATCTATGAATATATTACTCATGAGGCTCCATAGTATGGAAGGAACTAGTAAGATATTTTCCATTACTAGTGGGAAACTGGTTGACATGGAGAGTAGGGAATGGATTAAGGATGAGGGTATGAGGGGACCCTTGGATAGGTTGTGCATGTTTGTTTAAATTCCCATAACCCTTGATATTTTCTTTAAATCTAAAGGGGCTTGTTTACTATCATAGGCAAAAAATATGATAAACACTTCTATTTGGAATCAAGTATGGATATAAGCAAATAAATTGGGATTACAAGGGGAGGAATCTGAAAATTAGACTCAACCTGTGCAAAAATTAAAAAAAGAAGTGAAACAAGGATTAGGGAGTGAGAGGAAGAGCAAGTTTGATCCAAAAATAGTTTAGGAGGTAGATTCACAACCAAGTTAGGTTATCAAGCAAATTTTGAGAATGTTGAAGAAGAGGAAAATAAGTGGTGGTGAAATACTATCTAGAAAATCAAGACACCCTTCAACCAAAATATTTCTCTAGTTAGTCCTTGCAAATAAAATTTGAACATGGGATAATTGTGAAAAGGGAGCTTCATAGGGCCAAGAAGATGTATGTTTTGTAAATACTTGAGGAAACAATATCTCATATGTTCATACATTGCTCTTTAACTAGAGAGGTCTAGAAGGAAGTTTTCAAGTTGGCAGGAGGAAAATGGAAATAAAAGGAGTTTCAATAGAGGTATGCTAGGACATCTAGTTCAAGGACAAATCATTCAAGGAACATGTTAGCACATAGAATTGTAGGGGTAAAAAAGAACCACTTTGGGTTTTGTTTTTGAGTCACACCTTCGATCCTTACATCATGACCGTGAGATGTCACCTCTTAGTTGTATAAAATGTTCTCTTTGTCATCGTCCATCTGTTTAAATGTCAAGTTAAAGACAATTGTATGTGCTGCCAACTCACTAGGAGAGTTCGCAATGTACTAAAGTGCTCCATTCATTCATTTCCATCATTACCTTTTTGTCATGCTAAGGGTTTCATTGTTTTTAGAGCCTATTTTTAACAATTTTTCAGGGATTAGGTCTTTGGACATCCTAACAGTCTCCTCCAAGCATGAAAATCTTGTTTGAATCAGACGCTACGAACTGGTGACAAACGTTGTGAACTCATTTCCTGTAGCATAGTTTTCTAAAGATTTGATCATAACTTTTGAATGACGATGTGGGTTTTTCTGAAGTTTTTTGTGGAGGAGCATGATATTGGCATTGACCTGTTGACAAAAAATCATCCCAACCCAGTTTGGAATTTGAAATATAAAATTAAAACACCAGTGCGTTGTGAACTGGCACTGCGAACTGACTGAAGAAGAGGAAGGTTTAGAGTTTGGGCAGCTTGCAAACATCTCTGTGCAAATTCAAAGACATCAACATCAAGCCTAGGTCCACCAGGTGATCCATGATAGTTTTCATCCCATTTGAGGGTCAAGAAAGGGGTTTCGGTTGGCTTTCCTCTTGGCGCTGTGAACTCTGTGCTGCAAATCTAGAGCTGCAAACCCTCTGTTCCAACATTTAAAAAAAACCCGTCTTCTGCATATTTATAAAGATGAAATATTAACAAGTTATAACACTCCTATCCAGTCTGTAGTGTGCAATGGATCATCTGTGGGAGACGATTTGAAATTTGCAAGTGCAGTGATGCCGTGAACAAATTCTAATGCTGATAAAAAACCTATTTTGTAGAGACATGCCTTTGTCTCCCTTCATTATAATTCTCAGTAGTATTTCCTTAGAATTTCTAATTTAAGAATGCCTTGTCTTATTCCTAGATGTGTAATGAGTTGACATGTACAAAAGTTCTACACATGATCAACCTATTGGAAAAGTCTTGTCATCAAAACCCTAATCCTCTGTATCCCTTGTTTCACATCTAACAATCATTTAATATTGCAGTAAGGTTTTATTCATACAATATTTATGGACAATCAACAAAAAGGAAGACTCACAAAGGAGGAGCTTCAGAGTTAGAAAATGAATAATTTGAACTTCCTTAAACAATATTAGTTTTTGACAAGTTTCCTGCTTATGCATTTTTGAAGATTTGAGGATGGTTATCATTATAAACCATATTTAACTCCTGGGATGTTCTCTTCTAGTCATATACCAAGATCATGAGTTGTTACAACAGTTGGTGGCACTAGAGATGGTTTTCAGAATACTTGAAGGCATTTTCAAGTGAAACATGCTGCTACAAGAGAGTTCGCAATGCTGACGCTGCGAACTGGTATTTTTGACAGTTTGTAAACAATTAGCACACAACAGAGGAATGTTTTTCTTGTAAATTTTGATTGCCAATATGGGTTCCTCTAAAATATGGTGTGGAAGTAAAAATGGTGTTTTGGACTTGCTGAAAAAAATTCATCTTGACCCAGTTTGTATTTTTGGAGAAAAGCTAAAAACATCACCTACAGGAAAGTTCAGAGCGCATGTTGTCACAGGCGTTGCGAACTCTAACAGTTTGAGAAATTCGAGCTATGGGAAGGATGCCAACTATGAATGAAGGTTCAAATGGTCTCCTAGGAGTTAGTTTAATATGAGGGACATGTGTTCCATCTCCAAATCAATCATCATGACATGATTCAAGAGGCATTTATCACAATAGGCAAGATCCTGGAAAATAAGAATTTGTTAGGATTTTGTTGGAATCTTTTGTGACAAGACTCCTAAATGGAGGAGGATCCTATGTAACTCCTTGGTTTCGACCTCCTTAGGGTAGATAGATATCATTTACTATAAATGAAATGGATTTTGAGAAGGAAAGGGTTGGAATCATGAGCCATGAGAGGATAGATATGAAGGAGCAATTTTAGTTGCTCATTTGTAAGCCTGAGGTCTTGCTTGTAATGACATTTTCTGCCATTAAATATTCATGAGAGTTGTTATCAGATTGTCTTCTTTGTTTTCCCACTTCTTTGTTATCTTCTTACTTGAACATATTGTAGGTTTTGAGGATCACAGCTGCCACTGATTTATGGATTCATGAACAACAAATGATCTGTTGTAGCTTGCCCATTAAATCATTATTTATCATTTAAGCAATCTTTATCTGTTTGTAGAAAGGATATCTATACAATGAATGCTCTTCATTTTTTCATATTCACCATGCTTATACTCATCATTATATATCCCTTTTGTCTGATATACAATTTGATTTCCTTTGATCTGTAGGATGTTGTGACTCCTTGCCCAATGGAATGCTTCTATTGACTGTTTGTTGCACCCCTCTCCCTTTCTTTCCCAGTCTTGTTGATCCACCTACTCAAACCATTCAATCCATTTATATTCTGATGGGTACTGGGCTTACACTTACAACAATCTAAGTGTAACTCTCAGTGCTAACATTTTTGGCGCTGTTGCCGGGGACGACAATGAAGACACCTTCCCTGGGTGAACTATGATGATTAGATCTAGCTTTGGATGGTGAACTAAAGCTAGACACTTTTAGACTGCTTATCTTTCACCATGGAAAATCCACTGTACATATATCTATTGGAGACTCCATTGTTTTGAAATGGACAAGATCCTAGCTCAGAGGTATGCTTTCTGTGATTTTTCAAAGATAGTCGATTTTCCAAATCCGGTGCCTAGTAGAGATGAATGGGAAGGTTTCCTTCCTAGATTTAGAGGGGAAAATTGGGAAATGCCAGCTGAGTTTTTACTAGATTTTCACAAGTGCATACTTAATATGAAAGTTATACACGAAGATGTCCTCATCAAATTGTTTACATACTCTTTAGATGGAGCAACTCATGATTGTTGTAGATCACTCTCGGTTGCTTGTATTACTTCACTAAGACATTTTCATGCTCCATTTTGTTTGATTTGCAAAGAGAAATTTACAACCGATTTCCTTTATCAAGAATGTTGTTATGAATTTGATTTGCTGAGTTAAGGATCAAATAGTAATAACGAGTATGATGTAGTAGAAGATACTTTTCATTATGATCAAGAGGTTGATGATCTTCAAAGTGATAGCCAGAATGTAGATAATTTTGACATTGTATCAAATGTATCTACTGTTCTAATTTGTCATGGAAATCAAATTGTTTTCTTTGAGTATTTGAATGATAATGAGCAGATCGATATATTAGAATGTGACAATTTTGAATCTGAGAAATGGGAATACAATGAAGGAGATAAGGAATAATTGCAACAACAGTTGGAATTCTCTTTATCACCTATTGATGAGCAGAAAACTCCAAGGATCAACGAGGAAATATCTATCATTTCTATACCTGCACTTGTAACAAACATCAAACAACATATTAGTAGTTGTAAAGTATATGAGGACCATCATTTTATTGAGGAATCAAACTTCACAGAAGAGAAATATGGTTTTCTTAACCCATTAGAAATGTCTCTTCATAAGTTTCACGATCCTGTGGATTTTTACATAGAGTTATATTTTTCAAAGGTTTCTAATGATCCAATTGTTGGTATGATTTCAAATCATAGTTGTAAGTATCCATTGCTTACTAATCTCTTGCTGCAAGCTTCATATCGATTGGAAATTCTTTTGAACAGTTGCATGGAAGGATTTATTTTCATCAATTCGATAGTCACTTGGATGCATTGGAAGTATGACTTCAACTAAGCAAAGAAGCTCTGTTGGATAGATTAGTGTAGGAATGTATAAAAATAAGATTGCTATGCAAGCATCTGGTTTGCAGTGAGTGTTTTTAAGTTTTCAACAAATGATCAGAGGTTCTCTCAAGGAATAGACAAAGTACATATTGCAGAGATGGGATGGATAAGGCATTGGAACTGCATGTTCTTGGCAGCTCATAGGGAGCATGCCATCCCCTGTGGAGCCATATGTTAGCACATAGAATTGTAGGGGTAAAAAAGAACCACTTTGGGTTTTGTTTTTGAGTCACACCTTTGATCCTTACATAATTACCATGACATGTAACCTCTCAGTTGTATAAAATGTTCTCTTTGTCATCATGCATCTGTTTAAATGTCAAGTTAAAGACAGTTGTATGTGCTTCCAACTCACTAAGAGAGTTCGTAGCGTACTCAAGTGCTCCATTCATTCATTGCCATCATTACCTTTTTGTCATGCTAAGGGATTTCATTGTTTTTAGATCCTATTTTTAACAAAAAATTAGGGATCAAGTCTTTGGACATCCTAACAGTCTCCTCTAAGCATGCAAATCTTGTTTGAATCAGGTGTTGTGAACTTGTGATAGGCACTGCGAACTTCGCTGCGAACGCATTTCCTGTAGTAGAATCTTCTAAATATTTGATCATAAATTTTGAACGACGATGTGGGTTTTTCTGAAATTTTTTGTGGAAGAGAATGATATTGGCATTGACACACTGACAAAAATTCAGCCCAACCTAGTTTGGAATTTGAAAGATAAAATTAAAACACCAGTGCACTATGAACTGGTTGAAGAAGAGGAAGGTTTAGAGGTTGGACAACTTGCAAAAATCCCTGTGCAAATTCAAAGACATCAACATTAAGCCTAGGTCCACCATGTGCTCCATGATAGTTTTCATCTTGTTTGAGGGTCGAGAAAGGGGTTTTGGCTAGCTTTTCTCTTGGCGTTGCGAACTCTGTGCTGCAAATCTAGTGTTGCGAACCCTCCGTTCCAACATTTTTTAAAAGCCCATCTTTTGCATCTTTCTAAAGCAACAATATTAACAAGTTATTACACTCCTATCTAGTTTGTATTGTGAAATTGATCATCTGTGGGAGCCGACTTGAAATTTGCAAGTGTAGTGATGATGTGAACAAATTCTGATGCTGATAAAAAATCTATTTTGTAGAGACATGCCTTTGTCTCCCTTCATTATAATTCTCAGTAGTATTTCCTTAGACTTTCTATTTTAAGAATGCCTTGTCTTATTCCTAGATGTGTAATGAGTTGATATGTACAAAATTTCTACACAGGATTATCCTATTGGAAAAGTCTTGTCATCAAAACCCTAATCCTCTGTATCCCCTGTTTCACATCTAACAGTAATTTAATATTGCAGTAAGGTTTTGATCATACAGTATTTATGGACAATCAGCAGCAAAGGAAGACTCACAAAGGAGGATCTTCAAAGTTAGAAAATGAAGAAGTTGAACTTCCTTAAACAATATAAGTTTTTGACAAGTTTCTTGTTTATGCATTTTTGAAGATTTGAGGATTGTTATCCTTATAAACCATATTTAGCAACTGGGATGTTCTTTTCTAGTCATATACCAAGATCATGAGTTGTTACAATAGTTTGTGGCACTGGAGATGGTTTTCAGAATACTTTAAGGTGTTTTCAAGTGAAACGAGCTGCTACCAGAGAGTTCACAGCGCCGACTTTGCGAACTGGTATTTTTGACAGTTTGTAAACAATTAACACACAACAGAGGAATGTTTTGCTTGTAAATTTTTATTTCCAATATGGGTTCATATGAAATTTGGTGTGGAGTTAAAAAATGGTGTTTGGGACTTGCTGAAAACAATTCATCCTGACCTAGTTCGTATTTTTAGAGAAAAGCTAAAAACATCACCTACATGAAAGTTCACAACGCATGATGTCACAGGGGTTGCGAACTCTAATAGTTTGACAAATTCGAGCTATGGCAAGGCTGCTAGCTATGAAGGAAGGATCGAATGGTCTCCTAGGATTTAGTTTTATATGAGGGACATATGTTCCATCTCCAAATAAATCATCAGGACATGTTTCAAGAGGCATTTATCAAAATAGGCAAGATCCTGGAAAATAGGAATTTGTTAGGCTTTTTTCGGAATATTTTGTAACAAGACTCCTAAATGGAAGAGGATCCTATGTAACTCCTTGGTTTCGACCTCCTTAGGGTAGATAGAGATAATTGAATATAAATTAAAGGGATTTTGAGAAGGAAAGGGTTGAATTCATGAGCCATGAGATGTGAGAGGAGAGAGTCGGAGGAGCAGTTTTAGTTGCTCATTTGTAAGCCTGAGGGCCTGCTTGTAATGTCATTTTCTGCCATTAAAGATTCATGAGAGTTGTTATCAGATTATATTCTTTGTTTTCATACTTCTTTGTTATCTTATTGCTTGAACATATTGCAGGTTTTGAGGATCATGGCTTCCATTGATTGATGGATTCATGAACAATAAAAGATCTGTTGTAGCTTGCCCATTAAATCATTGTTTACTTTTTAAGAAATCTTTATCTGTTTGTAGAAAAGATCTCTGTACAATGGATGTTCTTCCTTTTTTCATATTCACCATGCTTCTACTCATCATTATATATCCATTTTGTATGATATACAATTTGATTTCCTTTGATCTGTAGGATGTTGTGACTCCTTGCCCAATGGAATGCTTCCACTGACAGTTTGTTGCCCTCTCCCTTTCTTTCCCAGTCTTGTT
The DNA here is from genome assembly GCA_009831015.1 of Picea engelmannii. Lineage (NCBI taxonomy): Eukaryota > Viridiplantae > Streptophyta > Pinopsida > Pinales > Pinaceae > Picea > Picea engelmannii. Next base: position 433,362 of record ML779201.1, on the reverse strand, counting down.
GATCCACCTACTCAAACCATTCAATCCATTTATATTCTGATGGGTACTGGGCTTACACTTATAACAGTCTAAGTGTGACTCTCAGTGCTAACAGAACACATAGCCTTACCTTGCACAATTATTTGGCCTTTTTCTTGGCAAGAAATGACATGAGTTTTTAAAACATGGAACTCTTTCCTATTTAGATAGCTCTCCAAATAAAATGTGTCTATGAGGGGGTTTGGAAGCCCGATGAGGTAAAACATCCTAGGGTGATAAAAAACCAAGCCATTGATAAATCTTATGCATGTTTATTATTATTATTATTATTATTTTTTTATGGAGCAAGCCAAGGTGTGCCAAAGAAAACTATGGTAGAAGGTATTTTGTTCTTTAAGGAGGGTCATAAAATTACTTTCAAAGAAAGGATGGGAGAAAACACAAACAATTAGGAAAAATTAAACGTGTTATGTTTGTTAATGAGATTTATAGTTGAGAGAAGATTTTTCAAGTTGTAGATCATGGGCGACTCCAAAATTCTGATAGATTAGATCAAGGTAAACATAACTCACAAAACATGACCCTCTCCCCTATAATGAAATGAATAAAGGAAATTTAACAAACAATATTTCTTACACATCTACATAGAGATAAATGTTGAAGTCAATTTTATTTCTAAAGACTCTCTCTCTCAATTGACACAGGTTACAAGAAGATTAAAATGGAGTTTAGCTTGGAGCCATGGATATAACCTTATATGACTAGTTCTATCCAAATGAAAGAGGGAATCTTTAGAATATGGAGAAGATTTTATAAAAATAAATTTAATAATACGTTGATTTTTAAATAAAATTTTGATGTAAAATCATAAAAGGTCTTGTTGTTGGATAATTGTGTTTAAGTAGGACCGAAAGGAGACATTGTTTTGCTGAAAGTTTTTTTGGATGCTTTAATAAGAGCATATTTGGATTGTTGGATAATTGTGTTTAAGTAAGACCGAAAGGAGACATTGTTTTGCTAGAAGTTTTTTTTGGATGCTTTGATAAGAGCATATTTGGAGAGCCAAGGGCTTTTATATGTATAATTTTCACTTTTGATTGAAATAGTAATTATATGTTTTTTTTTTCTATATAAAAAAAAAAAGAAAAAGAAAAAGAAAAGAAAAGAAAGCAACAACAACAAATGTGAAGCATGACCATATCAAATCATTAAATATGTGAAGCATAAAATATACATCATATGTATAATAAGTGCATATGTAAAACAAGCATTTGCATGAGTAATAAATGCTATATTATATGGAAAAACAATGTATGCAAGAAAATCAAACCGTAAGTAAAAAATTTCTATAATAAATATAATATTAGAATATGTTGTATATACATATATAGATGTTGTAATATATTGAAAGGAACTACGTCTGAGTCAATGTCATTGGGAAATCCTAGATGTACTAGTGTCTACATTAAAACTATTTTAGTTTTAATGTTGACCTCAACATTAGTGCCACACACATCACCACCACCATTACCGCCACCCTTGTTACCCTTTTGACAATGACCTCCCCTAACAACATGTTAATGTCTCCTCTCCTTACATCTGATATACCATCTCCTTTATTTACAATATTAGTCACATTGAGCAACCTTTACAAATTCCTTCACCTTGAGAAAATGCCAAACAACTATGTCAAATATAATAAGAGGATGGAGATTATATGTGCATATTCCTCTTTGATGTTGATTGCTAGCTATTCTAGTTGCACACCAAAAGCTAATATTATGCCACAAAGGTGATTAACAACAAGATATTACTATATGAGAGAAGATCCCAAATGACCTCTCTTGGATGCTCCAACACTAGTGTGAACCTTTGGGTAGTTGGAATTGGGAGGGTGCATTTGTATCGCCCAACAAGGCAATGCCTCTAAAGTAATTAAAAATAAAATGAATTAGTAAAACATAAGAAAAATATTACTGAATACATAGATGTAGTTTAAATAAGGTTAAATTATGTCAATAGTGGCTTGTTGAGTAAGTGGAAGTGAGTAGATAAAGTAGTCGTTGTCAAGATTCAAGTCCTAACAAGTGATATGTTCATGTTTGTGCTTGCACTTGTGGATGCATATCAATGCATCCAACAACAATGGTTGATGATAAGTGTAAGTGATCAAAATTTTTGGTGGAATAGATACCCCACACTTGTGATTCCCAAGCCGAAGGTAATTGAATCAAATGGTGCTAAACATTATCATATGTTGCTAAATATGGGTGCGAGCCTTATTGTGATTAAAGGAAGTTTGAAAAAAACATGATCTAAATTAAATTATCCTAACTAAATTTATTGTAATTATATTTATCTCTCCCCTTTTCAAATTAAGTAGGAGGATTCAAACTATTGTGAATTCATGTGCATGTAAGGATGGTATACAATATCCAACTCAAACTCAAGTGGTTTAAACCCATCAATGACATTTTTAGTTACGTTGTGGAATGCATATATCGATTATCCCACTTTTGGCATCAACAACATTGATCTCTACATACAAGTGATGATGGATCCATGTAATGTACCTAGGGATGTGCCCAAGAGAATAATTAATGTAATGTGGCCATAATCATGGAATATGCCCACTTGGTAGTTGATGGGTGATAAATAGGCCCACTACATAGTTAGAGAAAATAATACGTAGTTGGCATATACCCCTAGGAATACTCATGATAAACTATAAATACACATGAGTATCATTGTATTGGAGATATGTTGTGTTAGCGCCGTCATTTTTTCAGTTAGAGTTAGTCCTAGATGAGTCATGGTCCATGTGTCAAAGTGTGTGAGGTTAGGTGCTAAACAACAAATGATTCGAAGTTAGCAAGTGGCTGGTCTGGCCCTTGGAGTCAGGAAAGGGAGTCATAATTAAACATTTGTAAACTGTAAAGGTCTTTTCCCAAAAGGCCAGGTCCTGTCAGAAAGAGAGATTTTACGTGCCAAAGGTCGAGGAAAGTTTTTAGATTAAGGGTCATGTCAACAGATATAACGACCATCAACACCTCATTATGAAGTCAGAAAGGATAAGAAATCACAACACTCATATCATGTATACTCTGCAACTCTTATCATCTGTACTTTACACACCCCAGAGTGTACCTGTCGGGCGAGTGTGCTGTGCAAATCCTCAGCCTGCTGCAAAACTTCTCGTCACCATGGATTCAATGTCCTTTTTCATGGATTCAAAATTCCAGTCATTCTATGTGTATCTCTTTCACCATCCGATTTTATGCGTTGTCTGTAATTTTTCTTGAAAGCCCCGAGTCTTCTTGCTGCAAGAAATCTGATTTCCATCACTTGTGTCGCAAACCTGGCTAGTCAAGATTGCCGTGTTTTTTTGTCTTGAATCATGGTTCAGAAACTGTCGGAGTTGGTCACAAGATGCTAGTCTTTTGGGCGACGAGTCCTCTCATGATCATCCTTTCATCCTCATATTTTTTGTCATGCCCAAATTCTCTATTGCACTCCCCTACTGTGACAAGCCTATCATCGTCATTGTCACCACTAAGAGTCTTGGCACCTAGGGGCTACGCAACGAATTCCCAAAGTCATTTTTTCTTATCACACAAAGTTCCACTATTTCCCCTCCGACATGTATGGGCTAAGCATATCATTATCCATTTTCTGCACGAAGGGGATGTCATCTTTGACTACCGTGCACACAGAGCAAACACGCATTTCACCATGAAGACATCCCAAATTAGAAGGAAGAAGGCACACAGTGGTATAAATGTGAGGCCCAAGCCTCAAGACTTGGCATTGATCAACTAAGACCCAAATGTCAGATAATATTTTGAACAGGTTGGATGCATGCACTATTGAGAGAAAATCCCAGGATACAATGTGAAACTGGCGGAACAGTTCGCGCTCAGATTTAACGGGTTCCACGCAGTTATTGCAGGAATCACATTCCGGGTGACGGAGGAAATTGTGTCAGTCGTGATGGAGATCCCTCCACATGGTGAGAGGTGGTCTAAGGGCATGCCTTTGGACGTGTTCTGATATGAAGAATTCATCAAACCAAACTGCTTGAACGGGAAAAACGGAACGGGTGTTCCAAGTCGTATCTACAGGAGCCTTTTGAGAAACTCCTGAAGGTGATTAGAAAGTATTTCACCTGTGAAAGAAGGTCTGACAGAATATACCCACATCACATCATAATGTTGATGCATTTCATAGGTAAGAGGCTATTGAACTTACCTTTGTTCTTGCACCAAAGTCTAGGATGAATGGCAGACAATGTCCAAGTCGAAGCAAACTAGCCAAAGAAGAACTTATCCCATATATCACTGATAAAATTGTTGATAGTTGAGGAATTGAGGTGACTGGGAAAGGACTGGGATTTGTTTCTATTTTCAGCTGACATCCCTAGGGACCCCAAAAGAGATCCCCCTCTACCCACAGGAGAAGCAACATCTTGCAGCGTGAAGGCGGAGATAGAAGGGGTTGCGGGAAAATAAAATATAGTGGAAGCCCCATCTCCCCAACAACCAATACCTCGGAAAAGGGGTAGGCCAAGGAAGAACAAGGAGCCTGAGGAGGCCCAAGCTCCAAATGAACCACGTGCCCAATCAGTTGCTGAAAAGTTACTCATGCACATTGTTCGACTAGAACCTATCGAGGGTTTGAGCCAGGAAGTCTGTGACATACGGAGAAGGCCAGGCACTGAAAGAATGGATTTTCAGGAGTCATCGCGAAAGCTAAAGCAAGAGAAACTCGCTATCGCTGAATTGTACCAGGAGAACAGGGAATTGAGAAAGTAGTTAGCGGAAAAGGCTGTCGAGACATCAAGGTCACAGGGTTGAGAAAGGAATGTGAATTGGCTCCAGAGATAGCTCAGAGAATCGCAAGACATGATCATCCAGCTGCGCGAGGAGAAAAGAATGTCAGAAGAGAAGATCGTGAAGCATTTTAGGGAATGTGGACCGGCCATGGAAAATGTTTGCGTAGCTTTGGCTAGTACTCAAATGAAACTGAAGGGGAACAGGGTCTTGCGAAGATAGGTAAAGAATCTGAAAAGGTGCAACTGGTACCTCAGGAAAATGCTTAGAATATCAAGATTGCAGATAAGGCCAGAAGCATGATCGACTCGAACCCATTTTTGTCTTTTTGAATGTGGTGTGGAATTCCTCCCTCCCCATGTCCTTCCTCCTGCCGAGAAGAAAGGAACCTGATGGGTGTCCACACGATGGATATACGTCACGCAGATGCTGAAAAACCCACTTGTTGAGAAGGACAAGTGTAGGAAGAATGCACAATAGTTTCGAAGGAGATGTGTGGTCCCCTAAACATCGTCGCCATCTAGAAAACACGAGTGATAGTCCATAGTCACCCGCCACATGCATACCACAACCAATGATCATGCAACATCAATCAAAGCCCATTACACTGGGTGGAAGAAGTCTGACAAAGTGCTTGATCAATCGGGTGACCCTTCAAAGGGGAAGTGTCGACGCATCACTTCTTAATGATGAAATCTTGTTGATGATTGAACGATCATGGTAAAGACATCGGTTATGACAGGATTGGGTACAATCGAGCTCCTATTCTTAGTAAGTCCCATTCAAAAGATCATTTGACATGTAATAACCAGAGCCGAGATTCTAGGAGTAGTAGTTGGGGCATGGCAACCCAAGAGGTGCATCATTTTCTATATATTGCATCTTTTCAATGTAAGCGAGGTTGGTTGGAAAATTAGGGTAGATAGTGACCGTTGAATGTAACTTTCAAACCCGATTGAAATATAATGCAAAGGTTCTGAGACTTTGATGAAAATATTCTAATGGTGGTGGTTTGATGTATTGTGATCTCTCTTATGTACGTGTTTCTTGTTTTTCTGTATATTCATGTCTGTATTCTTTTTAAATCGGAACGTTTAATAAGTTTGGAATTCATCACGCCGTGCTCTAGACTTATCCATTTAAGCTTTTGTGTTTTCTTCTAATCAAATTAGAATTCATCTCCAACGGTGCTCTGAGTTGCTTTATGTATTTTTCTCTCGCCATACACAATGACTTTGAACTGAAAGACCATTGCCTACTTAGCCTTTATCCTCTCAAGTTTTAGTTACCAAGTTGTTTATTTATCTCGCTTTCTGGAATTTGACTCCATGGCACAAGGTTATGTATTCCCTTGCCAAGAGAACCAGAAACACTGCATGAATGCAATAAACCTAGACGACAATTCAAATCCATTATCTGTAAGAGACTAAGTCTCAGAGAGAGCCCTCTGTAGGTAGAAAAGGCTAGTTTCCAGTCTTAAATTTGGTCTATAGGTTACCTCTTCCATTCGTTTTCTTAGGTAAATGAATTTAGAGAGTGCTAACATTTTGGCGCCATTGCCGCGGATGAAATTGAATAAAAATTTCCCTGGGAGAATGACTAAAAGCTATAGTTTTGACCCTTGAGGGTAACAATGGGCCAAACATATATATTGGTTGAAACCTTTACCTCGTTGACTTCAGTGAATGAGACCAGTAGAATAGAGTATTATGATTCAGAAATCCTGGCTCCAAAGACAGTTTATACCAAAGCCAATCTTGATTCGAACCTTGTAGCACCCGTGTCTGATCCCAAAAAACTTCTGCGCAGGGCAACGGAATAAGTACCAGACCCATTCTATTACCTGGAAAAAAAATTATCCTTACCCAAGGACGGTGTGAAAAACATCAACGACCTTGATTTCGATACACTGTTCGAACAAACCTTGTTCAGGTCGAAATCAGAAACCTGCTTGGATGAGATAATCTTCGATGAGAAGAGGTTTCAATCTTTGATACCAAACAAAGTCTCGTGAGCTGCTGTAATCCCCACTTAGAGAATTCTGCAAGTTCCAAACCCTCCTAGAGTAATGGCCACCAGATTCGCCCCTCTTTCCCTACCAACCCTACTGCATGATTTTCCTCAGAACTATAATTAGAGGATTAAGCTATATGATGCTGAAAAAAACACCTTTGCCCAAAAACACTTGGATTGGTTCAATGATTTTGTTTACCTAGAAGAGGTCGATCATGAGGACGCAAAAATGATATTGTTTGCATAGAGTCTTTTGGGGGAGGTTAGGAATTGGTTTAAGGCCCTTTGAGAAACAAGCATCCTCGATTTCGCAACGTTTGAAAATTTGTTCCTTGCCAAATGAGGAGAAAAAAAGAATCCTCTGCAACTACTAATGTAGTACAACAACATGAAGAGAGCACCAGAGGAAACGGTGCAAGAGTTCTCGACCTGATTCATGAAGGTCTACAACTCAATCCCCACATAAGTCCAACCGCCTCTCAAAGCTGCACAACTTCTATATGCCGATTCCTTTGACAACGATTTTGCCTTGCTGCTGAGAGAAAGATGATCTAGTACCTTAGGCACTATGATGAGCGACACAATTGAAGTCGAAGTAAATCCGATGGAATTGGGAAAGATCAAACAAAACTTCGACAAAAATGGAAAGAAACCTCAAGGAGATGCACAACCCTCTACATCTTGGTTGTCAGATGAAAAGTTTGACTTGATGATGAAGACTATGGAGAAGTTGATGGAAAGGATGTCCATGGAGAACAAGCTTGCCGTCAGGGATCAAAACAACTTCCAACCCATAAATCATAACTTTAGAAGGGCTCTGGTCTCACAGATTAGGCATAGGGACTAGAGAGAGTAGGGTGACCAACATATAAGAAATCCATTCCAAAATAATTACACGAATGAATATTTTGATCAGATGATCCAAGATCAAATGCATTGTTGCGATGACATGGACACACATGTGTTCTTGACGAAGGGGGAAAACGATCAATTCATGGACTAAAATGATGGTATTATGCTGGAAACTGATTACACGCTGTCGTCGAAAACAAATGAGTTCAAAAAAGGATATCACAATGCAATCATGCAGTTTCAAAAACAATACAAACTCAGGAGAAGAAAGATGTCCGCAGAGCCTCAGCAGACGAATCCCACAAAGGAACCTCAAGCGAACAATCCTTCCGTGAGTCGACCAAATAAAGAAAATCCAACAAGGGAAGCGACAAAGAAAGGAAAATCAAAGGAGGAGGCTTTAAAGAAAGTGTTGGAGGTGAGTAAGGAGACAGGCGTCAAAGAGGTAGATAAAGCTCTCCCCCCCTTTAACTTTGAAAATGAAATGGCGAAAATTAATATCTTCGTTCCTTTCAATGAGCTCATTAAGAAGGGAGAGTACCGGGATCAAATCAATAAAATGTTGAAGATGGAAGAGGCTCTCGATACCCTGAACGTTCAGGACGACCACCCTGCAATTTTGTTTGGTCTGCGCGTAGAAGAAACTGGCGATACTGAGGACGTTCCCCCTTTCTATGTCAGCCTCAAAATACATCACATGACTTTGCATAACGCCATGCTGGATTTGGGTGCGTTGCACAATCTCATGCCAAAGGTGTTCATGGACGAGTTAGGCTTGGATGTCACCATGCCCTATAAGGATATTTTCTCTTTCGACTCAAGAAAGGTGAAATGTTTGGGTCTAATCAAAGATTTGGTGGCGTCTCTATCTAAAATTATATCAAAGAACATGGTCATGGACATGGTGGTGGCTTACATCCCCCCAAAATTCAGCATATTGTTATCCAGATCGTGGGTTGCAAAATTAAAGGAAACCCTGCAGATGGATATGTCTTATGCCACCATCCCTGTTTTCGGCCAAGAAAAAAGACTATACAAAGAGGTGCTACTCAAATACATGGTGAGTAGTAAGACAAAACTGAACAATCATCCTATCTAATCTATCAACACTGAGATCAAATCCTCTATTTTTTACAATGACTTAAGTTTTGAAAGGGAGGAGCCAACTACTGTCATGACTATCGAAGATAAGGCCATGCGTCGAGCAATAGAGTGCGCGGATCAGAGAAACTGCATGGAGAACGAAATGTGGAATATGAGTTTCGACAGAGCCGTCAACAAGGAAGGAGTTGGAGCATGTGTGTGGATAAATCCTCCCAAGGTGGGCTCCAAGATCTGCTCTTATAAGCTCTCCTTTGATTGTACAAATAACTTGGTTGAGTATGAGGCACTAATTTTGGGTTTGAGAACTTTGAAAGAATTGGGCGCTAAGAGGATAGCGGTGCACAGAGACTCTGAGCTCATCATAAATCAAGTGAAGGGTATATATCAGTCCAAGCACCCCAAATTGAGAGCATATATAAATCTAGTGTTGGAACTCCTCGAAGAGTTCTCATAGTATAATTTTCCAGTGATCCCCATAGGGCATAAACAAATTGCGGACGCCATGGCCACCTCAGCTTCAATGTTTAAAATTCCAATTTTTCCCAACAAGAAGTATGAGATTGAAGTCGAACACAAACCTGCGGAACTTGATAATATCAAGTATTGGCAGGTGTTTGAAGATGAAAAACAGGTGGAGAGGTTTCTCCAAATGAGCGACGCGTTTGCTAATGTAAACATTGATGATGAGTATTTTTGCGAAGAAGATGAAGACACAGCTGCGCGCAGTGGCGAGGATGCCTTTCAGAACCAAATCGCTGGAAGGGATATAGTGCAGCTAAAGAACAATATCATCCCCAAAGGATTTGTTCCATTATAAAAGTTGTTTGATGAGAATGATGTAGCCAGAAATCCTAGGATCATTGTGAATGATGAAGATGTCGAAGATTGAAACATCGGGACCAAAGAGAATCCAAAGATAATCAAATTTTCAAAGACACTTAGTCCGAAGATCAAGTAGAGGTATATCGACCTCATGAAATATTTTCGTGACATTTTTGGGTGGAGTTATGAAGACTTGAAAGTCTATGACACTAGAGTGATTCAACACGTCATTCCTATCAAAGATGATAAAAAAACTTTCAAGAAAAATCTAAGACAGATCAATCCCCCGCCATTGCCGCTGATTGAAAAGGAGGTAAAGAAACTATTTGATGCAAAAGTTATTGTTTCTTTGAGATTTTCAAAATGGGTGGCCAACTTGGTGCCTGTAAGGAAGAAGAGTGGAGAAATATGGTTATGTGTGGATTTATGGAACCTAAACAAAGTATCCCTCAAAGACAACTACCTGCTTCCTAAGATGGACTACATCCCGCAGAAGGTATTTGGATCCCAAAAAATGTTGATGCTGGACGGTTTTTCTGGTTACAATCAGATCATGGTGCACCTGAACGACCGAGAAAAGACAACCTTTACAACACCATGGGGTACGTTCATGTATGCGAAGATGACTTTCAGTCTTATGAACGTTGGAGATACTTTCCATAGGGCTATGGATATAGCCTTTGCTAAGGAGAAAGACTGATTTATCATGATCTACCTAGATGAAATCACAATATTTTTTGACTCCGACGAACAACATCTTGAGCATCTAAATAAGGTATTCTAGAAATGTAGAAAGTTCGACATATCTTTAAATCCAAAAAAATCAAATTTCAGAATGCAAGAAGGAAAACTGTTGGGGACCATCATCTCAAAGGAAGGCATAAAGATAGACCCCAACATGGTGGAAGGGATTCTAAAGATCATCACTCCTAGAAGCAATAAAGAGGTGAAATCCTTCCTGGGAAAGGTGAATTTTCTGAGAAGGTTCATTATGAATCTAGCTGAAATTATAAAGCACATCACGAGTATGCTCAGAAAATTTAATGAGATAAAATGGAGCCCCGAAGCCAGGAAATCATTTGAAGACATCAATGTGGCGCTGACCAAAGCTCCTGTGTTAGCCAACCCAGATTTCACAAAGGATTTTATCTTATTCTCTTTTGCCTCGGAGAACACCATCGCCGACATACTGTTACAGAAGGACGAGCACAATTTCGAAAAACCTATAGCCTATTTCAGTAGGACATTGAGAGACTCTCCACTGAGGTATGATATCATGGAAAAATAAGCAAACACCTTGGTGAAATCCCTCAAGGAATTCAAAACTTATATATTGCATTCCCTCGTCATTGCTTACGTTCCTAGAAATTTTGTCAAGGACATCCTAACTCAGCCTGACCCTGAGGGGAGAAGAGGTAAATAGATCACAATCATGCTGGAATATGACCTCAAAATCAAGCCCACAAAGTTGATTAAGGGTTAGGGGCTCGAAAAATTGATGGCGTAGTTGAACTGTGATGTCTTGGGAATAAAATTCGTTGCTGATCTGTTAGAAAAACCTCAAGAATAAGCAGTCTCGCAGGTATCTCAGAAGTTCATCGATTCACCTTGGTACGCTGATATCATTTATGTGTTGAGAAATTTGCAAGCCTCTTCGGGGTTAAGCAAAACCAAATATAGGTTTTTAAAGTTAAAGGCTACTAAGTTTTGTATCCTAGATAACTCTTTGTATTGGAAAGATCCAGGAGGGATCTTGCTAAGTTGTTTGCTGGAAGAAGAAACATAACGAGCTATCAGGGAATTCAACAAAGGGGACTGTGGGGGGCATCATTACTGGAAAACCACCGTGCATAAAATCTTGAGGGAAGGCTATTATTGGCCCAGTATTTTCGCAGATGTATACAAGGAAGTTTCTAGTTTCCACAAATCCCAGATATTCGATGGAAAGAGAAAGTTGCAGCCTCTACCATTGAAACCTATCTCTGTAGAATCACCGTTCATGCAATGAGGTCTAGACTTTATAGGAGAAATCCATCCGCCATCCTCGGCGCAACATAGATGGATACTAACGACCACAAACTAATTCACCAAATGGATCAAAGTGGTCCCCACGAGGCAAGCTACCGACATGGTTATCATTCAGTTTCTGGAAACCAATATCTTGTTTAGGTTCAGGTGTCCTGTCAAGATCATCACGGATAATGTAGCAGCATTCAAGTCTAAGAAGATGGAGAAGTTTTGTAACAATTACAACATAACCTTGGGACATTCTATGGATTATTACCCACAGGGTAATGGATTGGTGGAATCATACAACAAAAGCTTAACCATTATTATTAAAAGGCTCCTGTAGAACAATAAGAAGGCATGGCACAAGAATATTATCTACGCACTATGGGCTGACATAATCACTACCAAAAAATCCATCTCCATGTCACCATTCCAAATTGTATATGGCACAGAGGTAGTTTTCCCCACCTCGCTGGGATTTCCCATCAGAAAGTTGCTGCAAGAGCAAGAGGATGAACCAAACAATGCTCAGAGGATGATAAATCAATTGATTCAAACGCAACAGATGAGGGAGCAAGTTTTTGATCGATCACAACTTCACCAAGACATGATGAAGAAAATTTTCGATAAGCACTCTAAGAAGGAATATTTCAAGGTGAATGATCAGGTGCTGACGTGGGATGCGGGGAATGAAGACAAAGGGAAGCATGGAAAATTTGATCATCTTTGGATGGGGCCATTTAGGATTGTCGCGTATCATGGGAAAAACGCATATCTGCTACAAGAGCTTAATGGAGAACTCTCTAGTGGGGGGCTTGTGAATGGTAGGTTCCTTAAGCACTATCTGGTTTAGTATGGTTTTTTTAGGTTTTACATGTCATTGTACATAACCATTTTTATGTTTTCAAAGAAGGCATTTCGAGTGAGTATGTTAGAAGATTATTGAAGCCTGGAGAAAAGACCTTAAGTTTATGCTGAGTCTGGTCGTGACTATGTCAAGAAGGTCTAGGGTGAGTCTTTTCCGTTGTTTTAGAGTCTGCAAATCAAATAAAGCCCAATGGTCAGGCACATGGTCTGTTGCTCTTTGCCACCTCACCGGGACGATAGCATCCTCGTTGGAGCTAGTTGTTAGCACTGTCATTTTTTTAAGTAGATGAGTCATGGTCCATGTGTCAAAGCGTGTGAGGTCAGGTGCTAAAAAAAAAATGGATCGAAGTCAACAAGTGGCTAGTCTAGCCCTTGGAGTCGGGAAAGGGCGTCATAATCAAACATGTGTAAAATGTAAAGGCCTTTTTCCAAAAGTCCGGGTCCTGTGAGAAAGAGATATTTTACGTGCCAAAGGTTGAGGTAAGTAGTTAGAGTAAGGGTCACATTGACAGATATAACGACCATCATCAACTCATTATGAAGTCATAAAGGATAAGAAATCACAATGTTCATATCAAGTATACTATGAAACTCTTATCATCTGTACTTTACACACCTCAGAGTGTAGCCATTGCACGAGTGTGCTGTGCAAATACTCAACCTGCTGCAAAACTTCTCGTCACCATAGATTCAATATCCTCTGTCATGATTCCATCCCTCGTCCATTTAGTTATAAATTCCAGTCATTCTACGTGTATCTCTTTCACCATCCGCGTTTATGTGTTTTCTGTAATTTTTCTTGCAAGCCCTGAGTCTTCTTGCTGCGGGAAAGTCGATTATCATCAGCTGTGTTGCAAACTTGGTCAGTCAAGACTGTCGCATTTTTTTTGTCTTGAATCATGGTTTGGAAACTATCGAAGTTAGTCACACGCTAGTCTGTCGGGTGATGAGTCCTCTCACGATCATCCTTTCATCCTTAGAATTTTTTTCACGCCCAAATTCTCTGTTGCGGTCCCCTACTGTGACAAGCCTATCATCATCATTGTCACCACATCGACCCGTTCCTACACTAAGAGTCTTCGTGGTGCCTGGGGGCCACGCAACGAATTCCAAAAGTCATTTTTTCTTATCACGCAAAGTTCCTCTATCGCCCCTCTGACAAGTATGGGATAAGAATATCATTATCCATTTTCTGCGCGAAGGGGGTATCATCTTTCACTGTCGCGTGAACAGAGAAAACGCGCATTGTACCATGACGACATAAAAAAACATAAGGAAGAAGGTGTGCAGTGGAAGAACTATGAGGGCTGAGCCTCAAGACTTGGTGTTGATCAATGAAGACCCAAATGTCAAGGAATATTTCAAACAGGTTATATGCATGCACAATTGCAAGAAAATCCAAGGATACAATGTGAAACTCACAAAACAATTTGTGCTCAGATTTAATGGGTTCCGCATGGTTATTACAGGAATCCCATTCCGGGTGACAGAAGAAACTCTGTCAGCCGTGAAGGAGATCCCTCCATGCGGTGAGAGGTGGTCTAAGGGAATGCCTTTGGACGTGTTGTGCTATGAATAATTCATCAAACCAAACTACCTAAACGGGAAAAATGGAATGACTGTTCCAAGTCGATATCTACAAGAGCCTTTTCATAAACTCCTGAAGGTGATTAGAAAGTATTTCACCTATGAAAGAAGGTCTAACATAATATAACCACATCACATTAGAATATTGATGCATTTCAAAGGTAAGGGACCGTTGAACTTACCTTTCTTCTTGCACCAAAGTCTAGGAGGAATGGCAGACAACGTCCAAGACAAAGCAAACCAATCAAAGAAGAACTTATCCCATATCTCACTAATCAAGTTGTTGATAGTTGAGTAATTGAGATGACTGGGAAAGGACTGGGATTTGTTTCTATTTTCATCCGACATCCCCAGGGACCCCAAAGGAGATCCCCCTCTACCTGCAGGAGAATCAACATCTCGCTGCGCAGAGGCAGAAATAGAAGGGGCTGCGGGAAAAGAAAATATAGTGGAAGCCCCATCTCCCCAACAACCAATACCTTGGAAAAGGGGCGGGCCAAGGAAGAACAAGGAGCCTTTGATTGTTGAAAAGTTACTCATGCACGTTGTTTTGCTAGAACCTGTCGAGGGTTAGATTCAGGAAGTCTGTGATAGACGAAAAAAGCTGGGCACTGAAAGCATGGATGTTTGGGAGTCATCATGACAGCTAAAGCAAGCGCAGCTTGCTATCACTGAGTTGTACTAGGAGAACAGGGAATTGAGAAAGTAGTTAGTGGAAAAGGATGTCGAGACATCAACATTGCAGAGCCGAGAAGGGAATGCGAATTGGCTCATGAGACAACTCAGAGAAGCTCAAGACATGATCATCCAGCTGCAAGAGGAGTAACGAATGTCAAAAGAGAAAATTGTGGAGCATTTCACGGAATGTGGACCAGCCATGGAAACCGTCTGCGCAAATCTGGCCAGTACTCAAACGAAACTGAAGGGGAATGGGGTCTTGCGAAGACAGGTAAAGAATATGAAAAGGCGCAACTGGTCCCTCAGGAAAATGCTTAGAATATCAAGACTGCAGATAAGGCAAGAAGCATGATTGACCTGACCCCATTTTTGTCTTTTTGAATGTGGCGTGGAATTCCTCCCTCCCTGTGTCCTGCCTCCTTCCAGGAAACAAGGAACCTGACGGGTGTCCACGCGATGGACATACGTCACACAAATGATGAAAAACCCACCTGTCGAGAAGGACAAGTGTAGGTGGAACACACAACAATTTTGAAGGAGATGTGTGGTCCCCTAACCATTGTCGCCATCTGGAAAAACGAGTGATAGTCTACAATCACCCACCACATGCACACCACAACCAATGATCGCGCGACATCAATCAAAGCCTGTTACACTAGGTGGCAGAAGTCTGACAAAGTGCTCGATCATTCGGGTGACCCTTCAAAGGGGAAGCGCTGACACATCACTTCTTAATGATGGAATGTTGTTGATGATTGAATGATCATGGTAAATACGTCGGTTATGATGTGATTGGCTACTGTTGAGTTCCTATTCTTAGTAAGTACCATTTGAAATATCACCTGACAGGGAATAACCAAAGCCGAGATTCTAGGAGTAGTAGTTGGGGCATGGCAGCCCTAGAGGCACATCTTTTTCTATATATTGCATCTTTTCAATGTAAGAGAGGTTGGTTAGAAAATTAAGGTAGAAAATGACTGTTGAATGTAACTTTCAAACCCGACTGAAATATAATGCAAAGGTTCTGAGACTTTGATGAAAAGATTCTAATGGTGGTGGTTTGATGTATTGTGATCTCTCTTATGTATGTGTTTCTTGTTTTTCTGTATATTTATGTCTGTATTCTGTTTAAATCAGAACGTTTAATAAGTCTGGAATTCATTGCGCGGTGCTCTAGACTTTGCCATTTAAACTCCCGTGTTTTCTTCTAAGCAACTCATAATTCATCTCCGATAGTGCTCTAAGTTGCTTTATGTATTTTTCTCTCACCACACACAATGACTTTGAACTAAAAGACCATTTCCTACTTAGCCTTTATCCTCTCAAGTTTTAGTTATCGAGTTTTTATTTCTCTTGCTTTATGGAATTTGACTCCATGGCCCAAGGTTCTATATTCCCTTGCCAACATAACCATAAACATTGCATGAACACAATAAACTTAGCTGACAATTCAAAGCCATTATTTGTAAGAGACTAAGTCTTAGAGAGAGCCCTCTCTAGGTCGAAAAGGCTAGTTTCCGGTCTTAAAGTTGGTCTATAGGTTACCTCTGCCATTCGTTTTCTCAGTGAAATGAATTTACAAAGTGCTAACATGTTGGATCTATTGTTTTGTAGTAAGCATGGATTGTTGAGTGATTCCTTCCATAAGGAGTAATTGACGGTGTTACCCTACCTTAAGAGTTCTTCTCTATATTCTTGTGTTATTTATGGTGTGAATGTTTTGGTATCTTTGAAGTTTATGGATATTTTTGAAGTTAATACTATATTCTCTCTTATATACATCAATGTTTACTACAAGTGGTATCAAAGCTAGGTACTCCATATTGTCCTCCTTAGGTACACTATAGTCAAGGCGGTTGGCAAATGTTTTTACTAAAATAATATCTTGTACATCAATATATTATATATTATAGGTGCACCAATATAATACAAAAAAAAATGCATAGATGTGCCATAACATGGATGCATAAAAGGACCATTAGAAAACCTAGGATTTCCATATGACAATGCTCCCACAAGAAACCAATGCACTAAAAAGTGAACAAAATGGTGTGCCATATTAAAATGAGTACATTGTATCTTTATTACAAATAATACCATAAGCTACATGACATGTTCTATGTTTCTGAGTGCCGATACATTGAGAGGATCAACACATCGCGCATTGCATAAAAGTTCTAGAAAACACTTTTTTTTTTTACTTTTCCCAAAGCATTTTCACCAACCATTAGTGATTTATTTTCTCATTTATATAATTAGTGTCTTCTTAGAACGAGTTATCCTCCCTACCCTATTGTTGATTGTTTTCCATCCCTCTTTCTTGCACATTCATTGTTTCCCTAAAAAACTTCAATTCCATTTTTTTAATAGTTGGTGCTATGGATCCTAGGAGCAAGGCCTAACCAAATTAATCCCTTAATGGCTTTTTTAACCATTTTTTTTTTCTTTTATTTTCTTTTATAATATACATTTTTTTAGTTACTAAGTCTATAGTGTATCAAAATTTCTATTGGAGAACAAGCATTGGTGCTCTCATTTTAATTTTAGTGCATCAAATTTTGATGATCCAATATATCTTACACACCATAATTGTGGGTTGTGGTTATTGTGATGCTTCATACCAATGACTTGTTTGTATTTGTGTCGCACTATATGAAAGTTGGCGAATAGTTTTCCTTGAAAATGGAATTGGTGCACATGTAGTATATAGATGTACTACTAACATGGCTACATGACAAACCATTTTTCTATGTAAATGGCACACATATATATAAATGGATCAACTTTGTGGCAAGAAGGAAGGAAATGAAGTGCCTCACATAGCACATGGCAGGTTGAGTACAAATAGCCCACTATTAATGTGTACCACAAATTCCTAGTGCACCATAATGACTGTGTTTCACAATGGCAACAATGCACCATTAATATAAAAATCCAAGGTGATCTATATCAATAGTAGTACACCAATATATTATAATTTTGAAACCATACCAGTTCACCATATTATGATAAACCATAATGACTGTATTTCACAATGGCAACAATGCACCATTAATACAAAAATCCAAGGTGATCTATATCAATAGTAGTACACCAATATATTATAATTTTGAAACCATACCAGTTCACCATATTATGATAAGAGCACTAACAAATATTTATAAATATAAATAAATACTTTATGTTTTTAGAATTTTGAAACCATACCAGTTCACCATATTATCATAAGAGCAATAACAAATATTAATAAATAAATACTTTATGTTTTTAGAAGTTATTGTATTAATTTATTAATTTAATTATTAAATGATTTTATATTCCAAGGTGCTTGTTTTGTTAATTAGTGTGAAAATCACTAATGGACTTCGAAGAGATGGAACTCATGATAGAGGTTGCAAGAACACATCCCACATTTTCTTTATTGAGAGACACGTTCTCTCCTTCATGACATTGGACCACTGGAATATATTGAGGAGGTGGTGTCATTGAAGGTGAAGAATAGATTCTTACAACAAATTATTCAACGGTGGGATCATGGGCACCAAGAATTATGGGTTACGATTCATAGTTGGTTCAACCCATTTGAGGATGAAATCTATTTAATTATCGATTTATCTAGGATGTGATAGGATGTTCCCATATTCCTTCTCTACCTCATGGTGTTTGTGCTTTATCGTAGTTGCATTACAATCCTGCTTATATATTGTAGTCAATGTTGTTAAAGGATACATAGGGTTGTTGTTGGACAACTAACAAGGTCTATTTTTTCACATGATGATATCCAAGTAGTGAGTATTATCTCACTACATTTAATCCCCATCTTATTAATGGACATTCACTCCAAACTATTACATTATGTTGGTCAATTTATATAGTGATGCACTTTCTACAAGTGGACTGTGATATTTTAGAGATATTTTTGTCTTGCATTTGAMCTTGAAAATTTTGTTGGCACAGAGAACAATGATGTATTCTTTATTYTTTTGAGTTGAGTTGATTATTTTTTTGAGGTTTTTTTCGAACACTTTYCYTGATGTTAGTCCACTCTCTTCCTTAAGATTGTTGTAAATATTGATAGATATAAGAGATAACATAGCCTTAACTTCATAAATATCCTTAAACTTYAGAGATACCAAAACATTCACACCAYAAATAACACAAGAATATAGAAAATAACCCTTAAGATAGGGTAACACCATCAATTATTCCTTATGGAAGGAATAACTCCACAAGCCATGCTTGCTACAAAAAAAATACATCTAACATATCTCCAATACAATAATACTCATGTGTATTTATACTTTCTCAGAAGTATTCCTGAGGGCCTATGCCAACTACCCCTTATTATTAAATTGTTTCCTATAAATACACAGTGAACCTATTTATTACCCATCGACCACCAAGTGGGCCTATTCGATGATTATGGCCAAATTATATTCATTATTCCATTGGTTACCTCCCTAGGTACCCCATATATTTATCCTCCCTAGGTACATTACATTCCATACCCCTTTGCATGTTTCATTCTTGAAACATGGGAGGAAACAATAAGCAATGTAGTCAACTAGTACCAAGAACTTGCAGCCATCCATCCTAGTGAAATGTGAACATGGGGTCCAAATGCTTCCTTGCCACCTCAATCTTGATTTTGTTTGTTCCTTTAGTACCATGTTTTCATTGTGCTACTCTGATATCTCCATGCATTGATTTTAGTCCTCTATGTGCTTCCATACTGGTTTCCTTTTTGGTTCCATGTTGGTCCATAACAAGTTTGTAGATGTCCATGCCTTTGCCTTGATAAATGTTGTTTCTCCAAGTGGTGTGGGTGGAGATATACATCAACCTTAATTATCCATTCTTCTTGCTTGGACTCTTCAACATGGGGTTCCATCTTTGACTCATTTAGCTCCTTAGCTTTTTCTTCTTTTTTATGCCCTTCCTGGGGATTTTCTTCATGTTCTTATATAGGCTCTTCTTGTGATTCAACTTACACTCTTCATTTGATGTGTTAGTAGGTACTATAATTAGTTTCCCTACAAGGAATTATTCAAGTTCCCTCTTGGGCCCTTCTTGTTTAGTAGGAGAAATATCCTACAACGTAATTTTATTTTTTCTTATACCAAAACTTCAATTTGTTTTTTCACATTAATATTAACTGTACCAACTGAGTCCATACAATGATACCCCAAAACAATATCCACATCATCCATATCTATAGATTAAAATATGAATGAAACACATATTTATCCATGGTAATCTTCAAATCCTTAAAAAATTGTACATTCTTATCCTCTACCTGTCTGATTTTAATATGCTTTGTAGGAGATTGCAATCTTTTAGCCAATTTAACATTGATGAAATTATGCTTACTACTAGGGTTTATAGATAATAACATTTTCTTGTTGAATGCATCCATGAACTTGTAATAGGAAGTTTTTGCATGAAACAATTCGTTGGTACTCTCTTTATCCTTCTACCCAATATAAGACCACCTTTCTAAAATACTTGTTCATATCATTTCATTTGAAAGTGCCTTCATATTGTCAAAGTTAAGAAACTTACACCATATGGTAGCATTGTCTTTTAAACCAAGGCATAGCCCAAATATCCAATTATTTTTCCATAATGACTTTGTATACTTTATGTATTCTTCAATACTAGGACCATTGGATTTTTTTGTAAAGAACATTTTGTTTGCTTTATCCCAAAATAGAATGAGGGTTTTGAATAAATAACTTACTTTTCAATGGATTTCATTTGTGAAACTGATGTAAAATTATCTATACTTCTTTGTTTGTCTATTATGGCCATAATTATGAAATTCCATGGCCACTCTGCATCTACTAGCACTGGTTTGATTGAAATCAGGGAACTCTATCTATAAGTATATGATTTGAAAACCACATGGTCGTCATTGAAAAAACCCTAAAACGATTGATTTAAATAAGTTATAAATCCACTTCTTGGACTCCAATTTGGATAATTTTTTTTTTGAAATCGAGTGTTTGTTTTTAGAAGAACTCATATCTATAATTGATTTCTTTAGATTCTACATAGAAAGTTTCATAAATTGATTTGAATATTGTCATATGATTTTGTCCTTAAAAAATCTGCAAAAAGAAAAATAAAACTTCCATTTTATTTTATTTTTTCCGAAGAAAGAGATCTAATACCACAGGTAGTAAAGCTTGATATATATAAGAAAGAATACAACCTTAACTTTAAAAATTTACTTAAACTTCAGAGATACCAAAACATTCACAACATAAAGAACACAAGAATATAGAGAAGAAACCTTAAGGTAGGCTAACACAGTTAATTACTCCTTATAGAAGGAATCACTCCACAATCCATGCTTGCTACAAAATAATGCATCCACCATATCTCCAATAGAATGATACTCATATGTATTTATACTTTCTATGTGTATTCCTGGGGGCCTATTCTGAATACCCTTTATTATTATATTATTTCTTCTAACCATTGTTGGGTTAATCTTGACTTGGTCACAGAGTAGATAAGATAACCTTGATACAATCATTGATAGGTTTACGGTTGGTGGTTTATGGGCCCATGGTATTTAGTATCCATGGTATTTGCTGTGATGGAGACTATTTAAAGGGTGGAAGAATTCCATTTTAAGATGCCTCAAGCTACTTAGGTGTTGTTTTTCTTGGTTAAGGGTTTCCAAGATAAATCATGGTGTTTGTTTTGTGCATAATGTATGTGTCCACTGTTATATATATATCTAAGAATTAACATATGGCATCAGATCTTGGTAGGCCTAGACTCTATAGAAAGAGTGGCTTGGGAAATGGATTCACTATTTGGTTGCATATATGAATAAATGCATCACAAGAATTAACCTGGAGCATAGGTGGAAGCACATGGAATTAGAGTGGAGCAATGGTGGAAGCAAATAGAGGATAACATATAAATAAGTACTCAACTAAGGAGTGCTCACGCTCACTATATTTGGAGAAAAGAGGAATGTGGGAAAAGAACCAAGTAGATTCTTTAAGCATTATTTGCTCAAACATACAATCGTAATAATTTTTTGATGGATTTGATTTTATCACATGTCAATGAGCATATGTTTGTAAGACCTATTTATGCATGCATACCCCTTGTTTAATGGCTCATCAATATAAATTCTAGACACAAACTTAGGTGATGGGGGGGATGTTGTATTCTCGAAAACCTAGTAAATAAAGTTCGAGGGGGGCAGGTGAATATCCCAAGTCAAGTTTGAAGGAGATAATGGTGGGTTAATATTGAATTGGTCATAGAGTAGAAAATATAACCTTAATATGGTCATTGATGGGTTTACCATTGGTGGTTTACAGGCCCATGGTATTGGGTACCCATGGTATTTGATGTGATGAAGCCTATTTAAAATCTTGAAGAACTCCATTGTAATATGTCTCTAGTTTCCTAGTGTTTGTATGGCTTTGCCAAGGAAATAACATATATCTATTATGGGTGTTGGATTTCCTAGTTAATGGTTTCCAAGATAAATCATGGTGTTTATTTTGTGCATGATGTATGTGTTCAATGTTGTATTTATCTCCAAGAATTGACAATTGCATAATGGACCTATTTATTACCCATCAACTACCGAGTGGATTTATTCCATGATTATGGCCACCTCACATTCGTTATTCCCTTGGGTACCTCCCTAGGTACCCCATGATATCCCCCCTATGTACATTACATCAATCGAAGACTCTATTTAAAATTCTCTACAAATGTCAATATCTAAATATCCCTTATGCAAAAACCTTTGATAAATGTAGCAAGTGAATGGATCCATCCTACCGCACACAACGTGAGGGTAGGGTTGGAATACCACCCAGGCACACACACACACACCCACACACACACCCACACACACTACTAAGAGAGGGGAAGAGGAGACTAGAGTTGCAAGTCGATTTAGGGATAAACCTAGAAACCCTAGGGTGAGACAAGAGAAAATCAATAGGAGTAAGAATGACATTAGGTTAATTCGGATCATAAGATATTGTTTATGTTAAAATATTATTGTAGGCTACTAGAGTACCTTACTTAGGTTTCTAATTAGGTTTTAGTAGAAAATTAGATATCGAAAGTGAGCCTACTAACTAGGGTTAATTATTTGGAAATTCCTTTAATGATATTGAAATCCTAATGATACAAATGTAAAGAGAAGAATGGAAAGAATTCATTGGGGATTTATCAATGTAGATGGTGAATTTCCTTACTTTGAAGAGGAGAGTTTTGATAGGTCTCTAAGAGTGATCCAGATCCTAGAAAATCCTACACACATAATTCGTTTTTCTTGTAAGACAAGACTTGACTTGATCTCCAATACAAAGAGATATGTCCATATATAACCAATCAACACTAGATACATTAGTGTAAAATATAAATCAATGATAGTGTAGAGTAGAGAGACACACCTCAGGGGTATGATACCTCCCTTTCCTTAGATGTTATGGAACCTCCCCTAAGATTGCAGGGTTGAAACATCTAAGGTATGAGTGGTTGGAAATTCACCTTTCTTCTTAGTGTATAGGAAATAAGATATTCTTCCTCTGAATATTTTCCTTCCTTCCTATAATTATCAAACATGGTTTTATGTGAAACCCTAGGGATCGAAAATAGCATAAATACTTTGTTGAATTTAGAGGAGGAAAAGGAGAAGTCTAGATATACATTTAATGCACATCAATGTTTAGCCAAGTGTTGGTTAGACCGATCAATATCTGATAGAAACTTCAAGGTAGGTGACCTTGTACTCTTATGGGTCTAAGCTCATGAAGACAAAGGAAATCATCTCAACTTCATCCCTCTATGTCTATGTCAATATAAAATCATAGAGAGGGTGAATCAAAGTACTTATAATATTCAAAACTTGTAGGGAGTTGAGAACCCTCTATTTACCAATGCCTTACATTTAAAGCAATATTTTAGTTAGCCAAATTTACAAAGCAGGTTAGTGTGTAAATAGCAGGTAGGTTTAGATTTCTTTGATCACTACCTTTCCTTAATTGTAGAAGTTTTATTTCCATATAAGTAGTTTTCCCTTGGTTATTTTTTTCAATAAAGCATGAAGGTATACTTTGGCTTCCTGCTCACTATACTCTTAGATTAATGATGGAAAGGGATAAGGAAAATGTAAGTTATTACAAGTTTTTTATATGAATATGTAAGAATACTTTGAGCTTGTGAACAATACTTGTGAGACATCTATCTTAAATATGTAAAAACCCAACTAAGATGAAGGCCAGAAATTCTAGGTCAATTTTTTATATGGGTGATTTATCCTTGATACGTCAACCTTTAATCCCCCAAGAGAAGGTGACATCGCCAATAAAATTATACTAATGCATAAGTATAAATAAAATACAAAATAAATAGTGAAGCGCCCAAAAGGTAAAGGATAACATCCATTGAGTGATATGCAAACAATGTCTACTAGGGAAACAAAGCAATGCTTGTGATGATATTTGTGTCATATTTGAGAAATATTATACACCATTATATAAACCCATTGGATCAAGGTTAAATTATAATAAAAAGTGCTAAAATACCTTATTTTAAAAGTATATGCTCTATATGAAAGGAGTTGGCAGTCCAAAGAGGTCAAATCCTAGATTCCCAATTAAAAAAACTCTGAAGGTGATCTACATGTACCTTGTCTCATGCAAACTCTTTAAGAGCTTAGCAAGGAAGAGATTGTCGTGCCTTTGAAAGTACCTTATTTCCATTAACACTTCAAAGATTCTAGGTCTTTCCAGTGAGTCACGATGTGTTCACCCTTCAACATGTTCATATGCACATGGGGCCCTTTTTATTTTTGAAAAAATCCCAACCCCTCCCTTTGTTGTCGTGAGGTCTAGCTTCATTTTAGGAATCTTGCATTTCTTCCAAATCACCAATGATGAGTTCTAAAGAACTAGATATAGTGGGTGTTAGTTCAAATCTTGTATATAGCTCCATGACCCTATTTATATCCTGATCATTCACTTGAAATAAAGGAATGCAAGCAAAGACCATTCCTCTTTGTATTGGAAAATTTCTCCATGTGATTTAACCATGGAATTTAAAGATCTACTTTTATCGCTACAACTAGACCATTGCATTGCCAAGTGTAAAGTTGTCATGAAAGGTTGGATACCCCATATTCACAAATTAACTATGATGACTTGGCCTATCACCATCTCTTAGTGGAACTAAATTGGAACTGAGCCTTTCTACCCTCACCTATTGCTTATGTTGTGTTGAAGAACCATAACCTAAATTATTTTCATGAGTGATTGAGACCAACCTTACCATGCTAAGTATTGATTGGAGTTGCACCCTCACCCCATGTAGTATATGTATTTGATTGAAGGGTCACAAGTTAAGCCACTATATTTGGCTAGCCTATTGATTAAACTTCATTGAACAAGCTGTTATTCATTCTATAACTTGACCTTCATTGAATGAATCACAATTTAGCGTATCACTCATCTTTTCTTGATCAATTACAACATTGTGCTATGCATCACCCTCTATTTATTGACCACAAGAATGAATTTACCTCAAGTGGACCTAAGCATATAGTTGGTTATTTGTCTAATATATGGCGACCTAAGCCTTCATGTAAGTGGTTTCTACCTTGTGTTATAGTTTTCCTTTCACAAGATAGAGAGTGACCCAGGACTTTTTCTTAGGTGACTGTGAGTAAGAATTTATCATTCATGTTCACTCATGTGAGTTTGATTTTCAATTTATCTGCCACTCGTACTCACACTGCACATCTAAGAGCCTATTTACTTGTATCCTCCCTTCGGCTTGATGACTGAAATAAAGAGTTGGGACCACTCGTTCTCCTAAAATTTGAATTAAATTTTATTTTGATAAATATATCCTATGTGCGATAAGGTGGCACATTGAATCTAACATCTCAATCCAAAGTTTTTCCATGGTGAATTTGATATGAATGTATTCTAACTGAGGCACATATTCCCCATTCTTATTTAAATTGATCGTGGTAACATTAGTTTCCATTAGGTCCAAATTTCATTTGCACAACTGTCTTGGAGCCATTCCTATTTACTTCCAACTAGATTGAGTCCTTGTGATGGAATAACCAATATTCTGATAGCAATTGATAGTCAAGATACAATCCATTCACCTTCATAAATTGGAGTTGATAACAAGTCCCTTATGCATTAGGTAAGCCTTTATCCATCAAATTATGTAGTACACTATAACTATAGTTGTGATTAGAATTGAAATATGATTTGGTTAGCTAGAGGGGTGCCTCTTAAACATTTTTGGGTGGTGTTTCCTATCATCACATAGGGCTTGCACCTCACTTAGTGATGATTTAATCCATGTATAGTTATTTAGCTCACTCTTAATTCCAAGCCTACAACCTAGCTACTGCCATTCATCCCTTTTCTTGTTACTTTGGATCCCCCCCTTGTGAATGAACATATTACTTATAGCCTTTGTCATGACAAGTGTGGAGCCTTCATTGAACTAGTTGTGATGTACTATCTTTCCTAGATCCTTGTGAAAGGAGACTAGTGTAGATAGAAAGGTTATTGGATCCTCATTTGGCTAATTGTAGTGATTAGGAAACCAATTGTGACCTAGTAAGAATCTATGGCTAAAAGGATGCAATTCCTTTCATCTATTATTTGAATCACTCATGCACCCTAGTTCAAATTTGAATACGGGATTGGGAAGCTCACATTTGTTTCTTGTCATGCAATTTTGATTTGTACGGTCTATTTTTCCATCGAGTATTTCTCTAAATTCATATTTATAAGTAGGAAAATACATGATTTGGGATTTTTAACTTATATATAGAAATTTCTCATTTGATGTTGGTTTAAGCATAGACTCAACCATATGGCCCCAAAGAGGGGGGACATGTCTAAGAAGAAGGAAACTAAGAAACCAATTTTGTTTTAATATGTTATTCTAGTTTTTAATGATAAATCCCTTGAAATTGATATTCCATCCTATCAAACCTTTGGAAATCCATTCAAAACATATTAGAGAGCCACTCCACCACCAAAATTTCCCCCTGGCATATATACCAGAGAAATAATGAACCTTTTCCACATGAGCTACATGTTGCATCTACAAAGTTACAACCTTAACACATTTTCTTCCTTGCTTTGATGTAGTCTACTAGTTGATTAAAGGGGATACCATTAAAAAAAGGATAATATACATGGCTAATGGGGTGATGATTGTCTTACACTCCCCACACACTCTGAAAACCATATATAAGCTTCCAACCTCTTGAGGTAATGTTAGTTAAGGGATTTCTACAAGGATTTGAAAACAAGCATGACCCTTTGAAGGTGACAAAAAATTGGTTCAAGAGTGGAGGATATTTTGAAAATGGCCATCTACTTTGTATCCCACCTTCCATTTACAAGAACCCATGAGGGAAGTAGTCATGATGGAGAACAAGCTATCTATAGAAAATGATTGCTATTAGCTAGACAAACATTGGATGGCCTTGATACACCAAGTTTTGACCAAGGGGGTTGTCTTTAACTGGGCATAAATATTGTTAAATAATATAAACATGGTTGTCAAGAAATGCATGGTAAAATTGAATGACGTGTTACCTCATTTCACATGATATCATTTATAGTGCATGCCATGTTTTTACCATGAGTGTCTTCACATAATTGTGTGATATGTGGCATTCTTCTCTACCTCCTCTTCTAGTGAATTATCAAAATATGTGGAGGTATGAGTCATAATAACATTACTTACATATTTGTGAGGTGTTCTTGAATCCTCTTTATGAATCCATCTTTGACAAATGATGCACAAGATTCCCAAAGGAATCTATGGTTGTCTTGCGATTGGTGATCAATATGCAGAGTGATGACAATTATATATGTGTTTATAGGTGCACCTCAGCTTCATATATCTTTCTTAATCACTTTTCAGATAGGTTAGTGCTTATGGAGGTAAATTACTAGATGACTAAATTTAGAACTAGCTCCAAATTGAGGGAACACAAGAAATGCATGTTCTTGTCATACCCTGTCATTATTGGAGCTTTTATTGTGATAGATTTTGTAGTAGCCTTGGCAGAAATTGATGACAATGTCTTCTATAAGCTATAACTTGGTGCCTTTAAGGTCCATGACCCATTGTACCAGGTTTTTAACCACTTCAAGCATCAATGCCTTGGTTAGGTTTCCCAAAAGAATAATCATGCAAGTGAACCCTTGATTTTAATTATATTCATGATTTTAATTCTATTCATACTTGAATGTAGGATGCTATTGACAAAGAGAAATACAAGCATTTTTTTCTAAAATTAGTTATAGAACTAATGTAGACACCATACTCGAGACAATGATCCACAAGGGTAGTAAAGGTACAAGTACATAAAACTGAAAACTTGGAAATCATAGCAGGTGTAACATCCTCATTATAATACTCAGTTTAACTAATTCTTAATGTAGATATAATATGTGGCTATGACCAAGCGATGTAATATGCAAATTGTATTTCCATTTTTTAATAATAAAATGTGATGCCAACTGCTAAGGGGAACATGGACAGAGACCGGGGATGAATTAATCCACAAGAGAGGGGAGGATACAAAATAATTCCTAAGAGGGGGTCCAAGGGGAATTACCTATGTATATTAATTCAACCCATTTTCCTAAAATTGTTATTGATATATAAACCTTCTAATTCTGATTGAGTGTTCCTAAAGACAATCATTGAATACATGTAAGAGGGTGGGTTTGATTGGTCACATCCCAAATTTATTGGGCACATGGGGGTTGAGTACAATCATCTTGGGGAAGTATGTGAGTCAAGAAAGCATTCCAAAGGGAGGAAATTCCTATGGGTTGGGGAAACAATTTTACTCAATCATTTTTTGTGTATGAGTAGCAAGCAAAGAGAAAAAAAAAGAGCTTGGAACTAGTGCAACCATGGAGGGATAATTCTAGAGCATGATGGAGTGTATTTGGAGCATTTTGGAGAGTTTTAGAGATAAATATTGAAGAGCCAGGTTGACAGACCTGAAGAGTGAACTCTTGTGTGAGTTGCATTAAATTAGCAAGTGTTTGTTGTTAGTTTCTAGTATTTTTTCCTAGCGATGTGTTCCCTTGAGTTCCTAGTTGAGAGATTCCTAGTTACTTGAGCCAGAGAGACCCTAATAAACAAATGGGATTATCGAGGGATTTAGAATAATTAAGGGGTACATTCCTTGGGTTGGGCAGGTCAAGAGGAAGAGAGATGGTGGAAAATCAGGATAGTTGAACGTGAATACCAGTGGGTTGTGAGTTTTTTAAGTTGTGAGTGGACAGTGAGAGACCACCCTCTTTTGTGGATTACTAGCCTCAGCTGTATTGTCCCCATTTTGGGACATTATAACATTACAAAATTTTAGAGTGTTATGCCTATCCGAGTAGCCAGATAGGGGTGACAGATAGTTCGAGAGATATTTATGGGTTTATTTGGGCCCGACTTGCATCGTTCATCATCAGGATCCATTCCGCATAGCTTGGCATTGGTTCCATTGCATTCCGACGATTTCTGTAATTTTGAGTTATTATGGGTCATATCTTAATTAAATTCACTAAGAAGGTCATAATGGGCATATTTCTTGGAGAAACCTCTTAGTGTAATAGCTCATTGGAATAGAGAGGAAGAGCATTACAAGATAAGATGATGAGAAGTGACTTTCAGTGGCTGGAGAAGCCATCAGGATGGATAAATCACTTTTAGAGGTAAAATGGTTAATTAATTAATTAAGTGATTTAATCAAGGAATAATAAAATAAAGCAAAAGTCACTTGGAGGGAAAAGGTCAACAATGAATTAGGGTTTAGGGAAGCTATAAAGGAAGGGTAAAGGAACCTAATTCATTATGATGTTATGATTTGTTGTTGAGATATTTGCAGAGGAGGAGGAAATCAACTCCCTTGTTGTTTTGTGTATTTCTGGAGGAAACCACCACCATTGATCGGTTTTGGTGTTGAGATACACACCCTAGCCTATATAAGATACCATCTAGGTATTTCCCTGTGCATTACAATGTCTAGTTTAGTGATTGTGCAGCTCAACCAGTGAGAGCACAAGTGTTTAAGAGAGGGTTTGTGCAGCCTCTTGTGATAGTTCAAATTTGGCCGATTCCTTTCGACCCATTAGAGAGCTAGCCAGGGCGCACCTATTGAGACATATGTCGCCAATTTCTGACAATGGAATCTTCCAGAAAGTAGAAAATAGTCATTTAGGGCCCAGCTCTAGAGAAAGCACATTTGGGGTTCCAGGGGACATTACAGGACAAATTTGAGGAATCCCTTTCGACCCATTACAGAGGAGACCAGGATGATAGTTTTTAGCTATACATCATCATATTCTGTCCGTGGAATCACTAGGGTACACTCATTGAGCCTAGAAGGTGCGCAAATCCCCATGGGGTGAGATCCAGAGCTTCAGAGGTCGGATCTTCAGTATGAAAGTCATCAAGATCAGTCTAGAGGCCAGGGCACATTGTTTGAGATAGTTTCTAGCTCATTCCGACGGGTATCACCATCAAGGAGAGTTTTCCGGATTCTACAGCAGTTACCGTGAGCTTCCAGATTGCCTTTTGTCAATTCATCCATGCATGCGCAGACCAACACCCATTCTTCTGGTCACAGGTATTTCTTATCTATTATTTTTTATTCGAGTGATGATCCATGAGATCTAACTGATGATTATCGTATCTACTTCCAGTTATTATTGTATTTCTTGCTTTTCCAACATTATATATATATCAATGAGTGTGTTGTCCTTATTTCACATGCATTGTATTATACTACTAAAACATATAATAAATTGGAACACACATGCAAATTCACCAAGCATCATTACACAGTAACTCAAATGCAGTCAGAAACCCCCAGAGTATCATATTCAGTAGCCAAAATCGTAGTTCAACAATAGATATCCAGATCAGTTGGATCAGGGATATTATAGTGGTATCAGAGCTTTATTCATGCCAGCCTGTGACTAAAGATGATGAGTGCAGCAGAAGACCCAGATGGTCGTGATCATGTAGGTGACAAATATGTCACTTACAATAGGCGTAAGGAAAGGAGGCCTAGGCATGAATTTCCTCCTTTTCCTCCCAGCTCAGAGGAAGAGGAAGGGGCACACAGAGAAGCAGAGAGAAGGGTAGAGCATGAGGCTGAGAGTGAGGCATAGAGGATTCTAGGAGAAATATATGAGTGACTAGAGGGCAGTGGAAAGGCCCCCATGGAACCAGAGGAAACCTTCATGTAGGTTATCATCGATATGTTAGCTAGTCAGTGGACCATGTCTCAGTCCTTGGCATAGGTGGTTGATAGATTGGCTATAGTGGGAACCTCAAGCACACAAGCCCCACATGTAGCACAGGGGAACTCGGGGGCATGAAGTAGACCCCAGAAACCTACTCACACATACACATCTTCGACTAAGATTCCCAGACCATGGTTCCCTAGTTTTCAGAGGGCACCACCAACAACAACACAACATAAAGAGGTTGCCCACTCATGCGGAAGACATTGTACAGTACATGAGGGAGTATGTAGCGTTGGGCCGTGACTTCCATCATGACATGAAATTGGTCGAGTACTATGGACTTAGGGGAATGAACCGTCCCAGAGAACCTTAGAGAGGAGGAAAACAACAACAAGAAGGGCATAACATGGATTTCATTTGAAAAGTTGGTAAACCCACCATACCTTCTTTTGACGGATCATCCAAATGCACTGCCAAAGCTTTGATACACAAGCTAGACATGTACTACAAGATCAACCAGATGACTGAGACGGAGGCTATTTATTCTTGCGCATTTGAGGGACAGTTGGATGGAAAGGATGATAGTGCATGTCCTTCATCTTCTCCATAAGGCAATGTTTAAGATTCAACACTTCAGCATAGTGGTGACACTTGTGAGGATTCGTATGTGTTGGCACTTAGACATGATGAGATTAGAAGGTTGGATGACCTACCTATGGGTGTAGACATGGCTTCCAAGAATTCCTGTATGGAGGATGATGAGATTCCTACGATGAGAGAGCCACATTTTTCATCTTCTCAGTCACCTATGCTAGCCACGACACATGAGGATATTAGTGGCATTCCTGATATGGTAGAGGATCCTTGTGTGGGAATTGTACACAAGGGACATATGGATCTACAGACCTAGGAGTATAGGTATGGCTTGGAGATATTTGACCTTACACATACCTATCCGTATGAGGAGAGTGAGTCACCACTCTTGGAGATTTTGTTGATAGATTAGGTTGGTGTGACCGACAGCTTGTTGGGACACTTACTCCCAGAATTGATCTACAATGATGAGGATGCACTCCTTATTGTACGGGATGACCATAGCATGTGTATGGACACATCTGTATTAGATCCAGGCATAGATGATATTAGTAGGGTGAGTGCAAAGGAGGATATAGCTGCCCATACATGATACAATGCGACTCAGATGGGGATCACAATTGGTGATGGTGTGCAATGGAATATAGAAGGACTCAGTAGAACATGGGATATCGGGAAGTTTAGTACATTATATTTTGAGGAGTGTGTTGTTGAGGATTCCATTATAGACCCTAACAATGAGAGGCATGAGGTATCACCTCAACAGGGTTGTGATCAGGAGTCACGACACTTGACAAGACAATTGAGAGTCAATGAGGACATGATCATGGCATCCACTATATGCATTGATGATACACACGCATTGGTGGCCAGGTATTGTTGGAGGGCCTCAATGGCATAGGATAGTTCAGATAGGGGACTAGCCATTGATGACTTCCATACACTCATGGAGAGAGTGACTGTGATGAGGGTCGACTACCAACAATTATTAATGGATAGATATTACCTATTGGAGGTTGGCGAGATGTATCACAGGGCACTGAGGGAGAAGGAGGTTGAAGTGAATTGACTCACTCATGAGTGGGTGAGCACACGAGGATTCTTGGAAGGCACACAAACAATCCTTCAAGAATCAAAAGCCAGATTAGAGGAGCTCCTTGAAGAGACTAGTCAGAGATCCACTATATCTATCTCAGTAGAGAGTCAAATACATCCTTCAGTTACATTGTTAGAGGATATTGGTGGTTTGGAAAAGGAACACTAATGGTTGGAGGAGCATGAGGAGATATACTTAGTAGAGCATAGAGATTCCTTTCCCTTGCAGCAGTATACAGATCTGGGAGATCACCTTCATCGTAGCAACGATTGTGTGAGTTATGATGGATGGAGAATGATTGAACCTCAGTTTGTGGAGATACCTACTGTTGTACCCGATGGTTGGTGTTAAGTGATGGGTCCAAACGATTATTTACCATGGGTACCGGTGGACGAAATTTTGGTCAATTCCTTGGGATTCACCAAAGAATATGATACTCTCTAGTCCTACAGGGGGTTGTTGATATTTATGATATCCTCTCCCGATACTTTTGTCATCAACAACAACATAGGGGGAGCTAGATAGTGGCAGGGGACATGGAGAGTTAGTAGGTTGCGACCACCTGACAAGAGTGTCTTGATTGCATACAGTAGGATAGTGGTGGATCATCAAGGGAAGACAATTGATGCCCTGGACGTGATGGAGAGTATCCAAGGCCATGGGACAGAGGATATATTAGAGGTTTCTACATATTCAGACTCTCATTGGGATGAGGGTGGAGGGATTTTGATAGTTACTAGTAGGGCACATCAGTAGTTAGTGGGGATTGGAAGTGATGAACTTCCAAATTTGACATGGGATCCAGTAGTCCATTGGGTCAATAGTTTGTTTCATCTTATGAGGATCCATGAATGGAGGGTCCAGTATGGATACTTTAAGCAGACAATCATGATAAAAGTAGAGAAACATCGACATGATGGTCCCTGACAGAGACTAGAATGGGACCCTGGGATTACAGGGTTGGGCATTTCATTGACTAATGGAGATGAGTGGATATTTGCAGGGGGAAGTCACTTTAAATTTCCAGTGAGCTTTAATATTGGGGAGATAACGTCATTGGTTGGTGATTCATTGAGGTCTTGTAGTACCTCATGATGGAAGCAACATGTTCAGTCGGTGGGGGCTGTGTTGAGTTTGGTATGGTCTGGTAGGATAGACCCATTTTGGGTTGAGGCCATGTGTTATTTGCAGGAGACTTACGGTGTTGATATCTTACAGAACTATACTCCATAGGGAATTTCAGTTCACATTCTGATATGGGATACAGGGATTGAAGTGCTTGGTAGTTCAACGTTTGATGGAGTTGAGTTTCGAGTAGAGTGGTTTCTCAGGGAGTTGACTGAAATTCTTTGGCCATTGATCATTCTACTCATCAAAAGCATGTGGGTGTCATGCATGGTGAGCACTTGGAGAGACCACAACTTGAGGGGAGTCTACCTTGTGTCACACAGGTGGATATGGGACCCCGGTATCATATGTAGTTGGATTTAGTTATTGCTTGAGGACAAGCAATATTCTGGCAGGGAGGACTATAATGTCCCCATTTTGGGACATTGTAACATTACAACATTTCAGAGTGTTATGCCTACCCAAGTAGCCATATAGGGGTGACAGAGAGTTCGAGAGATATTGAGGGGTTTATTTGGGCCCGACTTGCATCATTCATCATCAGGATCCATTCCGCACAACTTGGCGTTGATTCCGTTGCATTCTGACGATTTTCGTAATTTTGAGTTATTATGGGTCATATCTTAATTAAATTCACTAAGAAGGTCATAATGGGCATATTACTTGGAGAAAACTCTTAGTGTAATAGCTCATCAGAATCGGGAGGAAGATCATTACAAGATAAGAGGATGAGAAGTAACTTTCAGTGGCTGGAGAAGCCATCAGGATGGATAAATCACTTTTTAGAGGTAAAATGGTTAATTAATTAATTAAGTGATTTAATCAAGGAATAATAAAATAAAGTAAAAGTCACTTGGAGGGAAAAGGTCAAAAACAAATTAGGGTTCCAATAAGCTATAAAGGAAGGGTAAAGAAACCTAATTCATTACGATGTTATGATTTGATGTTGAGATATTTGCAGAGGAGGAGGAAATCAACCCCCTTGTTGTTTTGTGGATTTCTGGAGGAAACCACGACCATTGATCAGTTTTGGTGTTGAGAGACACACCCTAGCCTATTGAAGATACCATACATGTATTTCACCGTGCATTACAGTGTCCAATTCAGTGATTGCACAACTCAACCAATGAGGGCGCAAGTGTTTGAGAGAGGGTTTGTGTGATCGCTTGTGAAAGTTCGGATTTGGCTGATTCCTTTTGACCCATTAGAGAGCTAGCCAGGACACACCTATTGAGCCATTTTTCGTCAGTTTTCGACGATGGAATCTTTTGAAAAGAGGAAAATATTCATTTAGGGCCCAACTCTAGAGGAAGCACATTTGGGGTTCCAGGGGACATTCCGGGATATATTTGAGGAATCCCTTCCAACCCATTACATATGAGACCAGGATGATTGTTTTGAGCTATAGATCGTCAAATTCCTCCAGTGGAATCACTAGGGTGCACTCATTGAGCCCATGAGGTATGAAAATCCCTAGGGGGTGAGATCTGGAGCTTCAGAGGTTGAATCTTCAGTCTGACAGTCATCAAGATCAGTCTATAGGCCAGGGCACATATTTTAAGACAATTTCTGGCTCAATATGACGGGTATCTCCATCATGGCGAGTTTCCCGGATTCTACAACAGTTACTGTGAGCTGCCAAACTGCTTTTTAGATATTATTTTTGGGATTAACTACGTAGTGTAAGTCATTCATGTATGACCCATATCCATGAGTATTAGTCACAACTGACCAATAATTCTCATGATTTGAATAGTCCACTTAGCACTCATTGCATCAGGTAATGCTCACAAGGGTGAAGAAATGGGATTGAAACCAACGAAATGAATCACATAGAATCAATCATCACTTTCGGGGCTTGCACCCGGTAACCAAGACTTCCTAGGTGGTCACCCATCCCAAGACGCCTCTGGCTCAAGCACGCTTAACTATGGATTTTTCCCCACAATCAAGCCCACTTATCTTGCTACCCCATTTGCAAAACCTTAGCAAGTATTGTGCCTTATGAACTACCCAGTTAGTGCTCCCTTCACTCTTGTTATTTAAGCACAGAGGGGCTTCCATAGTGCAACATATTAGATATTATTTTCGCAATTAATTGCGCAGTGTAAGTCATTCATCTATGACCCATATCCATGAGTATTAGTCCCAACTAACCAATAATTCTCATGATTTGAATAGTCCACTTATCACTCATTGCATCAGGTGATGCTCATAGGGGTGAAGAAATGGGATTGAAACCAACAAAATGAATCGCATAGAATCAATCATCACTTTCGGGGCTTGCACCCAGTAACCAAGACTTCCCAGGTGGTCACCCATCCCAAGACACCTCTAGCTCAAGCGCGCTTAACTGTGGAGCTTTCCCCACAATCACGCCCACTTAGATTGCTACCCCATTTGAAAAACCTTAGCAAGTATTGTGCCTTATGAACTACCCAGTTAGAGATCCCTTCACTCTTGTTATTTAAGCACAGAGGGGCTTTCGTAGTGCAACATATAAGATATTATACTTGGGATTAACTGCATAGTGTAAGTCATTCATCTATGACCCATATCCATGAGTATTAGTCGCAACTGACCAATAATTCTCATGATTTGAATAGTCCACTTAGCACTCATTGCATCGGGTGATGCTCACAGGGGTGAAGAAATGGGATTGAAACCAACGAAATGAATCGCATAGAATCAATCATCACTTTCAGGGCTTGCACCCGGTAACCAGGACTTCCTAGGTGGTCATCCATCCCAATACGCCTCTGGCTCAAGTGCGCTTAACTGTGGCGTTTTCCCCACAATCAAGCCCACTTAGCTTGCTACCCCATTTGCAAAACCTTAGAAAGTATTGTACCTTATGAACTACCCAGATAGATCTCCCTTCACTCTTGTTAGTTAAGCACATAGGGGCTTCCACAGTGCAACATATTAGATATTACTGATTCATTCGTGCATGCGTAGACCAACATCCATTCTTATGTCGATTCATTCATGCATGCATAGACCAACATCCATTCTTATGGTCACGGGTATTTCTTATCTATTATTTTGTATTCCAGTGACAATCCATGAGATCTAATTGACGATTATCATATCTTCTTCTAGTTATTATTGTATTTCTTTATTTTCCAACATTATATATATATATATATATATATATATATATATATATATAT
>ML779201.1:364109-396110 GCA_009831015.1 Picea engelmannii | reverse complement strand
TATATATATATATATATATATCAGTGAGTGTGTTGTCCTTATTTCACATGCATTGTCTTATACTGCTAAAACATATAATAAACTAGAACACACATGCAAAAGTCACCAAGCATCATCACACAGTAACTCAAACACATTCAGAAACCCCCAGCGTATCAGATTCAGTAGCCAAAACCGTAGTTCAACAGTAGATATCTAGATTAGTTGGATCAAGGATATTACATCATCTCGAGGTTGAATGGATGTTCATATTTGGAACAATAAGTCTATGGTTGGGTGGAACATCCATCCCAAGCAGCTAGTTGCAAAACATTTTTTAAAAGATAAGTGTTTGATCTTCTTTCTGTCTTATATTTATGTGTTAAATTGTTGTGCATAAACTCTGTGTATTTGAGAGTAATTTATATGATGTTGTACTGGATTATTAGACTTCATTCATGTTGATTTTAGCATGTTGTAGATGCATCAAGTGAATGGTATAAAAAAATAGTCAAATTTGCATGTAATCCGTAGTTAAAAGCGACAGGAAATTAATTAGATAGCAATAGCTTTATTTGTTTTTGTTTTTATGAGTTTTCCA
This sequence comes from Picea engelmannii, assembly GCA_009831015.1. Lineage (NCBI taxonomy): Eukaryota > Viridiplantae > Streptophyta > Pinopsida > Pinales > Pinaceae > Picea > Picea engelmannii. Next base: position 395,530 of record ML779201.1, on the reverse strand, counting down.
CACCGTGATGTTCCTCAGTTAGGCTACAGAATGTTACATTATGGTATCAGACCATTTGGTTTAAACATCAGGCTTGGATGGGCCCATAGCCAGAGTGAATTGGTATAATTCACTCTTGAAGACTTTGGTCTGTGTGAATTTAGGGAGAGCAGAGAAAAATCAGAGCGAAATCTCCAAATTTGTGAGTAAAATTTGAGTTGAGTTACTCAGATTTGTTTAATAAATTTAATGGAGCTAATATGTAAAGTTGCAAAGCCGAATTCGACTTGGAATGGTTGAATTTAAAGTTTTAATGGTTGTTGTAGAGTTGCATAAAGTTTGATGAATTGATGATTGAGATCACTTTTGATCTCTAGATCAATGACTGAGATTCATCATGATAAATTTAAAAAATTCATAAGGTTTCGACTGTTTGAAAGGTTGAGTAGATTTATGACCAAGATTCAATTTCATAGGTTTGTGAAGTGGAGAATATCAATGTTCTGTATTCATTTTGGCCATTGGGAGGTAGGAGCATTGACAACGACCAAGATCACCTCAAGTGAGAGATTGACGCCTCAGATTCACCTGGGTTTTTGTTGAAATTTTCTAAGTGTTGGAAATTGAGAAGAGAAATGTCCAACAACCGATGGTTAGGTCGAAAAAGTGGTGAAGAGTTCATTTGGCCAAAAGAAATCATCGATGGCCAATGGTCGATGGTAGAGGGTTGACCAGATTCAATGAAGTGATTTTAGTCACCAAGAGAAATCATCGATGGGATGATGGTCAAGTGTCAGTTGAATTCAATGAAGTGTTTTCAAATGTGTAAGAGAAATCATCAATGGCCAATGGGCCAATGGTCGAGCGTCTATCGAATTCGGCGAGGTGTTTGGGTTATCCAAGAGAATTGGTCGATGGGTGATGGAGAAAAGAGGGTGATGATGTGTCATGCCACTCATAATCCACATGTCATGCCACATCATCCAAGTTGACATATTAGGATGACATGTAATTCCACATCAACATCAATGTGTCATGCCATGTTAGCCCAGAAGTGGTCAATGGCCAATGGTTGGGTCGATCGAACAAGAGAAGTATTTTTTCAGTCAACGGGGATGATCGACAATCAATGGGATGATGGTCGAGAGTCAAACAAATTATTGAGGAGTTCCATTCACCAATGGAAATATCCAACGACCGATGGTTAGATTGATTGGTTTAGCATTGTGTCTGAAGCAATTGTCAAGGAAATAGGTCGATGGCCGATGGCCAGGTCGACAGGTGGGGAAAGGTGTTGTGCACACCAAAGGAGAATGTTGTTAATTGATGGTCGATAGATTTAGATAAAAAAATTAGACTTCAACCAATTTTGAGATCAACGACTTAGATTTAAGGGTTTTTAACACAGTAAAACAATGAATTTTATGCAAAATTTTGAGGCCCTAAATGATGATTTTAGCTGAAGGTCATTAACTTGCGGGGCAATTTTGAGTCCCTAAACAATGATTTTAGCCAAGAAAAACCCATGAGTACACAATATAACAAGGTAAAATATGTCTTTGCATGTCAAATAAAATAATTTAGAGAGAGTTATCCAATGAGCTAAACTGTTCACAAAATGGAGCTCATATGAGAAAGTTACAACCAAAATGGTAAGGGTAAAATTTTAGCACCATATTACTTCCGGAAGGAATAACCCCATGCTCATAAGTCTGTTTGGGGCTCAAGATCAATCTATGGAAATCTTATGAACCATAGAAGATATCCATGGAGCTATATTTAGGATCTACATGAAAATGTACTGAGAGTGAAAGAAGACACCTGTAGCATACATGGATAAATTGGGTAAAACAACCTAAACTTCTTCAGACCATAACTTTCATCTCAGAGCTTGGATGTGAGAAAATGAATAGTCAGTGGAAAGGTATTGAGGATTAGAAGATATATGTCAACCCATCATTTTGAATTGGGCATTCAAATTTTCTCAAAATTAATAAAGAGAATTATGTAGCAGTAAATGAATGGAAAATTGCAGCATGTGGATGTTATAACATTTCGCTCAAAAATTAGATTGAGGCATGAGTACAGCCATTGGAAAGGCGTTTCAGAGAGGAATGCATTTAAGGAATCAAAATTTGAATTGGTACAATGTGTCCTTCATAAATTGATGAATAAATAACCTGTATTCTAATGGATGAAATGTTTTATGCTATGCATGTTCTAACAATTATTATTACATGCACANGTTTCAGAGAGGAATGCATTTAAGGAATCAAAATTTGAATTGGTACAATGTGTCCTTCATAAATTGATGAATAAATAACCTGTATTCTAATGGATGAAATGTTTTATGCTATGCATGTTCTAACAATTATTATTACATGCACATTTTTTTTAGAATTAGAAGTAAACAAAAGCAACTTTGGTTCTCATATGAGGACTACAATTATGGAATATGCTTAGAGATATTACAACTATGAGGAAGATATTAGAGGTATGCATGTTAGCATGGGGAATGTTGAGACAAAGTCAAATGGAATAAGAGACAAGCATGAGCCTGCAACTGTGAGAAGCCTGCATAGGGAAGTGAGGATCTATAGAGTTGATAATGAGAGGATTATGAAGGCTCATGAATAGACACTTCAGAGCTTAAATATCTTGCATAAAGAAGTAAACAAGGACTCTGGCACTAAGCAAGCAACTATTGTTAGGTAAGTGTCAACATCTAGATCCCAAAGAAAAGGGATGGTCATGGAAATGATAGGAAGTAAATAAGAATGAGTAGGCACCATCATTATCCAAAGAAATCCACCAGAAGAAATCATGCAAGTTCAGGACTAGGGAGCAACCCAAGTGTGTCTCATGTTTGGAGGAAAAGGAGAATTCTCGAGGCAAACATCTTGCAAGGTAAGCTCTGGAAGATCAAGCCACCAAATTTCAATGGTGAGCACAGAAAAGGGGAAGAGGCCAAGGCTTGGTTGTTGGAAATCAATAAATGTTTCTAGCTTCATGATTACCCCTCAAGGGTAGAAGCTAGAATTACCACCTACCACTTTCAAGGAAAGGCAACTATGTGGTGGGATCGGCTTAAGCAAGCCAAGAACCTTAATTGATCTAGGAGGATATAGAATGCTAAAAAATTGGCAGTGTCAAATGTTAATGAAAATGACTTCATTGTGAAGATCACAATGAGATATTTTCAATGCAATTTGAATGGCCTCAAACATATGTCGTATGAAGAAGTTATGATGTTCTGAAGATTTTTACCAAGAGTAAAAAATTCAAATAAGGAAGAACGTGTGGAAACCCCAGAAGATGACACATGGACTGTATAGACACCGTATCATATGCCACGTGGAATCACTGAAAGGATGACACATGACAATACAAAAGGATGATGTTGCATCACTGCAAGGATGAAACATGGAAGTACAAAAGGATGATGTGGCATCACTGCAAGAATGACACGTGGTAGTATGGATGACAAGTGGCAGAATGATGCTAACATGGAAGGTGACAAGTGGCAGTACAGACAAATGACATGGCAAACAGGTGGCAGGTGACTGGATAGATGATGTGGCTGTGTAGATCTAACTAGATGTTGATGTGGCAGTTGACATAGGCAGGTGATTGTACATGTTACATGGTGGTGATGTGGACCAATTAGAAGGTTCCATGTGGCACCCTCCAATTGTCCAATGTTGGCTAAAGGAGCATCAAAATTTGTTGGAGTCGAAGGGAATCGAACCTATGACCTATCTGTATCAAACCAATGACTTCAACTAACCATCCGAAGCAACTATGCTACCGTGTCACTTGTAAGGCCTCCCGAGCTTTATTGTATTTACGTTTGTTACTGTAATAAATAGAAAATGGGGTTGGAGGTCTATGGATTGGAACCCACAACCTTCGGATATCATGATGAATTATAAATCTGCAAACTGTTGCGCCAAAACACTCTTAGTTAATCCAACAACCAAAATGTTATTTAAATTGCATTTAATGCCCAACTGAGTATATAGAGGGTTGGGTGGGTTTTGAACCACCAACTTCCCCTATATAAACCAAGCATCCGACCATTTTCACTACACAAAATTTCATGCCAAGAACTCTTAACAGTTTCTTTTTGGTTACGATGAATTTTTCATGCCAAGAGCAGGTTTGCATTGATTTGTGTGCCAAGAGTTTATGCTCATGAGATTTTGAGCTTTGGAATTCTTTGATAGAAGTATAGGGTGTTTATAGTCAAAAGTTTTGGTTTTCCAAGGTGGTTTTGATTTTGACATTTACACTTGTGTTTGAGCAAAATATTAGAAGGTCATCGTAAAATAAGCATATTTGAACATTAACAGAGCGGTCTCTCATTTGGAAGCAGACCCAGAGACGTAGCCCAAGATGGGTGAACTCTATTAAAAACTTGTGTAATGTGATTTTTTCTTGTTGTTTCTATTACTCTCGTTTTTCAGCACATTTCTTTCTACAAGTTATTTATCAGTTAATGATATTTTGGATAAGTAAGAGAATTCACATGTTTATTTTCAAATAGTCAAGACGATCATAATTTTTGAATCAGGTTGGGTGTTAATGTATGCTTAAGAATTAATTTGACATCTAAGGATTTTTGGATCATCAATGAGAAGAAGATCTCATGGAGGAAGTTCAAAGGATATTTCCAAGATAAATATTTGTTTGAGCATTATTATGAAATAAAGATGAAAGAGTTCCTTGAAATCAAGTTGGGAACAATGTCAATGGATAATTATGAAAAGAGGTTCTTTGAATTGTTGAAGTATGTTGACTTCATCATGGATGAGAAGGTAAAAATACAAATAATTCTAAGTGGGTTACCCTCCTTCTATAGTGACAATATTCAATATGATAACCCAAATACTTTGGAGGAAATCATAAGGAGAGCAAGGCATCTCTATGAGAAAAGTAGAGGAAGGCTAGTTTTCCAAAAACCTTGGAATGAAAAGATGAAGGGTAAAAAGGATCAAATGCAGAAAGGTATTAAGCCACCCTTTTTCAAGAACAACTCCCAAGAAAGTAAAAAAGGTCAATGAACCCAAAATGAACACAAGGCTACAGATTCATTTGGGAAAAGGCCAAGGCGACAACCTGTACAATGTTGGGGATGTGAGGAGAATCACCTATATAGGGACTGCCCTCACAAAGGGGAAAGAATGAGGACTTCCCACAACATTCAAGAGACTGAAACAATGGAATACATGAGAGGAAACATGCCAAGGATTTATTCATCCTTGGAAAATAGGCAAGCATACTATCAATTCCCCATGACTGAATTGGAAGGTAAGATTGATAACCAACCCATAACAATTTTAATTGATTTTGGAGCTAGCCATAGTTACATAAATGCTAACATTGTTAAAATATTTCACTTACAAAGGAGTAAGCATAAGAAATATTGGTTAGTTCAGTTAGCCACAAGGGCTAAGAGGAAAATCAATGAGCTTGTTAAAGATTGTTTGATAGATATGAATGGACTCAACAAAAAGGTAGATGTAAACATTATACCATTGGGTTCATATGATTGTCTAATTGACATGGATTGGTTGGAAAAATACCATGTTGTACTAGACTATTACAACAAGACAATAACCTATCTTTATGAGAAAGGACACCACGGAAAAATTCAAGGCATTCCAAGAGATATAGTTGTTATAGATATTTCAACTATGTTGTTGAAAAAGAGTTTTAGGAAAGGATGTCATATTTTTGCAACCCATATGGAAGAGGAATCCAAATATAAAGTGTCAAGCATTGAAGACCATCCGATCTTGAGGGATTTTTAATATGTTTTTAAGGATATCCCCCATTTTGCCACTGAAGAGATACATTGATTTCTCTATTGATTTGGTGCTAGGATCTGCCCCAATGTCCAAAATTCCATGTAGAATGGGCACACTAGAGTTAAAAGAGTTGCAGATGCAACTTGAAGAGTTTTTAAAGAAGGGGTATATATGCCCAAGTGTGTCATCTTGGGGAGCCCCAATTCTTTTTGTGAAGAAGAATATGAAACCTTAAGGATGTGTATTGATTTCACACAATTGAATAAGGTCACCATAAAGAACAAATACCCTTTTCCAATAATTGATGATTTGTTTGATCAACTGAAAGGTGCAAGTATATTTTCCAAGATTGAATTGAGATCAGTTGTTATCATCAAGTGAGGATAAAGGAAGAAGACATCAACAAGACAACCTTCGGGACAAGATATGGGCATTATGAATTCACGGTAGTGCCATTTGGACTATCAAATGATCCAATAGTCTTTATGTTCCCGATGAATGGAGTGTTCAAGGAGTACCTAGACAAGTTTTTCACTGTGTTCCTAGATGATATACCCATCTAATCTAAGTCATAAGAAGAACATGGGAAATATTTGGGAATGATGTTGCAAGTTTTAAGAGAGCATAAATTGTATGCTAAGCTAAGTAATTGTATCTTTTATCAAAATAAGATTCACTACTTGGGGCATATAATGTCAGTAGAGGGGATAACAACCGATCCTGGGAAGATAGAGGCCATTAGAGGATGGCCAACACCAAGAAATGTGAAAAAGGTCAGATCATTCATGGGCCTTGCCGATTATTACTGAAGATTCATAAAAGGATTTTCAAAGATTGCAAGATCAATAACTTATTTTCAAAAGAAGGGAGTGAAGTCCGAATGGACTTCCAAGTGTGAAGAGAGTTTTTAGCAGTTGAATTAAATATTGACAAGTGTGCCAATATTAAATATTGCAGATCTGGATGAAGATTTTGTTGTGTGCATTGATGCATGCAAGGAAGGGCTCGATGGATTCCTTAGTAAAAAAGATCATATGGTATGTAATGAGTCTAGAAAACTAAAAGAGTAGGAAAACAATTATGCTACCCATGACTTGGAATTAACAAAAAATGTACATGCATTAAAAATGTGGAGACAATACCTCATGGGTAAGAAATTTGAGCTAAGAATAGATCATTGTAGTCTGAATCATTTGTTTGGATAACCAAAATTAAATTCCAGAAAAATTAGATGGTTGGAATTTCCGAGTGAATATGACTTTGAAATTAAGCACATCAAAGGCAAGGAGAATAAAGTGGTTGATGCACTAAACATGAGAGCTCATGAAGTGCATGTTGCAACCATTATCATGTACATAAATGATATGAAAGATAATATTTTTGCAACAACAAATTCAGATCAGCAATATGTGAACATAAAAGAAAAATTACAATAAGGTAATTTTCAACAGAAATTTAATTTTTATGAGTTGAAAGAAGATGGGATTCTCAGGTACAAAGGCAAAGCATATGTGCCGACTTCCAATGAGATGAAAAATGTAGTGTTGAAGGAAATGTATAATGTGCCATATGTTGGGTACCCAAGATATCAGAAGACGATTGCAACAATAATAAGTCAATATTTTTGGTGAGGAATGAAGAAAGAAGTGGCTAATTACATTTCCAAATGTCTAGAGTGTCAGAAGGTGAAAAAAAAGCATAAACATCCAACAAGCTTGTTACATCCACTGCCCATTCCAGAATGGAAGTGGGAATTTGTCATTGCTGATTTTATTACTAAGTTGCCCAGAAAAGTGAAGCAACATGATTCCATCATGGTGGTGGTGGATAAATTAAATAAGGAAACACATTTTATTCTGGTGAAAACAACACACAAAGTAACGAATATTACAGAAATCTACATGAAATAAGTTGCTAGGCTACATGGGGTTCCTAAGGCAATAATTTCAGATAAAGATCCAAAGTTTACTTCCAATTTTTGGAAGGGTTTGTTCAAAGGCTTTGGGACAAATCTAAATCTGAGTACAACGTATCACCCAGAGTTGGATGGGAAAGCATAGAGGACTAACAGGATAATTGAGGACATGCTTAGGATGTGTGTGATGGACCAACCATCAAGTGGGAAGATTATATTCATTTGGTTGATTTTTCCTACAATAATGGGTATCAGGCCTCATTAAAAATGATTCCATTTTAAGCATTGTATGGCAGGAAGTGTAACACACCAGTAAGTTGGAATAATCTAGAAGATAGAGCAATTGTTGGGCCAGATTTGTTGAAGGAAATGGAAGAGCATATGGAAAATATAAAGAAAAATTTGAAGGATGCCAAGGATAAGCAGAAAAGTTATGTAGACAAAAATAAAGTGTTTATAGATTTCAAAGTGGGAAAACACGTGTTCTTAAAACTAAAGGTGAAAATAAGTTCGCTAAGATTAGGACGTTGCCCAAAGTTGGCAACGAGATATTGTGGACCTTTTGAAATCTTAGAAAAGATAGGGCCAGTTGCATACATGCTATCATTTCCTACAGTGATGAGAGTGCATAATATATTTCATGTGTCATTATTAAAGAAATACATGCCTGGCCCTAACCACACAATTGATTGGAATGTGATTCAGGTGGAGCACAAAGGGGCCAGGTGGAACCAGTATGCATCCTGGACCAAAAAGTCAAAGTGTGCAGGAACAAGGCCATAGGGTTGGTAAAATTTCAATGGACCTGCTACGGTCCCAAAGATGATACATGGTAGCATGAAGAAAACATGTGGGAATAATACCCGTATATTTTTGACAATTTTGAAAAAAATTAACGCGAGACTCCATTTTGAGCAGCTAGTGTTCTAGAACTACATCTCAGAGTCCTAACCAATTGTGCTAGGGACCTTGAAAAAATAATTTCTCATTCCTTGGTTTAATCCCGATAAATGAATGGTACATCCCTTAGGTTATCCCTGATAAATGAATGGTGCATTCCTTGGGTCAACAATTTGAGAGGAACACGAGATTATGGTCGAAACTTCTATTGGAGTTGTGAAAGTGAAGAATTTTATTTTCTAAGTATTGTGATGTAAATTTTCATATATGTATATCGACATAGTGTGCATCGAGGATGAAACACAATTGTAGGGGAGGGGGAATGTAATATCCCCGCTGTAATTCTCAGTTTAATTAATGCTTAATGTACATATAATATGTGGCTACGACCAAGCGATGTAATATGAAAATTGTATTTCCATGTTTTAATAATAAAATGTGATGCCAGATGATAAGGGGGACATGGACATAGATGGGGGATGAATTAATACACAAGAGAGGGGATGGTATAAAATAATGCCTAAGAGGGGGTCCAAGGGATAATTCCCATGCATATTAATTCAACCCATTTTCCTAAAATTTCTATTGATATATGAACTTTTTAATTATGATTGAGTGTTCCCAAAGCCAATCATTGAATACATGCAAGAGGGTGGGCATGAGTTGTAACATACCAAAATTATTGGGCACATGGGGTATGAGTACAATCAGCCTAGGGAAGTGTGTGAGTCAAGCAAGAAAGCCAAAGGGAGGAAATTCGTATGGGTTGGGGAAACAATTTTACACAATAAGTTTTTGTGCAAGATGGGCAAGCAAAGAGAAAGAAAGAGAGCTTGGAACCAGTGCAACCATGGAGGGGAAATTATAGAGAATGATGGAGTGTATTTGGAGCATTTTGGAGCTGAATATTGAAGATCCAGGTTTTCAGGCATAAATATTGAACTCTTGTGTGAGTTTCACTAAATCAAAAAGTGTTTTTTGTTAGTTGTTGGTTGTTTTTCCTTAGCAGTGAGCTCCCTTGAGTTTCCAACTGAGAGATTCATGGTTACCTGATCTAGAGAGAACATGATAAACAAATGGGATGCCCAAGAGACTAAGAACAGTGAAGGGGTACATTCCTTGGTTTGGGTAGGTCAAGAGGAAGAGAGCTGGTGGAAAATTGAGATAGTTGTAGGAGAATACCAGTGGGTTGTGAGTTTTCTAAGATGTGAATGGACAATGAGATACCAACCTCTTTTGTGGATTACTAGTCTCAGCTCAGGGGTGAATGGATGTTGATATTTGGAATAGTCAGTCTATGGTTGGGTGGAATGTATGTCCCAAGCAATGGGTTGCACAATTTTTTTTAAAAGATAAGCGTTTGATCTGCTTTCTGTTTTGTATCTATGATTTAAATTGTTGTGCATGAACTCTGTGTATTTGAGAATAATTTAAATGTTGTTGTACTGAATTATTAGACCACATTCATTGATTTTAGCATGTTGGGGATGCATCAAGTGAATGGTATCATATAGTAGTAAAATTTTCATGTAATTCGTAGTTGAAAGCTATAGGAAATTAATTAGATGGAATTATCTTTATTTTTTTTTGTTTTTACGATTTTTCTGCATCGTAATGTTCCTTTTTTGGTCCGGGGAATGTTACAACAGGTAGAAAATTTAAGGAGAAGGGAAACAAAGTTTCAATAAAACCAAAACAAATTAATAAAGTTAATGCTACAACAATGGAGAAGCAAGATGCTTCTTCCCACCAAATTGGGGGCTTGAAATATATATAACTTTGATCAAGTAGTTAATGGAAAGGAAATGCAGATATAGAGATTGGTGTCATGGGAGGAGGCCAATTAGAAGTTGACTTCTGACTACCAAATGGAGAAATCGACATCACAACAACAAAATATTTGCTGGAATATTTAGTCAAAAAATTTCCCACCAACATTGATGATGAATACCCCTAAACTGTCTTGGAAATTTTGCATGTGAATCATAGGAAAAGGAAAGTAACTAAGGAGCATGACCACAAATGAAAGATAGGTGATAATGAACAAATTGTCATTGAAATCACAAAATAAATTTTAGTTGATATTGGATGGACTAACCTAGCATCCATAACTACCTTAGGGCTTGGAACTACACACACTTCTGAGGAAGCCATATTTAAATTGATGGAAGAGATTAAGTAGCACAAAGAGCACATTGCTAATTGGAAAATCACATTGAATATTATAAGGAATGGAAACACAATCTAAGTGGGTTTTCTACATTTTCTCACAATTGGGAAGCACAAATTATACCTCTCATCAAGGATTTCTCTCCACATGTCTACACTTGTAAATAGTTTGCAACCAATAGATCAGTTATCAAACAATAGTGGAGTGTCGAACAATAGAAATGGAGAATATGAGGCTATACTTGGTTGAAATCATCATTTGGCAAGAGCAGTGCAAACCTATCCCCACCAATGTCGGTGCACTGAACCATAATGAAGTAAGTTAGATTTTTTCTGGTAAGACACATTGACTACAACCTCAATGACACCATGAAAGACATCAATGCCATGTAGCAAGATAATGAAAATTATTTAAATAAATCCATGTAGATGACATAACTACATAGAGTACCTATATTTAAGAGAGGGGATGAACTTCTTTCTTTTGGTGAGATTATGTATATGGTACATAAATTTTTAGAAGAAAAAAAGCAACAAGAAACTCAAGTGAAGACCATCACTCAAGCTGAGATGGGCCAACTTGTAGAAGAACCTATCATAGCCAAAGTATTCTTATTATATTATGTTAATAGAATAGGCCGAATCTAAGATAGGCTAAGAGACAAGTTTGACTTTGTGAGGTTATTGAATAAAAATGTTGTATTTAATAAACCTTTGTAATTACAATTAACATATAATAGAATAGGGGAGTATGCCAAGAGTCAAGAAGGAATGTGAAGAGACACATTTTGTAACACCTTGAAACTTTCCTATATACATATATCAATATATTATACTGTACTTTTTTTTTGGAAAGAGAAGCTTGAGAGGAGGATTGCATAATCTAACTTTTAAGTTTCATTTTGGGTAGATATAATATAATCACGCAGAGTAATGGTGAAGAATTTTGTAATTCATTTCTTGCATTCATTCAAGGTTGAAATGTGAATATTTCCTTATGAATGTGTATTCATTTAAGTCTTACATATTTTTTATGTTTTCCTAATGCACAATATATTGATGAATGTAAATTTTGGATTTAACGGGCCATACAAGCACACTAGATTTGGGAATACAAAAGAGAAACAAATGTGCATTTTAATTCTTGAGTAACTTAATTGATTGCATTGCTTGAGCTTAAATAGTTACTTCTAGTCATTTTAATTCAACAATTTTGTTTATATATTCGAATTCCCCAACAAAAGTTATTCTCAAAAATCATAAAAATTAGAAAACTAGAAACCCAAAAACATTTTCATTTGATGAATTCCATGTGAAACTTGATTTGAGATATTTTCCCATGTCAACACACTTATCAACCTTTGAACCTTGTGTGCCCTTATCAATGAAAGTTTTGATAAAAAATTTCCATATTTATCCACACAATTTTGGTCTGGCTTTTATATAAAGATTAATCTCTCATGTACAAGTAACCTCTTCCCATTGCCATTATTACTACCCATAAATTTAATGGTTTCAAATATGTACAGTACATCAATGCAATTTGCATCAATGGAAAATCTAAATTTATATAACTTGGTGACTCTCAAGTGCATATCTTGGCTCACCCATTCTAAAGGATACTATCCAATATGACTATGCACTTCTAATCCAAGCTTCACTAATTATGTTGATATCAAATTTGATTGAGATTTGGGTTAAAAAGACATTCCATCTTATCTTCTTGAGATGGATATTAATGTCATTTTTTTTTTCATTCTCTTTCTTCTTTCAGATTGAGACTACTTAGATTTAATTTCTTTGGACATAACTACATGGTGCAATATACACTCGCTTAAAAAGAGTCTATCAACTGGATGCTTATAGACATCCATAAAATATGTTCATCCTTGCCACTCACTTGCAAAAATATATTATGGTTGCTACAACCTCCGAGGATTCCACTCCATATTTCCAACACCCTCCCTCAAGCAAACACCATTAACCCTCTATTATCATGTCCCACTTCCCAGGTCTAAATAGTAAGTTGGGTTTTGTGTTGGATGATCCAATTTAATTACAATGGGTAGATTTAAATTTTCAAATTTAAATGGAGGGAATGGATACCTGCACCATTCACCTATGAGCACTCTGACAGATGTATTCAGAACAAAGGAACTGATCAGACGAAAAAGAGAAGTTTGCAGGGGAATGTCAGGGAGAGAGAACCATGTCTTCAGGTAGACATCCAAGACAATATGTTACTCCCAACAGTGAAGGGTGTAAAGGAGATATGCAGCAATCATCCAAGAGAAATATTGTTGGGATTCCAAGTTTAGTTGGTGGCTCCATTCAGTTAAGTTATTAAGTCATTCTAGTGCATGAGTGTGATTAAAATTGATTCTAGCATTACATTCAACTATTTTACCTTGCCCTCAGGGATGCACAACACCTTTGTGCATTTCCTCCTCTCATATTCTTACATGTTAGATATATATACACCAAAAATGAGATCATTTTCCCTCAGATTGGAATTCAACCATATTATGAAATATTTGAAACTAAATTGATGGTTGTCCTCCTGGAAATTCCATGATTGGGTTCTAGAAGTAACATGCTAACTTTTCTTCCATGTTTTGTGGGTAGTCCCAATATTTCTGCATCAACCAAACTTGCGGTTGAGAGGAGATAGAAGGATGTCCCTGCATTAGGAGAGGTGCTTAGAGAATCATCTAGGTCAAAAGTGTCTCAAAGGTTCATGAGTATTCTTGGAGTTGGAGGATTTATTAAGTTGTTTAACACACTTCCCTAGACTAATTGAGATAACGACTGCAACAGATCAAGTTCCCGAGGTGAGTAATGATATTCTTGTCAATGCACCTTCTTCCATTTATGAGTTTGGTTTTTCCACATCCAATTTCTCACTAAAAATATGGAAATTATCACTCTTAATAAAAACATAGAAATGACTATAATTAATGAGTGATGAGTGGGTTCATTGTTTTATTTATTTATTTTTATTAAGTTTAAGATAAATTTGGTCAAAAAGATATAATTCATATTTTCAAAAAAATGAATTTATCTACTTATTGGTCCCCGCCAAAGGCTTGGGACTATAGAATTTTTTTTTGCATTGACCACTAATTAGTTTGTGCATTGACCAAAAAATTATCGTTTTTTCTATAGTTGAGCTTTCTTGCAAGTGATTCAATTTTTTTTCTTGGCTTGTGATTGGTCCTTCAAAAAAATATCTTATTTTTGGGCTGATGACGATAATTTAATTCCACATGTTTAGTGGATGGTTAGAACATGTTCGTGTACAGGTGCGAGACATGTGCAAGTACGGGTGAGGAATTGGTGCATGTACTATGCGAGACTGGGGCATGTACAATATGGGACTGGTGTTGTACATGTATGGTGTAGGACGAATGTGTGTACGGGTGCAGGACATGTGTATGTACAAAGTATTGCATACATGAGTCTCAAACCCTACCGAAGGCCTGAGACTATAAAAATCATTTTTTCATTGTGTGTTGACAAAAACATTATTGTTTTTTTCTATAGTTAAACTTTGTTGCAAGTGATTCAATTTTTTTTCGTGGCTTATGATTGGTCCTTCAAAACAACATCTTATTGTCGGGCCAACAGTGACAATTTAATTATACACATTTAGCATGTGGTTGGAAGATGTGCATGTACGGGTGAGGGGTGTGTGTGTGTGTGTGTCTCTCTCTCTCTCTCTCTTTACACATAGACACACAAAATATGCATATATATCTATTATACGATATATAGATCGATTTTAATACCAACTAACATACTTGTGCGGGGATATACTTGTGCGGAGGTGTGTCTCCACACACATAAGCATCAATGCATTGCACATTGCAATATTAAATAATTAATAATTAATTAATAAACAATATTTAATAATGCACATATGGGTACATAACCATAGTTGTGCGAGGATATACCTGTATAAAATTCTCCGCACATAAACAACAACCCATTTCACATTGCAATATTAAATCATTAATAAATAATATTAAATAATACATATACAATGTACGAGTATGGAATTATAGATGTGCGGGGATATACCTATGCAAAAGTCTTTGCACATAAGCAATAGCCCATTGCACGTTACAATATTAAATAATTAATTATTTAATATTAGATAATTAATAACTAATTAATAAATAATATTAAATAATGCACACAGATTTAATGGTGGCTGGTGACTTGAGGGTTGTCATAGAATAGATGGATGGGATGTATCAACTGGAAGCACTCAACTTAAGGCCATGGAAGGTGAAGATTCAGGAACTAAAACTTCAATTGAGATGGTTGAAGGGTCTACATGTCCATAGACATTTCAATTCAATGGCAGACTCCCTTTCGAAACTAGCACTAGAGAAGTAGCCTGGGTGGCTCCATTTCGAGGAGGTCTACAAGGATTCTATGACCAGTTATGGTGAATTTTATATCTTCTAAGTCTAAGGATAATGGGTTTCTTTTGTTTTTTTCAAGAACATTGTCATAGTTTTGTAAATTTATGAAAAGTTCATTTTTTCTAAGGTTTATTATCAGTGAGGAAAATATTAGAGACTTATAATTATGTGGTATGTAACAAAATAGTATGAAGGACAATGATTTTTGGACTGTCTCAAAGCATATATAGACTTATCTGTATTTTAGAAGTTTCCTTTGATTCAATATTGAATAATAATGAAACTGCTTTTTCCGGGGGAAAAACAATAATGCATACACAATGTATGGGTACAAAATCATAATTGTACGGGTATATACATATGCAAAATTCTATCCCCTTTGCAAAAGTATCCACACATAAGCAACAACCCATTGCACGTTGCAATATTAAATAATTAATTATTTAATATTAAATAATTAATTATTTGATATTAAATAATTAATCCCCGGATGGGGTGACACCTAGCCTAGAAGCCACAGGTGGACTTGCACTAGCCCACAACATAAATGTCATTAACCGCTCCTCATGCGCCAACCTTTATCATGAAGGATGGTAATAGATGCAGCGACAGAACGGAGAGCTCTCTCACTTGCGCGAGCATTTACGAGCGCAGTGGTTCCGGGATGCCAAAGGTTAAAGGCAGAGGGATGGCTTCGGCTCTAGTTTATTCGGTCTCACCCTCGGCTCCGAGATCCTTCTGGATTATCTGGAGCAGCACAATTTCATGTGCGTTTAGTTTAAGCAGCGACGCTCCCGCGCAGCTCTGCATTCTGCTTCACACCAGGTGGTTTGGGAGTGGTCAAGCTCTTCCAGTGTCTTTCTCTCCGACCGCCCTACAACAGGGTTCGATTATCCAGCAATTGGCATTGCCCTTCTCCTTTCTCATGGCAAGAAAGAGAGGAACCCCTCGCAGGGGCGCAGCATGGGCGGCTCAAAAGGAGCAAAGGCGCCGCAAGGATCAATTGGAGCGGGCCTTAGCTCTTGCGACGTCCATCCTAAGATAGAGAGCCAGAGCGGAGCAAATTAAGCGACTTACCACCATAGCTGAGCCGAGTGTTGGTTGTAGCAGTGAGTCTCGTGGAATGGTGCCGGGGGTCCTGCAAAATTCTGGTTCGACGGAGGAATTTCCTCCTTGCATCATTGAAGAAGACCCGTCCCTGACACTTACTATGGAATTCCCGAATCTCGGCGAGGAGCCCCAAGAGGAGACCCATCCAGAAGTCTGCAAGCTCAATTCGACACTGCTAGACGACATTCCTGGTTGTTTAGTGGAGGAAATCCCCTGGCCGGGTGATGAAAATTGTAGTTTCCTTGGTGCACAGGCGTTCGATGAAGGCTCGAAGGGTGCGACGGTTGCGGTGGAGCAGGTGGCGTTCAACGGGAGCTCCGAGGCGACGATGGAAGAGGGTGGCAGCTTGCATGGTTCATTCCTTGAGGGCGAACACCTGGCTATTTTGCGTGATCTTCGTGGACGCATTTCGGATCTGGAACACCGGGCCCTCCTCATGGGCCAACGCATGGATATGCTCTTTGATGCGTTATCCAATGAGCCTGTCAAGCGAAGATGTCCCCTGTGCGCTCAAGCCTTCGCCATCCTGGCAGGGACCACGCGACAGAATTGCGGGGATGACAGGTCACCAGGCACTTAGGTGTCTTATGCTATTTCAGTTTCTAGTTTTATATGTCTACTTGGCTTTCTAGTTTTACTACTTCACTGTTTATATGTATTTAGATGTTCTGCATCTGTCCTGGTTTCCTCCGGGCAGGACAGATGCTACTCTGTTCTTAAGACTTTCATATGACTCTACTAGCCCGATATATATGCTGGTTTCCATTAAATCGACAGCATTTTGGGTGGTCTCAGATACTCACTGTTTATATTCTGTAAGAATTTTGATTTTCTAATATAGCAGGTTCTACTTTTTATTTAAAAAAATAAATATTAAATAATTAATAACTAATTGATAAATAATATTAAATAATGCACATACATAACCATAGTTGTGCAGGGATATACCTGTGCAAAAGTCTCCGCACATAAGCAAGGGCCCATTAAATAATGCACATACGTTGTATAGATACAAAACCATACATTTGTAGAGATATACCTATACAAAAGTCTTTGCACATAAGCAGGAACCCATTGCACATTGCAATATTAAATAATTAATAAATAATGTTTAATAATGCACAGACGGGTACAAAACCATAGCTTTGCAGGGATATACCTGTGAAAAAGTATCTACACATAAGAAACAACCCATTGCACATTGCAATATTAAACAATTAATTATTTAATATTAAATATTTAATAACTAATATTAAATAATGCACATACGATGTATGGGTACAGAACCATAGTTGTGTGGAGGTATACCCATGCCAAAGTCTCTGCACAGAAGGATCAACCCTTTGCACATTGCAATATTAAACAATTAACAAATAATTAATTATATAATATTAAACAATTAATAAATAATATTAAATAATGCACATACAATTTACAAGTATGGAACCATAGTTGTGCGAGGGTATGCCTGTGCAAAAGTCTCCACACATAAGCAACAACCCATTGGGCGTTGCAATATTAAATAATTAATAAACAATTAATAAATAATCAATTATTTAATATTAAATAATTAATAGCCAATTGATAAATACTATTAAATAATGCACACACGAAACCATAGTTGTGTGGGGATATACCCATTCACAAGTCTTCGCACATAAGCAAGAGCCCATTAAATAATGCACATATGATGTACGGGTACAAAACCATAGCTATGTGAAGATATATATGTGCACAAGTCTCCACACATAAGCAAGAGCCCATTGCACATTGCAACATTAAATAATTCATAAATAATTAATTATTTAATATTAAATAATTATTAAATAATATTAAATAATGCACATATGATGTACGGGTATAGAACCATACCTATGTGGGGATATATATGTGCAAATATCTCTGCACATTGCATATTGCACATTATTAATAACTAATTAATAAATACTATTAAATAATTAATTATTTAATAAAAAATAAATAGTTTTTTTTACTCATATATGCACCACTAACAAACATACATGTGCGGAGGTGTGGAAAAATAGTCAAAGAAAAATTCTCCGCATGCGATTAATTTTTTGGTTGAGCAAAAAATTATCTCTTTTTTCCATAGTTTAAGTCTCTACATATACGATGCATGAGCACAAATCCATGCTGTGAAAAAGTCTCCACACATAAGCAGTGCAAAAGTCTCTGCACTGTCAGGAAATGCAAGACACTTCCACGCTAATCCTACAAAAGAGAAGAATAATTTAATCAAGAATGCAAATGAAAACAATCAATCACATAGTACACCGATATTTTCCCCTGGAAACCCTTAATCGGGAAAACCAACATTCCTTTGAGCGTTCTACTCTCTTGTTGTCTTATTTATTCAGAATAAAAGGTTACATGTCTAACCTTGGTCCACACCTAAGACACAATCGACATCATACCCTCTTGCACAAGCAAGAACAACCCTATATCCAAATTGGCTTACATATGAATGATCAACAACCTACACTTACACATGCATTAACCTACACAAGTGCAATCTATCACCTAACAACAACAATCTTTATGGCCTTGCAACACACCTCTTTATAGGATTTACAATAGGTAAAACCCTAAATATTGGTGCCCAAAAAATGTTATAGATATATGCATATAATTGGCTACAAATCTTGCAAAACTTGGGATTCTGTTATAGTTGACTCCAAGTCGGGTTTACCAATCGACCTCCATTCAGTCTTTAGTCGGTCATTTCATGCCTGCACTTCGACCTCTTTTTGGTTGACTTTTCATCGATATCTTCGACTTCAACTTTACCCGTTCGACTTCCTTGACCTTCGAATTGTTGTCGATATACCTCGACCTCGACCGTTAGGCGATTCACCTCGATTAAATTTTCACTGCAAAGAGTATAACAACCCAACATTCTCCCACTTATTGTCTTCTTTGCTGAAACAAGATATTCATGAACTTTCACTCGTAGACCCAGGGAAAAAATGCCCATTGCCTCTCTGCACCAAGAGAACTTCACAACACTCACAGACTTGGTCAACGAGTCTGCTATGTTTTCCAACATGTCTACTTTCTCCAGTAGCACCTTTTTACTTTCCACCATATCTCTTAAGAAATGTTATTGTACATCAATGTGCTTAGTCTTTGAATGATAAGAAAGGTTATTTTATAGATATATTGCGCTTTGACTGTCACAACTTACCTTCATAACTCTCTGCTCAAACTCAATTCCTGAACACAATCTTTGAAGCCATACCGCTTCTTTGCTTCCATGATTGGCCACCATGTATTCAACTTATTTTTGTCGACAAGGCTACGACCTCCTGCCATTTTCTCATGCAACTTATTGGTCCACCAAACATATTGAATACATCTCTGTTGGTCAACCTCCATCGATCCATATCTCCATCCCAGTCGATGTTGACAAATCCATGTACATCCAATTTACCACTGTCACATCCAGGTCTTCCTTGGTAGCGTATAACATATTCTTTTATGCCGCAAAAATAATCGAATACTCTTTTGACAGTTGTCAAGTGCTCCTTTCCAGGTGTTGACATGTACCTTCTCAACACTCCCACTGCATGGGAAATGTCTGGTTGAGTGAAGACCATTGCATACATTAGACTACCAACCACACTTGCATAGGGAACACATGCCATGTCCTCTATCTCTTTCTGTGTATTTGGACACTGCTAAGTAGTAAGCCTTGCTCCCATTGGAATTGGCACCTTCACCAATTTGCAATCCTGCATGTTGAATTGTTTCAATATACTTCATCTGATTCAACTAGAGATTTCTAGCGGTTTGATATCTCTTAATCTCCATTCCCATAATGAAGTTAGCTTCACTGAGATCCTTCATGTCGAACTTGGAGGATAGTTGCTTCTTCACCTCCTTTATTGCATCCATGTTGTTTCCAATCAACAACATGTCATCGACATACAAATCTACATAAATGAAACTCCCACCTTTTTCCTTGGAATATATGCAGTGATAAACTTTTCTCCTCACAAATCCCAAACTAAGGATGTATGTGTCAAACTTCTAGTTCCACATCCTTGGCAATTTCTTTAGACCATAAAGGGATATTTTGAGTTTGCATACCAACTCTTTCTTTCCCTTTACTACAAATCCTTCAGGATGTTTCATGTAGATTTCTTCTTCCATGTCCCCATGTAGGAACATTGTCTTCACATCCATCTGTTCTATCTCTAGATTGAATGTTTCATCCAGAGACATCAGTACTCTAATGGAAGTTAGTTTTGCAACAGGGGAAAAAATCTCACCAAAGTTGTCTCCCTTGACTTGGGAATATCGTTTCACTACCAGTCGAGCTTTGAAATTCTTGACTTGACCTATGACATTCATCTTATTGTTGAACACCCACTTTCTACCGACAATCTTTCTTCCACTAGGTAACTTGATTAAATCCCATGTCTCATTCTTGTACAAGGATTCCATCTCTTCGACCATGGAGTCCTTCTAGAGTTTACCCTATGTCGAGTCGACTACCTCATCGACCGACTTGGGCTCATAGTCGATGGCAGTTAATATGAATGCGGAATGGAAATCAAGTGGACTATACCTTTCAACTGGTTTTCTTATTCTTTATGACCTCCTTACAACCAGAGTCAATTGTTCCACCTCTTCCTTAGATTTAGTCGACTTATCTTAATCATTTTCTTCGTTCCTCAGTTCAAAACACACCGTATCAGGATAATTCTTGGTCTGAACATCTTCCTTAGGCTCATATTTATCTCTGACTTCTATGAAGACCATATCTAGAATGTACACTATTCTCCTTGATGTGGGATCCCAAAGCTTATATCCTTTCATCCCTTCTTTATACCCGATGAAAATACATTTGACTACCTTCTTGTCCAACTTGCTCCTCTTTTCCTTGGGAACATGTACAAATGCATCACAACCAAATACTTTGAGATGTGCCACCGAAGGATTTTTACCATACTATACCTCATTTGGAGTCATGTTGACTAGTGTCGACGAAGGATACATATTCACTAGATATCTTGCAATATCGACTTCCTTTGCCCAGAATTCTTGTGCAAGCCCAACACCACTGAGCATGCTCCTTTCTTTATCCATCAACGTTCTGTTCATTCTCTCGAAAACTCCATTTTGTTTTGGGGTGTATGGTGTGGTATTTTGGCATGCTATGCCACACAATTTACATAACTGATCAAATTCCTTTCCACATAATTCACCACCATTGTCAGTCCTCAACACTTTAATCCTCTTGTCTTTCTAGTTTTCCACAAGAGATTTAAACTCCTTAAATCTCTCGAAAACCTCTGATTTATTCCTCGGGAAATATATCCATGTCTCCCTGGAAAAATAATCTATGAAGGAGACATAATACAGGGATCCACCAAGTGAAGGAACTGTAACCGGGCCAAACATATCACTATGCACTAGTTCTAGAATACCATTTTCCCTTGTCACTCCAGATGGGAACCTCAACCGAATTTGTTTCCCATATATGCAATCTTCACAAAATTCGACTTATAAACCAGATTTAGGAAGACCTTCAACCATACATTTGCTTCACATAGCTCGGATTCCTTTTTCTCCATTTTGTCCAATCCTCTCGTGCCATAACTTGGTCAGGTCGAGTTCATCATGTCTTGTCGATTCAATTTGAACCGACTTAGATCTAGTCGAGTTGAGTTGTGTCGACATCGAGTCGATTTGCAGTCGAGTCGATTTTAGAAGCAACGATGTTGTTGCATCCATTTGAGTCGACATTACCTAATATCTTGTACAGGGTACCAATATGAACTCCTCTCATTAAGACCATCGCACCTCTGACCATGTTGCATGAATCCTTCTGAAACAGAGTATGCACGCCTGCACCACTCATCTTGATAACAGATATTAGGTTTCTTTCCAAATTCGGAATGTGTAGCACACTTGGAAGGGTTCTTTTCCTCCCATCATGTAGTGTTAGTCAGACTCTTCCCCGTCTAACAATTATGGTAGTTGATTCGTCCCCCAGGAACACATTAGCCCCATCATATTGTTCATATTCACAGAACCATTCTTTATGTGGTTTAATATGATAGGATTCTTTTGAGTCAATCAACCAAACATCTTGATTTGACTATGCACTGGTCGACGCCAGGTACACACCACCTCCTTTTTTTGAGGTCATCTTTCTCTCATTCGACTGCTTCTTGTCGGATCTAACATTGCCTTCTATTGCCTTCGACTTATAGTCCTTTTTATAATGCCCAACTTTACCTCATTTCCAACATCTCTGCATCGACTAAAATGGGGATTTAGATCTACCCTTCGACTGAACTTTCTATTGGAGAATATGTATTTGTCTCTATCTACTAGTCAAACTCTCACTAACAGAGCATCTTTTGTCGATCCTTCCATGTTCTTCCTTCTCATTTCTTCCGACAACAGAGAAGCAACCACATCCTATAGTTCTAGTGTGGTTGTATTACTCCCAATAGCCATGACTAAGCTATCCCAGGAGTCTGGCAAAGAACATAATATGATGATACATTTCTCCTCGTCAGTGATATTTATATCGATAGATGATAACTGGCTTAACACAGTGTTAAATGCATTTAAATGCTTGGTCACCGAACTACCATAACTTATCCTCGGAAGATAGAATTTCTTTATGAGAAACAACTTATTTACCAGATATTTCAAATGGTATAAGCTTCCCAACTTATCCCACAATTTCTTGGCCGAATTTTCACCCGAGACATTCAACAACACCAAATCTGCAAGACAAAGCCATATTGTACTTCTTTCTTTTCTTTCGAGTTTTTCCCATTCTTCTGTCAACATGCCTATTGGTTGGGTACCTGGAAAGATCGATGTCCATTGTTCTCAATCTACAAGAAGGTCTTCCATTAAAAAGCTTCCAAAGCTCAAAATTATGGCCATTGAATCTTTCTATGTCTATTCTGGAATTGTTCACCATTCTTTACCATGATCTTTAAAACAATTTATGACTTACGACTCTTACTGTACCTAGGTTTTAGTTCTCAGATTCAAGATTTGCAAATCAAGATCTGATATACTCGCCAAAGCATTACACCTCTCTGATAACTCACTTTTCAGGGAAGACCTAAGCTCTGATACCACATGTCAGGAAATGCATGACACTTCCACACTAATCCTAGCAGAAGAGAAGACAAATTTAATCAAGAACGCAAATGAAAAGAAGCAATCACACAATAGACCCAGAGTTTACCTTGGAAACTCTTAACCAGTAAAACCAACATTCCTTCAAGCGTTCTTCTCTCTTATTGTATTATTCATTCATAATAAAAGGTTACATGTCTAACCTTGGTCCACACCTAAGACACAATCAACATCATACCCTCTTGCACAAGAAAGAACAACCCTGTATCCAAATTGGCTTACATATGCATGACCAACAACCTACACTTACACATGCATTAACTTGCAAAAGTGCACTCTATGATCATCTAACAACAACAACCTTTACGACCTTACAACACGACTCTTTATAGGATTTACAACAAGAAAACCCTAAATATTGGCACCCAAAAACGGTTACAAATCCATGCATATCATTGGCTACAAATCCAACAAAACTTGGGATTTTGTTATAGCCGACTCCAAGTCGGGTTTACCATTCAAACTCCCTTCAGTCTCTATTCGATCATCTCATGCTCACACTTTGACCTCGTCGATTGACTTGTTGTCGATATCATCGACTTTGACTTTACCCGACCGACTTCCTCGACCTTCGACTTGCTATCGATCTACCTCGATCGTCAGTCGATTCACCTCGACTAGACTTTCACTGCAAAGAATATAACAACCCAACACACACATACAATGTATGGATACATTGTTAGAATTGTCAGTGTGGAAAACACAATTCACAGTGATAACTAACAATCACACACATAAGAAATAGACACAGGGATTTCACGTGGTTCACCCAAGCATTGGGCTACGTCCACCAAGCATAGGCATCGATTGTCTTATTATTCAAATTATGGAGATTACATCATATTTGCAAGTCTCTCACACACTCAGTCTCTCACAGTCATTTTTGCCTCTACGGGCTTACATGAATTTATACATTCATACAAGAAACTGAATATTAAATGAAATCACTATCCATATTCTAACTTGGTCTATATGGTTGTAACCAACGCAGAATAATAGGATCCAGATCTATCATTAGAGGAATTTGTTGTCACAAAATCCCAACAATATCCACCTTGACAACAATTAACCTGATACCTTGCTCCTTTCTTTTGTTCATCACCTTTGCTGCAAGCCAAGAGAAGCCAAGCACCACTACAACTTCTCTAATAAAACTGGTTTCATGATCTCGCCTATGTGACTTGCACGAGTTTGGATTTCTTGAGGGATCACTCCACCTCTAACATGTCTTCCACAACTGTGTTGTGAGACGTATTTAGTGATAGATATCCTCCTGTCCAAAGCACCTGTATTGCAATATTCATTACAATCATCACAAACCATCTCAGTGTAACCATTATAGGTGACATTTGTGCTTCTCATATGCTGAAGCACCCATTTCACTGCAACACCTAAATATGTCACGATTCTGACAACATCATTAACATGTGAAACATCTGGTCTTAACCATTTCATCGCATACAATAGACCTCCTACTAAACTTACACGAGACATAACCTTTTCTTCTTTATAGACAAGCCCTATGCTTGAAGAAAACTTATAATGGAAAGCAAGAGGGATAAAAACTGGTTTTACAATGTTCATAGTGAACTCCAACCAAAACTTACCATTACCATCTTTGTATATTTTCATGCCCTTAATTTGTTTTGTTGCTCCTTGATCCCTCATCTGAATTGTCCTGTCCACCCGAGTCATTTTCTTACTAATTTTATCCATGCTTTGGATTGCATCAAGGATATCATCAAAAAAGAACATCAAGACTATGAATGTACTATAAACTGTATAGTCATTCCTACTGTTTGATAAATCCTTACTCACTATGAAGGATTCAAACCTCTTGTATATTTGCTTGGGTACCATTAGGCCATACAATGAATTACCTAGCATGCAAACAAATTTACTGTTGTGATCTTGAATTAACCCTTTTATTTGTTCCATGCATACTATATCTCTGTCAATGATGACTTTGTGATAAGTAGGATCCCACACACAACATCCCTTTATACCATCATCATAACTTGTAGAGATATAAGACAAGCAGGAATTCAGAAACAAAGATTTTAAGTCTGGAACTGATTTACCTCTTACCAGTACCTGCAATTATTTCTTGCTCTTATGACCTTGATGCTTCTACCATAAACAAGAAGATACATATGTCACTTCAGATGCCACTTCAATACTGCCTTCTAGCTTATAAAGGTTATCAACCTTTGTTGCCTTCATCACTACTAAATTGCATTTTGACACTGTGAGAGCTCCACCTTGACCTCTATACTTATATCCACAAGAATCCAACACTCCCAATGAAATCAAATTTGATTTAAGATTAGGTTTATATCTAACATACGTTATTTCCCTAACAATAACATCGAACATCCTAATTCTAATACTGCCAACCCCAACAGTTTTACATGGAATACCATTTCCCATAAACACTACACCCTCATCAACAGATTGGTAAGAAAATGACCAATTTCTATGTGAGCACATGTGGTGGGAGGCACCTGAATCTAACTGCCATTCTTCTTGATATTATAAATTACTAGAAATGGATAAAACATGATCAATTATACCTGAATTTGTTACAGTCATATTTGCTCCCTTTGTAGAGTTTTCCTCAGATTCCTTTCTCTTCCAACAATCTTTCTTGAGATGTCATGTTTTTCCACAGTGCCATCATTTTGCTTTACCCTTTTTGTGTCTTGAATTAGATCGAAAAGAACTTCTCTCATTCTTCTCTGTGGTTCAACCTTTGACTAGCATTGCCTCTGAAGTTGAGGTTTCTTTACTAGATTTTTTCCTCATCTCCTCAGCCAACAAACCTCCCACAACAGAGTCATAATCTAAAACATCTGTTGAGCTAAAGCTAATGGAGGTGACTAGATTATCCCGAGACTCAGGGAACGAACACAACAGTGTAATAGCCTTATCCTCATCTTCGAATTTAACTTCCATACTAGTCAATTGAACTATAAGGGTATTGAAAGTATTTAAATGGTTAGCGAATTTTGTACCTTCTTTGATCCGCAAACTGTACAACTGTCTCTTCAAGTAGACTTTGCTTGTCAAGGACTTCGTCATGTATAAACTTTCCAACTTGCTCCACAAACCTCCTGTTGTCTTCTCCAAGACAATATTGAACAGAACATCGTTGTCCAAACATAGGCGTATGGCACTTAGTGCTCTTGCATCCATCTCATCCCATTCATCGTTTGTTATGAATGCGGGCTACTTTGCTTTTCCCAAAAGCACCTTCACCACGCTTTGTTGCACGAGCAAATCGTGCATCTTGAGCTTCTAGAGTTTAAAGTTATTTTTACCACTGAACTTTTCAACTTCGAACTTCGAACTCTGCATCTTAGCCATTAGCACAAAATCTCCTAATGTCCACTGCTTATAAAAATCCTTTTAAATTTGAAAGAAATTACAAATAAAGTTAAATATAGATTCTTAATAAAAAAGTTAAGTAATAACCCAAAAGATTTAAAATAACAAAATTTTATATTTCATAGAACCTTTTATATCCACTTCATATCTAATCATCCACGTGATACCCACCTCTCATAAAAGGTATTCCTTTAATTATTATATTAAACTCCAAATATAATAATCCTTTTTAATAAAAAGGTTCACTTTACTTTAATTCACATCCACCCCCTCCACCTTTATTTCATTCATCCTCCACGTGACTTGTTCACATTTCTTAAAAGGAAAATCCAATTTAAAAAACCACGTGCGAATATTGTAAAAAAAAATACATGCGAATTTAATTCTTCACACCTCACGCTTCATACCTTAAATTTTCACAAAACTCCACGAAATTTTCTTTGAGGAGATCGACGCGCTAGCGCTCCTTGAGTGTTGATCAGGGTGCGTTGATGCTTTGTCGTGGATGAATCTGTGCACGCCTTTATTTTTTTTTTAATTTCATAAGTATGTGTGCGCTAGTGCTCCTCTAACATTTCCTGGGAGCGTTGGTGACTTTCTGCTCAATTTCCTCATGTGGCACTTCTTTGATTTATCTTCTTGCATTACGGATCTCCAACGTAGTAGCTCTGATACCTGTTAGAATTGTCAGTGCATAAAACACAATTCACAGTGATAATTAACAATCACACACATAAGAAATAGACACAGGGATTTCACGTGGTTCACCCAAACGTTGGGTTACGTCCACCAAGCATAGGCATCGGTTGTCTTATTATTCGAATTATGGAGATTACATCAGATTTGCAAGTCTCTCACACACTCAGTCTCTCACAGTCGTTTTTGCCTCTACGACCTTACATGAATTTATACATTCATACAAGAAACTGAATATTAAATGCAATCCCTATCCATAATCTAACTTGGTCTATTTCGTTGTAACCAACGCAAAATAATAGGATCCAGATCTATCATTAGAGGAATTCGTTGTCACCAAATCCCAACATACATAACCGTACTATGCGAAGATATACCTATACAAAAGTCTCCGCACATAAGGAGCAACACATTGCAATATTAAATAATTACTAAATAAATAATATTATTTAATATTATTAATAAATAATTTCATATGCCCATTGCACAATAATAAATAATATGATATCTGTGTGGGGAAATACATGTACAAAGGTGTAGACAAATCGTCAAAGCAAAAGTCTTCGCATATACGACATACTAGTACGAAACTTTGACTATGCAGGGATATACCTATGCAAAATTCTTCGCAAATAACCAAAAACACATTGCACATTGCAATATTAAATAATTAATAAATAGTTAAATAATATTAAATAATTCATAAATAAATAATTATTTAATAAATTGCACGTTGCACATTAATAAATAATACCATACCTATATGGGGAAATACTTGTGCGGAGGTGCATACAAATCTTCAAAGCAAAAGTTTCTGCACATACCATGTACCGATACAGAACCATAGTTGTGCGGGGATATACCTGTGCAAAAGTCTTTGCACATAAGTAGCAACGCATTGCACCTTGCAATAATAAATAATTAATTTTTTAATATTAAATAATTAATAACTAATATTAAATAATTAATGAATACTTAATTATTTAATAAATTGCACATTACATATTGTACATTGCACATTAATAAATAATACCATAACTATGTGGGGATATACCTGTATAGAGATGTTGAAACCATCAAAACAAAAGTCTCTACACATAAGTAGCAAAACATTGCACATTTCAATATTAAATAATTAATAATTAATAAATTATTTAATATTAAATAATTAATAAATAGTTAAAAACTAATTAATACATAATATTAAATAATTAATTATTTAATATATTGCGCATTGCACATTAATAAATAATATTATAATTATGCAGGGATATACCTGTGTGAAGGTGCGGACAAATGTTCAAAGCAAAAGTCTTCGCACATACCATGTTTTATTAAGTTTGACTCCACGCTGAACAATTTGTTTTTTTTCTTATTTTTACAAAGTTTTATGCGAACTATTTTTACTTTATTCTTATCATTGTCCTCTTTGCATAGACAATATTTTTTTTTCTCTTTATTATATAATTTTTCTTTTGACAAAGTCTATTCATTATCTATGTATCTAGAGGTCACAAGTTCAAATCCAAAGGGGGGTAGGGTATGTATACTTCCGTAGATTTTATCAGTCAAATCGCTGGGGCGGAGGGGGGTCCCTTGTCCCATAAGCAAAGAGGTCTCATACACCAGTTAGGTGTCTGGCTTGGTCGTGACCTTAAAAATGGATTATTATTATTATTGTTAATACTAAGTTTCATTATTCAACATATATTTCGCACTATCATTCAACCCTTGTTAACTTATTTAAATAGAAATACTAATAATACTAATAATATTAATTATATTAATTCTAATAATTAAATATTATCTTTATTATTATTAAATATAAGATATTAATAAAAAATAATATCCATATTAATCTTTTTTAAATATATATTTTTAAATTTATTATATTTACATTAACTATATTGATTAATATATTATTAATATTAATATTAATATTATGAATATTTCATTTTCGTGAAAAAATTATAATAATAAAAACATGACAAAAATGGTGATACCAAGATTAAAAAACTGAAAGTAAAAGACTTACATAGATTCTTTGAAATTTTAAGGTATATATATATAAACTAGCTTATAAAACTTATATTCATATCACAGGGGCCTTTTCCGAGGCTAGGAGTATGTACGTTCATAAAAATTCATATGTGTTTCTAAAATTGTGTTAATTTCTATAAATATTATGCTAAACTTTAAAACTTTTTCCAAACAGGAGTTATAGGTGATTCCACTTATGATTTTCTTAACAAATTGGTCTAAAAAACTGGTAATTCATTTTTTTTTTATAACATTAGGGGTGGACATTGCCTTGAGCTTTCTGTCCCTCTCCTGAGTGAGGGGGACCTAGTTCCTCAATCTCCATGGGGTCTCTGTTCTGACAGACAATCTCTTCCTCCCTCATTCCTACTTGCAGAGAATTTCCAGAGCATAAATTATTAGATTCAACGCATGCGAGAGAGAGATTCTAGCTGCAAAGGTGCAACCAAGGAGTGAATTTTGTTACATTCCACTTCCAAGGAGTCGATCCACTTCTTATGAAGGAGAATGAGGTTCATTATGTTTGCATTATGTGTGGAGCTAGTCTGCTCCAGCTCTATGATTTTTTAAGAGATTAGCATGACAACTTTTCTATTTGCGTAAGTGATTTCTTCATGCCTACACAAAATTCTACAAACTTCCTTCAACTTTGAGTTATCCATGATAGTAAGGGGGATTCCTTTCACAATGGAACTGAAAGAATACCCATACCAGAAAACCCCCAACAACAATTTTGATTTTCAACCCCTTGACAAACTAATAGAAATACTAAGTCTCTATTCCAATTGTTTCTTCCTAAAACTTGTAAAATTTCCAGAGTAACAGGCATTGAGAACACAAACCGAGGAACCAGGGCTTTCTCGGTCGAAAGGAAGGAAATTACTCACATTGAGAAGATGAAACACTCTGAATTCACCTCCCCTTGACGTCACTGCTTAAAATTGTTTCTTCTACTTCGAACCTCCACACTTTGAACTCAAATAGACTCACAAACTATATTATTCGCCCTAAAAACACAGGCCAAATCAAATGGAGGGAAGAAACATGGATACCACCAAACAAAGTTACCAACTTAATGAGAACTGTGACTCAGAACGAGAACTCTAGCCCTTAAAATCCATATTTTTACATAAAAAACATGAAAATCAACCTCTAAATAAAAAAGTGGTGCTACCGGTAGCACCATTTTTTGTAACCGGGTCAAAATTACAACTTTTGTCAAGCATGGGCTTAAATGATCAAATGGTTGCTTAAAAAAACTTTAAAATCAACCCCTAAATAAAAAAATGGTACTACCGGTAGCACCATTTTTTGTAACCGGGTCAAAATTACAACTTTTTTCAAGCATGGGCTTAAAGGATCAAATGGTTGCTCAAAAAATCTTTAAAATCAACCCCCAAATCAAAAAGTGGTGCTACCGGTAGCACCAATTTTTCTAACCGGGTCAAAATTACAACTTTTTCCAACTATGGCCTTAAAACATAAAATAGTTGCTTAAAAAAACTTTAAAATCAACACTTAAATAAAAATGTGGCAGTATCTAAATCAAAATATTTTTTTCTAAATGTTAAAATTGCAGCTAATTACAACCTAATTGAAACTTTGGCCTTGACAACAAATCCTTACACAAATAAAATACCAAAAATTGGATCTTAAATGATCACTTGAAAAATTATTTACTAACTTTTATTTTTCTTAAATTTACATTAAAAAATAAATAAAGAGAAAGAAAAAAATCTTCACAAATATATTTTTTTAATGAAGACAAAAACACATTTAAAAATATATATT
>ML779201.1:348625-362940 GCA_009831015.1 Picea engelmannii | reverse complement strand
ATATATTGAAGTAAAGGTAAAAAAGTGTTAAAAATTATATTTTCCATTATATTTAAAAAGCATGGGACCATAAATTAATTAAGGACACATAATTATATGAAAAATCTTAATTTAAAAAAAAATGGTGTACAACATTTTTAAAATTGGATGAAGCATGGAAATATGATTAAAAACATGATTGAATAAAAAAAATAGAAAAGTTTGAAAATAGATGAAAAAACACCATTGAGGAAAAAAAAAATGAACAATTTGAAAATAAATGAAAAAACAAGCATTTAAAGAAACAAAGTGGAAACCTTATGTATCAAAAAATTTAAAATATAAAAAAACCACCTAAAAATGGAGGGGGGTGCTACCGGTATTAAAAATAGGGTAAAAAACTTGACCCCCCCCCCAAAAAAAAATGAGAACTTTGTAGAGTTCTTGTTAAGTTGGTAACTATGTTACCATTGTTGCATTGTCCCATACATTGACAAAGATCACACTGAAGGGAATTTAATTGCCACAAGCATACATTGATATGTCAAATGTGGGATCCGTGGAGGCCACATGCCATCCATCCCTGCATAACCTCCAACTATTGTTGCATATTTAATGTGAATTAGGTTGAGCACCATTTGATTAATTAAGGTATAGGGGTAAATCTTAGAACCCCATTTTTAATGATGGAACTAAGACCCATGGTCGAGGCCACCTTGGCCCAATAGTTCGCTTCACTGTTAAGCTCCCTTTTGATGTGGTAAAGAAAATTTTTGTTTAAATATGGTGTGATTCACTTAATTCCACGAATGAGAGAACTCAATTTTCTCCCCCTCGGATTGGCTTGATCCTTCATTGCTCTAATTACCGACATTAAATATCCAAGCACTATCAAGGTTCTGATTCTTTCTTCTTTGGCAATGATGAGGCCACAAAACAATGAATAGGCCTTTACGAGATTGTTAGACACTTTTCCAGGCCCTAAAGAATAATAAACTACCTTTGTTCCTCCTGAATCATGAATACTCCCCCCTACACCGGTCACTCTGGGTTGTTTTTTGAAGCTCCATCAAAGAAAAACATGTGGGAATATTGTTGTGTCTTTCAAACCAAGAACTGCAAAGGCTCTTTCCTTATCATCCATTATGTAGTGAACCTAGTTCCTTTGAAATATTTTTTCCATAGAAACTTCTTCCACCACACCAATTTGTCAGTGGCCATCCTCCACAACAATTTTTCTCCCATTGATACATTCATCAAAATTGGGTCTTTGATTCCAAGCCCTCCTCTTTCCTTTGGGTTCCTGACCATTTTCCGATTTATGAGATGGTATTTCTTTTCACTTTATCTACCCCCTTGCCATAAGAATTTCTTGACATTCATTGAGATCTAGTTCATGATGGTATGGGGAGCTAAAAGAGCTAAGAATTGATAAAGGGGAAGGGCCAATAAAACATCCTTTATTAGTACCACATGACCAATAAGATTAAGCCATTGGACAATCCATTGAGTAAATTTAGTTCTAAAATTTTCCAAGATGTTGTGTCAAACATGAGAAGAGGATCTTATTAAAGAGATAAGGATACCCAAATATCGAATGAAGTCCAGTTCTTTTCCATGGGGAATTGAGAAATTCTGGAAATTGAGTGCATAAACTGAAGTTATTATTCCAACCACAAATTTGACATTTCCTTCTATCAAGAGAACCTATAGAGGCATCCAAGAAAGAGTCTAAATTTTTATTGAATCTAGAGGATATGATTAGGGAAGGATCACTCGTCAACAATGTGTCATCTGCAAGTTGAGAATGGTTGACATTTTTAATTCCTCTAACCATCTAAACCCATGGGAGATTACCAATAACCCTTTCATATTCAAACTTGCAAATTAGAGAATCGACCATTACGATGAACATTAGGGGTAACATAATACATCCCTATCTCAAACCCTTGTTGCTTTGAAAGGAGGAAGCCTAATTTTTTGTAAAGGGGGAAATCCAAGGCGAGTTGATGCAGGATGCAATCCATTGAACAAAATTTGAGTTGAAATAAAAAATTTCCAATACCATCAAGAGAAACAAATTCATGACATGATTGAAGGGATTGGCCATATCCAATTTTATAACCAATCCTTTTCCCACTACTTCCTGACTGGAATGTATAGCTTCCTGCAATAACACAATGTTATCTATAATCTATTTATTATGCATGAAGTCACCATGGTTAGCATAAATAATGGGAAATCAATTTCTAATATGATTAACAATGATGTCAGTCATGCTTTTATACCAATCATTACAAAGAGATATGGGTCTAAATATATCAAAGAAGCAGGGGTTTTCTTCTTTGTGGATTAGAGATAGAAAAAAAGAATTTGTATTACCACCTAGTTTACAAGATTGTTGAGTATACTTCAACATTTTTCTTAGATCATGTTTAATTAGGCCCCAAAAATTTCTATAAAAGGATATAGAGAAACCATCCTGGTTGGGTGCTTTGTCTAGCTCCAAGCTCTAATTCGCCTTCTTTATTTATGCTTCTTTAATGGTCCATACTAGTTTGATATTTTATTGAATCACTTGTTATGATTTTTAGAATGTATTCTAACAACTCTTCCACATTTTTGTTAACAATTTCACTTTGTTGGGTGAAAATATTTTGAAAGTGTTTTCTAGCTGCCTCGTTTAGCTCCTCAAAATTAGAGATTTTGGAACTGTCTTCCAATAAGATCTCCTTCATGTTATTCCTTTATAGTTGAGCCTTTTCATATTTGTGTAAAAAACTTGTATTCATGTCTCTTGCCTTGAGCTAGAGGATGAGAGGCTTAAGGATCCAATGTTCCTCCTTGAGTCTTATAGCCTTGTGAAGTTGTTTTTGTAGAGTTCCCTCTTCCTCCATCTTTTGTTGAGTGACTTCTTCATTGTCCATTTTTAATTGCAAATATCCAAGTTTTCATTTGATCTTTTCTTTTTCAACAACCAATGGAGAAAAAGACTCCTTGGATAATTCTTTTAAGGCCTTCTTGACCAACTTTAGCTTATGATCCCAAATTTAGATTGGGGTACCATGAATCCATGTATTCCACACTTGGTTAACTCAATCTACAACACTCTTGGATTGCAGCCAGAGAGGGTTAAATATGAAAGGTAATGAGTCATAATTCGAAATTGATTGGAAATGAAGAGAAATAGGTTTTTGGTTCGAGGTTTTGGAAGGAAGTATTCTAGATTTGAAAGATTGGTCATGCATAAGGAGATTTCTATTGACCAAGACTTTTTCCAACTTGGCTGCAATATGTCTCGGGATTAATATATTGTTTGTCCAAGTGTACTTCCCTTTAATGGGTTTGATATCTAGAAGATCCCAATCAATGATCAACTACCCCAACTTCTCCCTAAAGGGGTCTCAAACAATGCTTCCACCCTGTTGATCCACATTCATTGATTAACGTTAGTACATATACACCCATCCTTAGTCTTTTTTCATTTTTTTTCATTTTCTTCCCAAACTATCTTTACTTAGTCATTTTTCCCTTTCAAATGTGAGTTGCAGATTAGGCTACTATCAAGTTACTAGGTCTGTAGACCTACAAGCTCATGTATCTATACTTAGTCATTTTTCTTCTTTTGAAATCCCAACACTTAGTCATTTTTCAAGTGATGCATAAGTCCTGTTGCGGGATACCAACATGTTCATGTCCCACAATTCCCCATGTCCCGTGTCCCGCAGTCGTGCAACACTCAAAATGACCCATCTATCTTTGCGTCCTCCAAAATGCACCTTCTATATTTTTCCTACTTTTCCATTTTCTTAGAATGTGGATGTAGGAAACCCGTCTATTCCACATACCTTTCCCCTCTCACTTTTGTGACCTGCATAATGAACTTTTCCCATACTTAGTCTATTTTCTCATTGTGGATGCGGGAGTCGTTCCCTTTCACATTTTACATTCCCCATGTTTTATGTCCCATATCCCACAATCCTACATTCACCATATTTCACTCTCCATTTCATTTTTTGACACTTCCATACTTAACCATTTTCCATATTCCATCACATCACATCACCATTTCCCAATCAAATTTATTTTCTCCCACCACGCCAACTGCCACTTGTGTGAACATAACATCATTATAAGTGGTGAAGATTACGCAAATCCTTGTAATAAATTCTAAATCTCACCATGCAAGACGACAACTTTGAAATACGAGCTACAATGGTTAGTCATCAAGGAAATACATGGTAAATTAAATAAAGGACTAATATGCCATGCTCTAAAACATTATATCGATAGTAGCACCACCTATTGGTAAGAAAAGAAAGTAGTGTAAATAATGTCAAGTATGAGAAAAGAGTTGTATTGTGGAGATATGCTAAATAGTCTCGGACATGAATACCATGAGTTCTAGTGGTTGTGGGCTTACAAGTACTACAAGGCCCTTTCTCATGCCAAGAAGAAAAAAAACCAGGTCTAGACCTCAAGCATAGCTCTGGTTGGTTGTGTTCCAGAGGCGATATACTTCAAAGAGCTAGTTCTATGGTGCGCAGATAAATTCGATTAAGAAAGGAGAATACTTTAGCTTCAAGGGAAGTAGCCTATCTCCTTGGTTCCTTCAATTTTCACAAGAATGATATGAATATCAAATCCCACCATGTCGTTCAAGGGTGAAGAACCCAGCTGGTTAGAACAACGACTGCTGGAAACCCAAGAAATTGTTGAAGCTATGGTCACTCAAGAACTAGAAATATTTGAAGAAGAGCCTGTAACACTTCACCATGCAACCTATAATAGAAATTCTAAAAAAAAATTAATTGAAAAGGTAAAGAAAAATAAGAGAGTATATGAAAAGTGGATGTAATACCCCTAAGATGAACCCAATTGTAAATGTACATATGTTTTATAGGCTTATCCCTTCAGGGTAACTTCATCTATACCTTTGCTAGAGTGGAAACTGAAGCTGGTTACCCTATAAATCCTTGGTGGTTTGGGCTAAAGAAGCAGGTTGCCATTCCTATGGAGCAATCTCTCTGGGTGAGAGAATTGATAGCATAGGATTCCTTTTGTCCTAGGCTAGTGGGTGCTAATATCCTTGAGAAAAATTCTGTTATAGGTGCCATAGAGATATAATAATTATTGGACTACATGTTGCTAAATCCTTGGAAGGGAAGTGGGACAACCGAATAATTTTTTAGTAGAGAAGGGGTGTACTTCCTAGGGTGGGACAGGTTGTGGGGAATGAGAGGTTGTGAGATGGGAATTGCTGTTGAAGTTGGCACCTAGGCCTGTGTTATTTTTTGTTGTTGTTATACCTTAGGTTGGCATATGTAACATTTTCCTTGGTGGAGTCATAGCCCCAGCTCGGGTGTGACCTGTTGTTGAGAGTTAATGAACAACAAAGTCTATGACTGGGAGGCAAGTTTGAGGTCTGCATGCAGTTGGTGATTTACCAATAAAAGATAAGTGCTCTTTTATATGTGTTTATGTGCCAATTAATATGTGTATGCTTATGTTAGTTCCACATGTTTTAATTGTACATATTTTAAACATGAATTGAATGTTGTTAGATCTGCATATTTGTTGTAAATGCAGGGCATATTAAGTAATAAATAGTATCAGAGCTAATTTTAAGTTTGTTGATAACGAGGAAGATTACTTTGTGGTATCAAAGAAGAAAATTTGTGTGTGGCATTGCCCAGCTTGGGTTCGGGGACATTGGTATTAGAGCCACATGTCTAATACTGAGCCTGCATGGGGCCATATGACAACACATAGAAGCTGAATTGCAAAAATTAAAATTTTGA
This sequence comes from Picea engelmannii, assembly GCA_009831015.1. Taxonomy (NCBI): domain Eukaryota; kingdom Viridiplantae; phylum Streptophyta; class Pinopsida; order Pinales; family Pinaceae; genus Picea; species Picea engelmannii. The sequence continues at coordinate 357,160 of ML779201.1, read as the reverse complement.
GGATGTCTGTAAAGTGTTTGATAGTATTTCCTAAGCAATATGTTGAGGAATTTCATGGGGAATTTGAGGGAAATGATCCTAGGATTCAAATTCCCAATTTTTAACTATTATTTGGGTATTTTCGGGCATGTAGTTGGTTGGATTTTGGAATTACAAAGTAACCGTGGAAAGGGAAAAATTGGGTAAAAAGTCCCAATTCATGAGGGAATTCAAGTGAGATTTGTGCCTAGAAATGTTATTCAGTCGTGCATGGAAGTATTGGTTGGTTGCAGGGATAAAATTGGTTGTATTAATCTTAATTTCATATTTCCATGGTGGCTCCGACAAAAATTTGAAAATTATGTAATTTTGGAAAAATTCAAATTTCGGCATTTTTCTGTACATGACATCAACATGACATGCATGCCATGTGGAAAAGGTGACATGGACTGCAAAAATGGTAGGTCCATGATGGTAGGCCCATGACGATAGTTTGTGGCATGGTAGCAAGTGATGTGGGAGCCACACGAGACGATGGTATAACCAATACCATAAATCACTATGGCATGGGGGGCGAAGCGGTTTTAGCTCGGGTCCTTGTACCATGTGACACCATTAGGATCATTCCATGTAGAAAGAATATTAGAATTTCACATCCTTGGGGTGTGTAAAACCTCACACACTTTTGGGATGCGGCATGGCCTCTCCACCATCGATCTCGTCCAATCTCCACCATCAGATCTGGGAGACGTGAAAGTTCGTGCACGCCAAGGTAAAGGTGCGGGAAGGGACCCACCCATCCCATCGAAAAATGAAGGGGCGACAGATGGAACTTTGACGGCCAAGGAGGGACTATTGTCCCATCTGGGCCAGAGATGTTCCAACTGGGAAGGCGGGGCCCGTAAAATATCAATATTTTATTGATTTTTAAGGCCAACGCAAGAGAAAAAGAGATAAAGAAGAGGAGAAAGAAGAGAGAGGAAGTGTTGGAGGCTAAAATGGCATCATCTTGGGGTTCTAGGCGGACCCATAATTCCATATCAAATGCCAATTCAACTAAAATCAACGAAATTTCTCACAAATTTACAGTGTTTTGCAGGTCATAAACTTGCAAGGCGTTTTTGAGGGCCTAAACAATGTTTTTAGGCAATAAAAAACCACAAGAAATATTTATTCTAAGGCGCACTCTATATCTATATATCAAACAAAAGAGTTTGAGGAGGGCTTTCCAATGAGCTATTATGTTCACAAAATAGAGCTTGTATGAGGAAGTTACAAACTAAGCAATGCAAGGTAATTTTTCAGTACCGATTGACTTCTAGAGGGAATAACTCCTTGCTTGGAAGTCGGTTTTGGGCACAAGAGTAGTCAATAGAAATATATTGAACCATAGAATACATTTATGAATATATATTTGGAATTTTGGCACTTGAAAGTGTACAGGATGAGAGAGAATATTCCTGTAGGATTTAGTGCTAAAAAGGGAAAATGATCAAAACTTCAACAAGATGTAACTAGCAGCCTAGACGCTTGATGAAGGTGAAAATTGGTCAGATTGCTTATAATGAAAGCATGAAGAAACCCAATTGAGATTATGTCAAAATCCCAAAGGATTTAGTGTAGGGATGCAAGAACAAAGTTGAAATTGCACTAGAATGAAAAGTGTACAAAATGAGTAAATGGGGAATATTCAAATGGTTATAACTTGTTGCTCATAATTGATAATTGATAAAGAAGATAGTCATTGGAAAGGTATCGGATAGAGGAATCTAGATATGCACCCATAAATGTGAATTTCATAGCAAACTTCATAATAAATCATAAAGAAGAATTTTGGTGCACTTCAAGGGGCATAATTGTGCATAATTTTTATAGATTTGTTGATTTCTTTTGCAGAACTAAGGGAAAAAATAGAACAAAGCAAAATTTAACAAAGAGATTAGAGACATGGAATATTCTCATAGAACCTACAACCATGAATATGAAGTCATAGGGTTGTATGTGAGCATGGGTAATGCAGGGACAAAATCAAATGGGCATGGAGAAGAAAAAGCAAAGAGCACAAATTTGGTAGATACTATAAAGAGTATAAAAAGAGATGTGTTGAGCTATAAAGATGATAATGAGAAGCTTATGAAAGCTCAAAATTAGAAGAATGGATTCAACATCAAGTTGTTGCAGAGCTTGGACATAATAGAGATGAAGATGGACAAGGAGATCGACTCAAGTAAGTCAAAGGATCACAAATCTCATGCCAAAAATGAAGAGTCTAGAAGTATTGGAAGACATCATCATCACTCACCAAGACACTCAATTAGAAGAGAATATAGTAGTCCAAGTTTATATTCTACCAGAAAGAATAGAAGAAGGTCTGGGGTAGATGAACTACAAGGAGAAATGAGGAATATCAAACCTCCTACATTTGATGGTGAACACAAGAAATATGAAGATGTAGATACTTGGGTATTTGGAATGAGGAAGTACAATTTACCAATTGAATGGAAAAGCATCAATGTGGTGGGACTAGTTTGTGCAAGTAAAGCACATTGATGTGAAGAAGATTACTTGGAGGGAGTTCAAAAAGTATTTTCAAAAGAAATACTTATCCAAGGATTATTATGGTAGGAATATGAAGGAGTTATTTGAACTCAAGCTTGGAAGCATGACCATGGATGGGTATGGGAGAATATTTTTGGAGTTTTTGAGGTATGTTGACTTCATCAAGGATGAGAAAATCAAGATTCAAAGGTTCTTAAGTGGGTTACCTTCAATATTTAGTGATAAGATACAATATGACGATCCCAAGACATTGGAGGAAGCATTAAGGAGAGATAAATGCCTTTATGATCAACATAGAGAAATACCAAGTTTCCAAAAGGCTTAGAAAGACAAGAAGAAAGGTAAGATGGAGCAAAGGAAGAAAGGGAACAAGCCATGTTTCTTTAGAAATAATGCTCAAGGGAAACTGACTCAAAATGAACATAGAATGATAGAGACATTGATAAAAATACCAAGACAACAACCTATTAAATGTTGAGGTTGTGAGGGAGATAACATGCACATAGATTTCCGTCATAGAGGTGAAAGAGTGAAGATTGTTCACAATGTACAACATGCTGATGAAGTTGAAGACATGGGGAAAATCATGCCAATGATCTATTCATCCTTGGATAACAAGAAAGCTAAATTTTAGTCTCACATGATTGAAGTGGAATATAAGATCAATGATCAACCTATAACTATTTTAATTGATTCAAGAGATATTCATAATTACATAGATCCTAATATTGTTGAGATATTTCACTTGCAAAGAAGCAATATTGGGAAATATTGACTAGTTCAATTAGCTACAGGAGATAAAAGAAGAATCAATGAGATGGTTAAGGATTGTGCAATGGACATGAATGGACTGAGAACAAAGGAATATTTGAATATCATACCTTTGGGTTCATATGATTTCCTAATTGGTTGGATATGCATCATGCTATCCTATATTGCTACAACAAGGCCTTCAATTGTTTGGATGAGGAAGGAAACTTAAGAATAGTTTAGGGTATTCCAATGGAAGTACCTATGAGAGAAATTTCAGCCTTGCAGTTGAAAAGAAGTTTCAGAAAAGGATGTCAAATTTGTGTAGAACATATGGAAGAGGAAGCTAAGGATAAAGTGCCAAATATTGAAGATCATCTAGTCTTGAAAGAGTTTGAAGATGTGTTTAGAAAGATACCGGGGTTTCTACCAAAGAGAGATATATATTTCTCCATCAATCTCATGCCTAGAGCTGCCCTAATGTCCAAGAATCCTTATACGATGAGCACACCATAATTGAAGGAATTGTGAATGCAACTTGAAGAGATTTTGAAGAAGGGGTATATATTCCCAACTGTGTCACCTTGGAGTTCCCTAATGTTATTTGTGAAGAATAAGGATGGAACTTTAATACTATGGATTTATTTTAGGAAAATGAAAAAGATAACTGTGAAGAACAAGTATCCTTTGTCAATGATAGATGATCTTTCTGATTCGCTGAAAGATGCAAATATATTCTCCAAGATTGACCTTCGGTCAGACTATCATTAAGTGAGGATTAAAGAAGAAGAAATCATCAAGACAACATTTATAACAAGATATGGCCATTGTGATTTCATAGTGGCACCATTTGGGTTGTCAAATGCACCAGTTGTCTTCATGTGTTTGATGAATGGAACTTTAAGAAAATACCTAGATAAGTCTGTAATTGTATTCTTATATTAAATACTTATCTATTCTAAGTTTTAAGAAGAGCATGAGAAATACTTGAGGAAGGTGTTACAAGTATTGAGGGAGCATTAGCTGTATGCCAAGCTGAGAAAGCGCTAATTTTATTAGAGGCATATACATTATTTATGCCATATCATTTCAGAGGAAGAGATAGAAGTGGATCCTAGGAAGATAAAATCCATTGAAGGATGGACATCACCAAAGAATGTATCAGAGGTGAGGTCGATCATGGGACTTGTAGGTTATTATAGAAGATTTATTGAAGGTTTTTCTAAAATTGCACATACAATCACTTCTTTGCAAAAGAAGGTGAGAAAGTTTGAATGGACTTCTGAATGTGAAGATATATTTCAACATTTGAAGAAATTATTGACAAGTACACCAATATTGAAGATTTCTTATCCAAATGAAGATTTCACTGTGTGCACTGATGCATGTAAGGAAGGGCCTAGAGAAGTCCTTAGCCAAAATTGGCATGTGATATGATGAGTCAAGGAAGTTGAAAGAACACGAGAGACACTATGTCACTCATTATTTATAATTGGAAGCCATAGTTTATTCCTTGAAGATGCAGATACATTATCTTATGGGAAAGATATTTGAGCTGAGGACAGACCATAGTGGTTTGAAATATTTGTTTGGACAACCAACTTTGAATTCCAGACAAATTAGATGGTTGGAATTTCTCAATGAGTATGAATTTGATATAAAACATATCAAAGGAAAGGAGAACAAGGTGCCTGATGCACTCAACAGAAGGGTGCATGAGATGCATAATACATCTATTATCATGTACAAATGTTATTTAAAAGACAAAATTTTGGAAGCTACAAAATCAAATCAAAATTGTGGGTAAATAAGAGAAAAATTACAATAGAAAATTAAAGCTTATGAATTGAAAGAGGGTGGAATCCTCATGTGTAGGGGAAAAGTATATGTTGCTAAATCTCAGTAGCTAAAAAATATGGTGCTAAGAGAAATGCATAATGTTCCTTATGCTGGGCACCCAGGCTACCATAAAGTAATTGTAGTTGTAAAGAGCCAATATTTTTGGCTAGGTATGAAGAAAGAGGTGTCATATTATATAGCTAGATGTCTATAATGTCAGAAGGTAAAGGATGAGAAAATACATCCAAATGGTTTTCTATAACCATTTCCCATTCTAGAGTGGAAATGGGAAGCAATGACAATTGATTTTATCACCAAGCTTCCTAGAACAATGAAACAACATGATTCCATTATGGTGGTGGTGGATAAGCTCACTAAAGATGCTTATTTTATTCCAGTGAAATCAACTTGCAAGGAAACTAATATTACAGAGATTTATATGAGAGAAAGTTTTAGGCTAAATGGTGTGCCAAAGGCAATTGTTTCTGATAGAGATCCCAAATTTACATCAAAATTTTGGAAGGGATTGTTTAAAGAATTTGGGACAAATATGAACTTTAGCACAACATATCACCCAGAATCAGATGGGAAAACAGAGAGGGTCAATCATGTAATTCAAGATATGATAAGTATGTATGTGTTGGAAAAACCATCAAAGTGAGAAGACTATTTACATTTAGTTGAGTTTTCTTATAATAATGGGTATCAGACATCTTTAAAAATGAACCCATTTGAAGCATTATATGGTAAAAAGTGTAACATTCCAGTCAGTTGGGAAAACCCATCAGAAAAAATAATGGTTGGGAAAGAGTTTCTCAGATAAATGGAAGAGAAGATGGGGAAAATAAAGTAGAATTTAAAGGTTTCTCAGGGCAGGAAGAATTTTTTTGTAGATAAAGGCATAACGCGCAGAGAGTTTAAAGTGGGAGAGCATGTTTTCTTAAAAGTGAAAGCTAAAAAGAGTTCACTCAAATTGGGGATTTGCCCAAAATTGATAGAAAGATATTGTGGACAATTTGAGATCCTGGAAAGGATTGGTCCAGTTGCATACATGCTTGTACTTCCTTCATCCATGTGCATACTGTTTGAAATGTTTAACATGTAGCATATGCTTGTCATTGATGGAAAGTACATCAATGAAGATGGCATGGGTACAGGAAGAATGTACAAAGGATTGTTGGCATGTTTTATAGGCAGCGTAGACTTGTCATTGATGGCAAGTACAGTAGTGATGATGGCTTAAGTACAACAGTGAAGAGGGAATGATCAGAGTGTGTAAGTGAAGACTCTGCAGAGGTGCAGAATTCCAAGAATCCCTTGGGGATTCGGAAGTGAAAGCTCAGGAGGAACAACGTCGAGGAGCACGCGTGCAGCAAAACTCAAGATACATGAGTTCACAGAAGATAAGGAAGACAAAGATCCACAGCCGTCAGATCTCATATAGAAATCCCGTCAGCCATTGGATCGGGAGGAGTTGCACAAAGATTAGCCTCTGGAGGAGGAGCACACCCGGAGAGAGGATCTGAGTCATCAGATCGGAAGCAGATACCCATCAGCCATCGGATCTGCAGAGCTGCGAGGGAGTTAAGTCCTCGTGAGCAAGAGAGGGAATCCTGACGAGAGGAGTCATCATCGAGACATCGACCATCGGGAAATTAGAGTTCTCAAGGTCAAGGGAACCAGGGCATTGGAAGTCCCGAAATCCTGACGAGATCGGGACCGTCCACTTGGAGAGGATGTGTGGCAGTGATCGAGCTCCACTGGGAACAACCCCGACATGGAGGCCATCCATCGACATATCGAGAGTTGGGATATCGGCAATCCCGTTGACCAGAAGTCGGTGAATTTCATCGTGGAAAACTTGACCTATTCAGAACCGTCCATATGGAAGGACAGGTGGCAAAGGATCAAGCATCGTCGGCATATCGGGAGTCTTGAGACTAAGGGTGCGAGGCCTGTTGAACCCTGAACTGCGAGAAGAGACCACAGCCGTGGATCTCAGATAGGATGCGTGTCAAGGATCCAAGAGGAGTCAGCGTGGGAGGACAGGTGGCACCTCACATCGGATATCGGGATATCGGAGATCCCGAGAGCAAGGAGTTCGTGCATCTCGAACTCGCGAACCCCGTAGCCCCGACGGGATAAGGTTGTGGTCACAGGAGTTGGTCATATGAGCGGGAGCTGAGCCGGGAGGGCCAGTGTGTGAAGGGACACATCGAGGATCAGAGGATTGGGAATCCCATAGGCATGTGCATGGTGACATCGAAAATGTCAAAACCTCGATGAGAGGTTTGACCGAGGTCATGTGTTGATGGTAATATGGGCCAAGGCCTATAGCCAGCAAGGCTAGCGTGTGGAAAGGGGTGCATCAGTAATAGGGGCGCATCGGTAATCAGGGATCGCGAATTCAAAAGGGAAAGAACACAATGCAACATGAATCCCGATTTCACGATATGCGAAATCGCGATTGAATCTGGACCGTCAGATCCAGAAATGATCTGGATCGATTGATATGACCGCTTTATGGAATTTTGTGAATCGGTATTTGTAAGTACATTGAACATAAGGAATGCCGAAACCCGATTTAAAAAGGCAAGAATAATAAAGGTCATCCAACGGTGCGGAAAAAGCTTGACAGTGATCGGAGGGTTACTGTTCTCTCACAGTTAACTACTGAGTTTGGATTCTGTTAGCAAAATAGATGCATGATTGAAAATCAGTTAGCGTTTCAGTTGGTCTTTCAGTTGCTTGGACAATTGTCTTTCTTTTGCCTAAGAAAATGGGAAGTGGAATGGCCATGGGGGTGTGTATAAAAGAAAATGAGACAGACTGTGTATGGTCGGTGATACTGGAGGAAAAAGAGCTTGTAATTGAAACATAAAGGATGAGATCGACTGTTACAGAGAAGATGAAGAGTCTCATCTGCTAGTGAGGCTGAGGAATCTCAGCATAACACGCAGTGATGTTGAACGCGTGGGAAAACTGCCAGAGAAGCTGAAGAGTTACCATGATGATCGGGCAGAGCACTCGAGAGGTGGAGGATATCAACGCGGTGTGAGTATGCAGAGGAATTTCACACATTGCATGCATAAGGGGCACAGAAGATATAAGTACACGGTACAGAGAAGAGAGGGGCTGTTGTTGCCATTGCTGTTGGAGTTGTTGTGGTCGCTGTGTAGAAGGATTGAAGTGTGAGCAAGGAGGCAGAGCGCAGGAGTGGAAATACACAACAGAGGAAGGTTGCATTGGAGGGACATGGTGAAGAGAGTATAAATGGAGAAGAATAGAAAGAGAAAGGTGTGTGCAGAAGACATTGATGCAGACAGGGCAGAGCAGTGTAACAAAACAACGACAAGGCTGTAGTGTGATCATCATTCAGTGTTTCTGCAAAGAGTTTTAAAAGAAGAA
>ML779201.1:306255-329895 GCA_009831015.1 Picea engelmannii | reverse complement strand
AAAAAAAAATCTAATAATTTTTAAAATTTTTGTTTTTTAAAATTTTATTTTTATTTGGAAAACATTATTTTATTTTATTTTCAAATCGATTTTATATTTTTAGTTTATTTTGTATTTTATATTTTATAAAATTTAATTTAATTTTTAATTTGTTATATTTTTATTTCTTAGGTTTAAAGTAATTTAAAAAAAATGTTTAATTTTTTTTGTTTTTTCAAAATTCTTAATAAAATTTGAATATATTTTTCAACTTTATTTATTACTATTGTTATTATCCTTTGTTATAATTTTGTTTGTAGTAGTGTCGATTTTTTTAGTTCATAGTCTCAAAAGCTTTACAATTTTAAGCTTGAAAAAAAACAAATGTGCTACTTGTAGCAGTACATTTGGATTTTAGGTTGATTTCGTAATTTTGGTTTGCAATAATATCATTTGTCAAGGTTGCAGTTTCAAACAAGTTGTAATGTTTTTTTTTTTTTTTAACAGAAACAAGGTAAAATTTATATTAAATGGACTGCGAGTAAACACACGAGGAGTACAATCTATGCTATAGGAGTTATCAAAACAAAATTCACTCCCCTGTATACTCTTAGAAGGAAGTAATGGGCAGGGGTAGTGTTTTCTAGTATGCCAAAGCCTATTTGAACCGCTACAGTGAAAATCATGCAAAAAGACCCTAATAAAAGCATAGTGAAACATAACATACACTTAAAGTTTGTTTCGGTCTAGTGCAGGGGCGTCTTCCTCTGTTGGAGGCCGCAGATTGAGGTCCAGGTGCAGTCGAGGTCCTGGAGAGGAAGCTTCGTCGGAGATGGCTGTAATCGGGGAGGCCGAAGGTGACGCAGGCCAAACCACAAATTGAAGAGCCTCTATCTGCTACCTTAACGCTTCACACTCATCCTTGTTCCTTTGTTGTTCTCCCCGATGTTGAATGGTAATTTCAGTTATGGATATCATTTGGGTTGAAAGAGCTTTGAGTTGAATCTATAAGTTTTGAACCGTGCTCACCAACTCATCATGCTCTTCTACTGAAATCGCGCGTTGATTTTGCCTTCTCATTTTGCCAAAATTCCTTCCCCTATCTATCTGAATTATGCGAGGATCGATGTCTATGCTCAAGGGGGGAGTGAGATTTTATTTGCTCTACAGGGTTTAGAGTATGCCTATGAAATGAGCCACTCCTCCCCTGATATGCTCCATCACCCTAGCTGGATTCAACGAACGGATCCGATTTCCCAAATTTAGCCACGAGCTGCAGCCATACCCACTGTCGGTGTTGGTACTTTTCGCATTACTTGAGATCAATGTGTAGTACACCCAAGGCGTCATGTTGAATATGTTCTTCCCACTCCAGGTCTTGAATTCACACGCAAGAGCAGTCGTAGGGATGCTGAAATGACCTCCCAAGTCGGGGGAACTAGTTAAAAGGAGCAGCGTGACATGCGCTGAGGTGAGGGGGGAGGCGTTTAGGTGTCGAGAGGTGAGGTGAGGCAGCTTGTGGCAGCTGCCAAGTGTGTCAGGTGTCAGGGGCAGAGGGGAGGCGTTATGATGGGACGAGTTCGTAACCTAGACCAGGATCCAAATCCATATGTCATGCTAAGTAGGCAGGTGTGCTAGTTTCCAAGTGTCAAGAGCCTGACTAAAGTGCGACGTGGTCATGGTATGGATTTATAATTTGCGAGGCCATTGACTACTAGCGAGCCTTGCTCCAGGGCGATGGCCAGATTTGCTTGGGCGTCGACCAATTGATTGTTTCTTCGGAGGACATGGAAGAGGGAAATAGTGGAGAAGTGTTTGAGAGTTGCCGAAATTCGTTGGAGTATGGCCTTTAAGTGAAAATTTGGGGGGTGAGATCCTTTGTGTGCATGGTTTCTAATTATCCTAGAGTCACCGATCACTGAGAGGGAGTGGATGTTCAATCTTTTGGCGAGAATAAGGCCTTGGTACAGAGCATAAGATTCAGCTCGGTTATTAGTTGCGATGCGAAGATTCCAATGGTAGGATAGTGCTTGAATTCCTCGTGGGCATGAGATGACCCCTCCCACTCTTGCCACCCAGGGGTTTCCTTTTGAGGTTATGTCAAAGTGGAGAATGTGAGTCTGTTGCTCATTGCACCAGTGTAAGAACTCTAAGTCTTCATGAAGCTACCAGGAGGATCTAGAAGGAAGGGGGGCATGACTAGTGGTGGGGATGGAGGGAAAAAAGGAGCAGGTCCATTCAGATTCTATGGTGGGGGTGGGGGTGAAGGAGAAGGTTTTGGGCTTGGAAAGAAATAATTTAGCCAGGAGGCCTATGAAGTTTTTAGCTACAAGGTCAGGGGGAGACCGAAGGCTGGAGAATCTGATTCTATTTCTGGCGAGCCAAATTTTCCAGCAAATGTACTTGGGTAAGGCTGTGAATAAGTTTTTGAAGAGCGGGTTATTCTTGGAGGAGCCCCGATAAAGTGAAAGCCAATTTGAGAGGAGTTCCTTGGGTTGAGACGACCATCTGATTTTTGCATGGAGGCTTTGTAGAGATGCTTTCCACACAGAGGTAGTAAAGGGGCAAAGAAGGAAGATATGCTAAGAGGTCTCAATCTCATTGCGACAAAGTTCACATCTGAAGGGCCCGTGAATGTTCCTTTTGAGAAGATTTTCCCCTGTTAGTAATTTGCCATGTGCCACTAACCAACAAAAAGAGTTGACCTTGGGCGGACTACCATTTTTCCAGATGGAATTCCATATTTTATCTTTAGGGGGGAGATTCACTTGGGAGAGGATTTGTGAATATCCTTGCTTGACAGTGTAAATGTCATTTCCCCATCCTCTCTTATCTTTTATCGTATTGCATATGGGGGCGCAACCTCTGAGAAGACTTTGCAACTGATGGGTTGCATCCTGAAGATTGCTTGGAAGATTTTGTAGGTTCCATCTTATCCATTCTCTCGAGTCACCGCTCCAAGAAGAGATATCCGAGATATATTTTTTACCTTGCGAGTCAAGCCAGTTGATGAGCGGTCGAAGATGTATGTGCTGCCAGAGAGGTTGCTTTCCCATGATGCTATTTGTCCCAATTAGGATCTTTCGACCATTTCCAGGCATCCAGGTGAGCTGACTTTGAATTAGAGGAATGGAGGAAGAAAGAAGCTTCCCCATTGGTGATCCACTGCTCAGGGAGTGTTGCTGATCTAAACACCTAAGTCTTTCCCCTGCTAAGTATTTCTTCAGAAGAATTGTTTTCCACCAATCTTTTCTTCCCGAAACAAGATTCCATAAAAAATTTGCTCCCATTGCCAAGTTGGAAAGGGCGGGGTCTTTGATGCCCAGACCACCATTTTTCTAAGGATGTTTTATAGTATCCCAATTTACAAGGTGGAATTTTTTTGTGTCTGTTTTTCCTCCTTCCTAGAGAAAGTGTCGAAGGAGACTGGAGATTAAGGATTTGATGCTCTGAGGTGCAAGGAGAGAGGAGAATTGAAACATGGGGAGATTAGAGAGGATTGATTTTATTAGCACAGTTTGACCCGTCAGATTGAGCCAAAAGGATCCCCAATGATCTAACTTGCTTTTGAACTTGTTTAGGATTTGGCTCCAAGCTAAATTTGGAAGATATTTGAGACAAATTGGGATGCCAAGGTATATGAAGGTTTTCCATTTTTCAATGAGAGGAAAGAAAAAGATGTTTTCTATTAGGTGGGTTGTTGTTGCAGGAGTGTTCCAAGCATAGACATTGGACTTGGCACTATTTATGAGGGCTCCCGAGGCTTGGGTGAAATTTTCCAGAGCAATTTTGAATCTCTTAGCCATGACAATGGAGGTGCCTCCAATGAGGAGAGTGTCATCAATGAATTGGGAGTGGTTTATTCTCTTTGTCCCTCGAGCTATTTTGATGTCGGGAATGGATTTGGAGGCTCGATCCTTTTCCAGTTGCCTACATAGTGTTTCTTCCATAATTATGTAGAGGAGGGGGGAAAGAGGACAACCTTGCCTCATCCCTATGGAGGTTTTGAAGAAATTTTTTGGATGCCCATTTATCAGAGGGGCTATCCAAGGCATGGAGATATAGGCTAAGACCCAAGCGAATTTTGAACTAAAACTGAATTTTCTCAAAACTGCAAACAAAAAAGTGTGCTACACCCTGTCAAAAGAATTGGCCATATTGATTTTAATAATCATTCCTTTCTCTCCTCTCTCCCTGCTGGAGTGAATGGCTTCTTGAACCATAATGATGTTGTCAATCATTTGCCTATTTTGAGCAAATCTGCTTTGTCTTGGGGAGATGAGCTTGTGTAGGAGAGGCTTGATTCTATTAGCTATGACTTTAGTGATGAGTTTGTAGGAGATATTGCATAAGGATATGGGTCTGAATCTAGAGAAGGAGGAAGGATTGGAGTCCTTTGGAATAAGGGCCAAAAAGGTGGAGTTTGTACTGCCTCCCAACTTTGTAGATTTCTGGAGATACTAAATCATCCTCAAGAGATATTTTTTGATTATGTGCTAACATTTTGATAAAAAATGAGAGCTGAAGCTATCTGGACCTAGAGATTTGTCTGGATGAAGTTGGAATAAGGCCTCATAGATTTCTTTTTCTGTAACTTCTTGATTTATCTTGGCATTATCCTCCTGGTTGAAAATGGTCGGGATATTTAGCAACAAATATTCTTGTATGTTGGGATTTGCATTTCCTTCCTCGGTTAGAAGTTGTTCGAAATGCTTTTTGGCTTCCTCTTGGATTTACTAGAAGTCATTTGTTTTTGTTCCATATTCTTTTGTGATATTCTTCACCTTGTTCCTCCAGAGTCTAGCTTTAGTTTGTATCTGAAAGAATTTCGTGTTTCTGTCCCCTAAGTTGAGCCAAAGACTCCGAGATTTGAGTCTCCAAGTTTCCTTTTCCAAGTGGAGGATTTTTTGATAATCTATGAAGTCCTGTTGCTCTTTGAGAATAAGAGAATGAGTGGGAAGTCCCTCTTCCATTGCCAATATGTTTTCTTCCATTTCCTTGATTTTCTTTGTTTCTTTTCACCCAGTGTTTGAGGGTCTATTTGACTCTCTTTAGTTTTTGTTCCCAAATGTAGTTTGGAGAACCTTGAATCCAACAACTCCAGACATCTGTGACAATATCAAAAAAGCTTGGATCTAATATCCAAAGATGGTTTAATCTGAAAGGGATGGGGCCAAAATTATCAGGCGGAGAAAGAGTAAGGGTGATAGGTCGGTGATCAGAGCCAGTCGAGGGGAGTATGAGAGAAGAGGGGGAAAATGACTCATCAATGAAGGCATTGTTTAAGAGAAAACGATATAGGTGAGTAGTGATGTGCCCGGGTCCAAGTCTTCTGTTCGACCAAGTGAATCGACTGTTAGAAGGCTTTATGTCAATTAAATGGAAAGAGGATATGAGATCCTTGAGATTCTCACATGTGGGGTCCCGTACTCGGGTACCCCCTTTTTTTATTTATGGTGGAGGGTTGTGTTGAGGTCTCCAACTATTATGATATCCTTGAAATCAAGACTCCCTTTAAGGTTTTGAAGGGAGGACCATCATTCAATTTTTTCTTGATAAATAACGGGCACATACACATTAATAACATTTAGTTTATTACCTGTGGGAATATGAAGAAGTGAAGTTCTAATCCAGTGCGTTGTAGAGTGCCAATTTTGAAGAGAGAAGATAGTGGGATTGCACAGGGTACAGATTCCCCCCGAGGCTCCTCTTGCACTGACTACCACACCTTTGCATGATCGCCGGATGTAGTTGCTTTCCTAGAGGATATCAATATCCTTCCTTTTAGTCTCCTGGAGCAGAAGTACATGTGGATTTTCTTCTTTGATTAAGTTGTGTATTAGCGATAGCTTGTGTCGTCTCCCTAGACCTCTGCAGTTCTAGGAGATTGCTTTTATCATTTAGAAGGCTTGGAGTTTCCCCCTTTCTGGGGGTTGGGTCCAGTTTGATTCCTGGTCTGCCTTGTTTCTTTCCTGGCATGCTGATCCAAAGTTATTTGCTTCCCGAGTTCTATTTCCTTCCTCGTAGAAGATTCCCTCTTGTGCAGATTTGAATTTCTTCCTACTTTTCTGATGGGGGAATCATGGGTGTCTGAGTCTGAGCCTTCTTCTGAGATTTGTTCTAGTTCTTCATCCTTAGGTAGAGAGGACTGGTGAGGAGGTGAGGGCGGTGCTGAGTGAGTGAGAGGAGGCTTAGGGGGATGGGTTAGAGGGGATGTATGCGAAGGAGCGATATGAGTTTGCACGGGGGCGACTCCACTCTGGGTGAATCTTGAGTCGAAATCTGAATGGAAGATTCAGGATCTTGGGATGGATTAGGAGGGGGTGGTGTGGGGATGGCTTTAGGGTTCGGTCCATGACACTGTTGTTTTTTTCTTTTGGGCTGCTGCCACTATTCAGAATCTTCAGGCGGGCTTTCAGGGGGGGACTTGGGACAATGCTTCACAAAATGCCCATACTCATGGCAGGTTTTGCATTTGAAAGGTAGTTGCTCATAGTCGGCTTGTTGTAGATAGGTCCATTTATCTAGGGTGAGATTAATAGCTTTAGGAAGGCCTTTTTCTAGATCTACTTCTACACATATACGTGCACAGGCTTGAAGACCATCTTTAGGCTATGTTTGATCTATATATTTTCCAAGGGTATTGCCTATAGAATGAATGGTTTCATTATTCCAACAATGTAGAGGAAGCAAGGGGAGGTGAACCTAGACTGGGACTGCGTTAGGAATATCATTCTCGGGGCTGAAATCCGGGGTCCATCTATTGAGATACATACCTATGGAGCCCATGAAGTATGGTCCACTTCTGAAGATGAGGTCTCGGTCTGATTTATCTTCGAAGAGAAAGGAAAAGAAGCCTCTTCTGCATAGAAAGTGAAAAAGATTACCTTTTAGGTGGGGTTTCCATTTCTTGTCGATCCAGATCGCCATAGCCTATGGAGAGGGCCAGATTCCTGTGAACTGCCTGATGAGTGCATGTTCCGCAAAATTTAGGTCGAGGGTTCTAGAGGTACCTTGGATCTGTACCAGGGGGATTTGATCAAGTTTTTTCACAAACTTTGGAGGGGTTTGATTGTTTGTCTTGGGAAGAGAGGTGGTGAGAGAGGCAAAAGCTGCAGCATCCAGAAAGGAGGGGGAAGGGAGGCAGTTGGGAGTCGGGGGGCCCCGAGGCCTCTCTTGGCATGGAGGGCATGAGTGGGTAGAGAAGGGGGGGTGGATGTGCATCAGAGAGAACACAAACAATTTGTAATTATAACCTCAAAGAAAAGGGGTGCTAGTGTTAGCACCACTTTTTATTTCAGGGTCAATTTTAACGTTTTTATTTTAACCAAGTTATAATTTTAACTAAAAAAAAAAAGAGTGATACTGGTAGTACCGGTTTTTGAAACGAGGGTATTTTAACCCACTCCCCTAAAAATAGTGCTACTTGTAGTGCCATTTTTTGAAATGGGGGTTGATTTTGGTGTTTTTGACAAAAAATATAGGATTTTTGGGTTAAAGTTCTTGTTAAGTCAGTAACTATGTTTAACCTCTTTTAAAAGTGAGTTGGATGAGATTTGGAACTTCTGGCATATGATGCAACTATTACCTGAAAAACTCAAGTTTCATCATTAGTAAGGGGTTGCTCCACCGACATTCACATCCATCCACATAACTCGCTCGATCTAGGGTTTCTCAATAGAGCACTTACAAATTAGGGTCATGTATATTCATAACATAAGAGGCATGTTTACATTACAAAAACCATGTAAATATAAATAAATAAATATTATATAAATGTATTTTATGAATTTAATTAATTTAAATTTATTTCACTTTTGGATATATTAAATATTGAGATGGATCAAATTTTTGGAAGTCCAACTTTTTCCCAAAATTTTGGATATATGATCCCTCGTAACATGTGACAAGTAAACATTATATCACATGTCTACTTGGGTAGTAGAAAAAGTCTCTCAACACAAGAAATAAACCATCTACAATCTCTCTCAACATGTGTCATGCAAAAACATTAGAGGCGTGACATGTTTACTAGGGTTGTAGAAAGTGTCTCTCAACACAACAAGTAAACTATCTTATACATAAAACTTGCAACAAGCTTGCCAACTAATTAACAGTAGGAGGGGGCTAAGGAATTATCTGTGATGAATGAACTGTTCCACTTGATAGTGGGGGCATTCAAAATTCCCTAGTCTTAGAAGGGTCCTGGGGATTGGTTCTCTCACTTGTGTGGGGAATTTTTTTTGGAATTGTTGTAGAGGTTTTCTAGGGATTTTTTAGAATGGTTGCTTGGGGATCTCATTTGATAGTGGTTCTATTTATTTTATTGTATTGGTGGTTGGGGGAAGTCACCTTCTTCTTTACTAGAATGAGTAACTAAACAAGTCACAATCAGGGGTGTCAAATAAATTGTAGAGGAGACTCTGGTGGTTGGGTTCAACCTAGGTCAGTGGTTTGGATAGTGGTTTGGTTCTTTCGGTGTCCTTGTTGGCTTTTGGTTCTTGAGTATGCATTTAGTGCACTTAAATAAAAACACTTCTCTTTAAGTGTTTGAGTTATTATCATATATATGAATACATTTTTGGCAAGTCAAATCAAACAACTAATAGTTCTTTGCATTTAGATAATTTAACTGATTAATATAATTAATTTATATATAAATTATCAATGACATAAAAAATTGTGAATCTTTTAGAAATTCAATATGATATATGAGGGTGAGGGTGAGGGTGAGGGTGGAGGGTAATATTAGAGAAAACATATTATGTTTTCTCTAATATTAATATGTTTTCTCTAATATTACCCACCACCCCCACCCTCATATATGGGGGGTAATATTATGTTTTCTCTAATATTACCCACCACCCCCACCCTCATATATGGGGGGTAATATTAGAGAAAACATAATATGCTTTCTCTAATATTACCCTCCACCCCCACCCTCGTAGTATGCTTTCTCTAATATTAACCCCCACCGCCAGCCCCACCCTCATCTACCCCACCCTCATCTACCCTCATATATGAGGGTGGGGGTGGGGGGTAATATTAGAGAAAGCATGTTATGTTTTATGAGGGTGGGGGTGGGGGGTAATATTAGAGAAAGCATGTTATGTTTTCTCTAATATTATCCCCCACCCCGACCCTCATATATGAGGGTGTTATGTTTTCTCTAATATTATCCCCCACCCCCACCCTCATCTACCCTCATATATGAGGGTGGGGGTGGAGGGTAATATTAGAGAAAACATAATATGCTTTCTCTAATATTACCGCCCACCCTCATAGACCCTCATATATGAGGGTGGGGGTGAGGGGTAATATTAGAGAAAGCATATTATGGTTTCTATGATATTACCCCACACCCCCACCCTCATATACCCTCATCTATGAGGGTGGAGGTGGGAGTTAATATTAGAGAAAACATATTGTGTTTTCTATAATATTACCCCCCACCCTCACCCTCACATATCATATTTAATTTCTAAAAGATTCACAATTTTTTTATTTTATTGATAATTTACATAATTTTTATTTTAATACAATAATTATTTTCATCCAATTTATTGTATAGAAAAGAAATGTTCTAATACAACTATATTCACATAAATTCAAATTATTTTCATTATAATTACTATCATTACTATCACTCTAGATTTTGATCATGTAAACTCCTTTAAAATCAAATATAGAAAATTTTGATTCACACTATTTAAAATTTCAACCTAATTATTTGCATTGTAATTACCATTACGATCACCTAAATTTTGATCATGTAAACTCCTTTAAAATCAAATATAAAAAAATTTGATTGAAAATATTTTAAATTTCAACCTCTTAAAATTTTATAAGCATACACTTACCAATACGTTATTCACTTTATCAAATAGATACAAATTATTCTCTTTTATATTAAAACTGTGATTCAAAACTCACATTTATATTAAAAAAAACTATCACAAAGTCAGATCAAGTCATCAACACTTCATTAATCCGTTCCATATCGATATTATAAGATTACTTTACACCAAATTTTGTCATCATACATATCTCCTTACTATCTTATCATAGACTTTATCATGGTGATTGCAGTACTTGCATTATTTAATGTTGGACTATGGGATAGTTGAAACTCTACAACTGGTGCAATAGTAGCTAATTCTAGGGAGGATACAATTATGTTTTGGAAAATGGTTTGAAAACCAACAATTTAAAGTTGAAGTTTATCCAACTTGAGTATTTTTCTAATTGTGAAAGTACGTTAATCCAGTCACTTGAGGAAGGAATGCCCAAACATCTTTGGCTCTCTGGTTGAAGAAGATTCAACTGATGAATTGCCAGGCGACAGTGTCACTCCGTTGGAGGATGCACAAGACCTAGTGGATTATCCGGGGCTGAGCTCTTAGAAAGTCTTGTTGCGCCAGATCCTACATTTGTTGGTAAGTTAAAACACTATTGCCTCAAGATGTATTTTTATTTATCTTCATGGGAGCGTGAACATTTAAATAACATTCTCTTCCCTGAACAATCTATACAGTCAGTTTTAGAAAAAGGTAAGACTAAGGAAACAAAACCTGATAATACAGTTACGGTCGGCGATAGAATCCTAAGTAATAGTGAGATTTCACCTACTTGTGGGGAGGTTTCTATTTCAAACATTGTGAGTGTGAATGGGGATGACTCTTTTACTGCTCCGGGTTATAGTGAATTGGGCCTCAGTGATTCCACATTGGATAGAATGATTATAGATTTAGTTCCTACTCTTAATCAGGATTTAAACCATATCCTGATACTAACCTTTTTGGGAAAAATTATTATGGATAGGCCTTTAGTTAGAGGGGATTCTAAGTGTTTTTAGGGGAAAGAGTCTCTGAATGATTTTGACCCTGTGTAGTCAAGGGGTTTGGGGTATGAAATGTCACCAGTCAAAACTAGGATTGCCTGCAAGAAGGCGGGGACTAGTAGTTCTACATCTGATACTCTTCCTTTTACAAACACTGAACAAGGGGCGCTTAGAGGCATGAAAGCCATGGAAAGGGATAAATCATGATCCTCCTCTCCCTTAATATCAGAGGGGTAGGAGGACCCCTGAAATTGGCCTCCCTTCGTAGACTTTTATCAAAAACGACTCAAAATATAATTTTCCTACAAGAAACAATGGTGGTTGCAGAAAAGGCAAGAAATTTTATGAATAAGCTCAAACCCAAATGGATGATGTGTGCAGTAAGTGATGTGGGGACTTCTGGAGGTCTTATGGCTTCTTTGGATCCAAAATTTTATGTTTTAGAACCGTTTCTAAGCAGTGGTGGTATTTTTTTCTCAGGAACAAATTTAATAGAAAAGTGGAAGATATCTCTCTTGAATCTTTATGGGCCCTATCATGACCACAAATATTTCTGGGAAACAGTGGATGATAAAGGATTATTAGCACATAAGGATCTGACTATTGCGGGTGATATGAACTTCACAACTTCTACAGAGGAGGTTTGGGGGCAATCAGCTCTGGTAGACTCTTTGGCAGGTTTTTTTAAATCGTTATTTTAAAAAAACAATTTAGTGGATGTTGTCCCTGCCGAGGTGGTTCCTATGTGGTGAAATGGTAGGTCTAGTGCGGAAGGTATAGAAAAAATACTAGATCATATCTATGTGGTGGAGGACCTCATCACTTCTACTTTGAGGTATAGGACATGGGTGGAATATCCCTACCTATTTGATCATGCACCAATTTTTCTTCAGTTGGGTGATGGGATTCCGATGATTGCGTATCCATTCAAGTTAAATCCAGTCCGTATTAGTGATGATTCCTTTTCTGTGATGGTTTGGGATGTATGGAATGACTTTCAGTTTCAATAATTTACTGGAGCCCAAAGGAGACTAGTAGGGAAACTCTCCCTTTTAAAAGTTCAGGTTAAATCGTGGTCTAAGGAGAAACGCCTTCGAGATCATTTAAACTTGGGTAAGATTGAAGAGGCATTTACAAACTGTTATATCCAGAAGACACATGGTTTACATTCTAATATTTTTGATCAATAAATGTATACCCTTAAGGCAGAGAGAAAAAAATTACTGCTGGCTGAGGAAGAAAAGTGGCATCAAAAGAGCAAGGCGATATGGATTAAATGTGGTGATAAAAAAAAAAAAATTCCATCGCTTCGCAAACTATAGAAGAAATAAAAAATACATATGGGAGATTAAGGATGATTCAAGGGGTATCCACAAAGGTTAGGTGGCCATCAAGGAAGAGTAAAATAAGTTCTTCAAATATTTCTTTAGAGATACAGGTCAAAACAAATTTGGGGATTAGATCAACTCTGTCAGGTTGTTTCCAAACTTTGTGAGTGAGGAAGAGGTTCATTCTCTAGAAACGACTTGTATGAAGGATGAAATATTTGAGGTTCTTAGGGGATTTGCAAAGGACAAAAGTCCAAGTCTGGATGGATGGATTGTAGAATTTTTCTTAAACTTCTTCGAGTTGGTTGGACATGATTTGATAGATATGGTTGAGGAAAAAAGAATCAGAGGGGAGGTTATCAGATTGATCAACTCAACATTTCTGGTATTGATTCCCAAAGTTAATAGTCCCTCTTCCTTCAACGATTTTCATCCAATTGCACTCTGTAACTTATGTTACAATATCATTTCCAAAGTTATTGTGAAGAGAATCAGACCAATATTGTCTAGATCTCTTTTAGAAGAACAACTGGGTTTTCTCAAAGGAAGAAAATTTTTAGATGCTATCAGTACTGCACAAGAATGTATTCATAACATTAAAAATAAAAAACTACAAACCATAACCCTAAATCTTGACTTAAAAAAGGCCTATTACTATACCAACTAGGATTTCTTGAGGTTAATTATTCTACAATGTGGCTTCAGGATACCAACAAAAAATTGGATTATGGCCTGCGTAACTTGTACAACTTATGCCATCTTGATAAATGGGGAGTCAACCAAATTTTTCCAGAGTAGCAGAGGACTTAGACAGGGATGCCCATTCTCGCCCCTTCTTTTCATTTTGGTAATGGAAGGTCTTAGCCTTTCTTTGAAGAAAGCTCAAGTTGTTGGTGCTCTATCGGGTATTAAGGTTTCCAGATGGATAAAGGTTCTTCATTTACTGTTTGTCGATGAAATTCTTATAATGTTGAGAGCATCTATTGCAGAATGGGAGAAAATCCAAAATATTCTCCTTGTTTTTTGTCAAGCTTCGGGACTGGTGATAAATGTACATAAGTTTGTTTTCCTTCATTATGGAGTCTCTCTGAAAACTCTCGAGTCTTTAAAAGAGTTATTCCTTTACTCTTGAAAAGAGCTTATTGTAGGATTTAAATATCTGGGGTATTTGTTGAAACCAGATAGTTATAAGGTGGAGGATTGATAATGGCTTTTTGATAAGTTTGAGACCAAGATTAATCACTGGTGTAATATATGGCTCTCCCTAGGTGGACACTTTATGTTAATAAAAGTGGTTTTAGAGAGCCATCTAGTCTATTGTATGGTTCTTGCACATATATCGATCTCTGTTCTCCACAAGATTCACAATTTGAGTATTTATTTCCTTTGTCCAGGAAATAAAAATAAACAGAGTTATCATTTAAGAAATTGGAAATCAATTACAAAACCAAAGCTATATGGAGGTTGGGTCCTGTGGAACATCTTTTTTTTCTATAGAACATTGGTGACAAACACCTTATGGTGAGATTTGATGAATTCGAGTATATGGAAAAGGGTGATCAAGGACAAATACTTTCCACATGGTTCGGTGTTGATATGGTTGAAATCGACAGATTCAGTTACTTCCTATGGGTCCCAGACTTGGAAAAATATTTTGAATACATTACCAATAATAATTCAATGTTTTTCTTGGAATCCAGGCATGGAACACTCTATTTAAATAGGGAAAGATGCATTCTTAGGAATGGGACAGGACTTTTTTTTTATCAAAGGAGTTGGTGAATAGTCTTAACCAAAAAACATTCATCTCTTGTATTAAGTGAGCCGGGTTTTGCCGAGGGGCTCGATAGACTCAATCTGGATTGGTAGTGATGAGATGGGTTTGGTTGAGGAACTTGCAGTGGAATGGGATAGATATAGCCATAATTTGATTGATCCAGGAATAAAATTAGTGGATAGGCCAGATGAATTAATATGGACAGGTGGTGATATGTTAGGACAATTTTCTGTCAAGAATGTTTACGCAGCCTTATCAAAAAAATTATGGATATTCAAAACAGGGGGATGGAGAAGGAAATTATGGAAATGGGACTGTCCATTGAAGATAAAGATTTTTGTTTGGATATTAGCTGAAAATAAAATTTTAACCTGGAAATATTTGCAAAAAGAGGTTGGAAGGGGCCAGGTTTATGCTATCTGTGCAAAAACAAGAGGGAATCAGGTAAACATCTTTTTGTTAATTTCTCTTTTACAATATCAGTTTGGGAGAAAGTGAAAAATTCTCTAAATCTCACTTATGGATGGAATGGCATATCGGTGAATGAATGTTTCCAAAACTGGGCAAATAAGAATTATAATTTAGAATTTCTTTGTGCTTATATTTGTTGGTACCTTTGGCTAGATATAAATAATTCTATCTTCGAGGCAGGGACCCCCTCTACTCCGAGGATAGTATATCTTGCTCTAGGAGCAATGGGAAATCTTGGGAAAAATCTAAAAGTTTCTACCCCTATGCATATGACTACAATATTTCATTTAGATAAAGTTCTTCTTCGTTTGATGGGGCTGCTCAGCATAATGGAAAACTTAGTGGTGCAGGCAGAGTCTTAAAGCTAGATGATCACAAGGAGTACAGATGGACCTTAAACTGTGGTAGTGGAACAAAATCCAGGGTAGAGCTCATGGGAGATTGGGCTACTTTGACACTTTCTTCAAGGCTTACAATTTATGACTTACATGTTATGGGGGATTCAAAGATAGTCATTAACTGGCTCAATAAAAAAGGATCGCTAAAGGTGGCAACATTAGATGCTGGAAGGATAGAATTTCTGAACTCCTCCCTCTATTCAGATCTATCTCCTTTTCACATATATATAGGGAAGAGAACAAAGAATATGAAAACCTATCTAAAAGGGCTCTTTATATCTGCCCAAGGAGAATTATCTATAGTCAATGGGAAGGAGGTCATGTGGGCCCCACACTTTTCTTAGATATGTATTGATCATTAGTGAGTCCTTGTTACACATCAAAATTACTCATTGTGATGATGTCCTAGTGTCGTCATTACCGAATGTCGCAAGTGTCGCATTTCGCCCACAAGTGTCGCAAATATCATACTGCCATCTTGCCTATGTTGTGTCTCAGATGACATTATCAAGAACACTTACAAGACACCTCAAAAGACTGGTTTTGAAGAGGAGAAGTCATTTGACAAAGAGTACAAGTCTTTTTCCACTGAGAAAACCACTAAAAAATCAATTTTGGAAGGAAGCGCTCCCCTATACATTGTCAGGGAGTGACAATGCTCTGTGACCTCTTTTGGGGGAGCATTCCAACGCTCTGTGCCCCATTATGAGGGAGCGCTGGCCTTTTTTGAGGGAATTTTTGGATTGTTGAGGGAAATCAGGGAATACCTTCATATCTGGAGTTTGTTGGATTCAGATCTTAGTTCAAGGCTCGATCTTAGGGAATATCCACAACTAAAGGAGAAGAATCCTCAACATATCCCAAGAATCTCTTAAGTGGTTAGACCTCTCCAAGCCTATATAAGGAAGCCTCTTCATGGTGAAAGGGAAGACATTGTGAAGTATCAAACTTGTGATCTCATAATGATCCAGGTGGATATCGGTGGCCACCCACCTTTTCCAAATGGCTCAAAAGGGCTTTTTGGCAATTTTGGCAATCTACTATTTTGGCAGTTTTTTCGGGTCCTGAACTTTCGGGGCCATTTTGAGGCCCCAAACGATGTTTTTTTGGGTATGTTTCTCTCGCAAAATACCAGTATGATGCTATTTTGTCTCGAGCGTTGTATGGCTCAGATAGATATTTCCAACGAGCTATCACACGCCTAAAAGGGAGATCGTATGTGAAAGTTACGGCCCCGGGAAGTTGATGTACTAACTTACCCAAACGGGGCCCACATGACTTTTGGCGCTTCATCTCCTAGGGTTAGGTTTTTGGATGTACAGGAATTTTGGCATTCCTGTTTATTGTAAGAGGGCCTTCAGAGCCTCATTGTAAACATCTTCTTGCAAATGCGAGTAGCTGTCACATCTCTTCTCAGAGATAAGCTGCCACCATTCTAGCGAGTCTTTCACTCTGTATTTTTACAGTCTCTGTACATTTCTTTCATTAATAGAAATCGTGTATTACTGTATATCTTTTTTTATGGTTGCATCTTCGATACATTTCTATTATATTATTGAATATCTGCGATATCTCTATGCATTTATTTATTATATCTCCGATCTCATTTCGTGCCGAAAATAATCTGGATCAGTGGTATCAGAGCAGGCTGCTCTTGATCGTTTTTCAGTGCATGTCCCCAATGAGGTCCGAGTATAGCAAGTTGGGTATCTATCTTGTCTCTCTTGAAGACAATCGCTCTTGCACACCCAAGAAACCCTCAATGGCAGAAGAAAAGAAAAACGACGGAGCAGACGATCCTAGCAATCTGTTGCTTGAGCAAGCTCTCACGCGACAGAGGGATGGAATGATGGAGAATTTTTCCCACATCCTTCAATGCCTGCTGATAGCATCAGGTGCATCTTCATCAAGCAACCACTTTAGAGGCACCTCACCTTTCAAGGTACAGGTTAATTTTGATATTCCTGTATTTGAAGGTCAAATAGATGCAGATGCCCTAGAAAAATGGTTAACTCTGCTAGAAGGTTAGTTCTCTGTTCACAATTTTTCTGACAAAGAAAAGATCACCTTCGCACTCCTTAAAGCTCTCCCTCATGTCAAACATTGGTGGGAAACTTACTGGGAGCAAAGTTCCACATAGGAGTCTGGAATATATGGGGTTGATCCCACTTGGGATTTTTTCGTGGATGCAGTAAAAGAACAGTATTACCTTGTTGGAAACTATGAGGACCAGTACATGAGATGGGCCACATTGTGGCAAGAGAGGGGCCAAGCAGTTTTGAAGTTCACCAATAGCTTCCATACCTTGCACACCAAGCTGGGTATCAAAGACTCCGAGCAACATTTGGTTCTGAAATACCGTGGGGCTCTACACAGATACATCCAAACTGAAATGGATTTTCTGGACATCTCATCACTCGGTACTGCTTATTGATATGCTATTAAAATTGAACAGAAATTTAAGCACCAGAACAAACAGGAATTTGGGTCTGCAAATACGCAACAACCAAAGTATGACAAAGACGGCCCGAACAAACAGTCTCACGAAAACCAGTCCAAGACATAGGAAAAGAAGGGTCACGGGAAGACAAAGAAGGACACTAAAAAATGGTGCGAGTTCCACAAAAGCCCTCGGCACAACACCGATGAATGTCGCTCAAAACAATCATTGGTGGCCGAGATCAAGGACAAGGAGCCAAACCGTGATTCATAATATGATTATGAGAATAATGGTAAAGGACATATCATTGACACAAACCCCACTGCTATTGTCGTGACCACAACAATTCAACCAAAAGAACCAATAGATCCTGACGAGGGGGAGCGCCTTTTTCATTCATATATGTGGGTGAAAGGGGACCCCACTACATTTTATTGTTGATAGCGGAAGCCAGAAGAACCTCATCTCAGCAGAGGTCGTTAAATAGTTGGGATTGTCGACAACACCACACCCGCAGCCATACAACATCGGGTGGCTTCGACAAGGAAGAGATCTCCGTGTCAACCAATAGTGCCGATTGTCATACGGCATCCAACCATTCAAGGATGAGGTATTATGTGATGTTTCACCACCGGATGTCTGTGATGTTCCCTTGGGCCAACCATATATATGGAGACGCCATGCTATTTATGAGTCTCGACCTGGTAGTGTCATTGTTACTTTGGGGGGTCATCTCTACAGAATACCAGAGGCAGTTCTGACTACTGTTCCATCTAAAAATTGCCATAATGTAGTATCTCATACTGCAAAATTTAGCTTCTTCACAATCTGTTCAAAATGAGAACAAAAGGACACTGCAACCACTGCAGCCTTGCCCCAAGCACCTTCTATCCAACAGAAGCAGGTCGACAAGGTTGCAACAAAGTGCAAAGATTCCTTCTACACATCGTCCTCTCATGTATCTCGACTTGTTGAGCAGCCTCAACCGCAACAGGTTCATGATAGATTTCCACAAACTGAGTGGCGCGACGTCTCCAGCAAGACAAGCAGCTCACCAAGATACAGATTCAACAAGTGCTTTTCCCTCTCCCCCGAGAATTCAACGCAATGGAGACCATTGCTTCCTAAGGAGGGAGGATTGATCCAGGTGGATATCGGTGGCCACCCACCTTTTCCAAATGGCTCAAAATGTCTTTCTGGCAATTTTGGCAATTTACTATTTTTAGCAATTTTTTCAGGTCCTGAACTTTCGGGGCCATTTTGAGGCCCTAAACGATGTTTTTTTGGGTATTTTTCTCTCGAAAATTAACTTCTATGATGCTATTTTTTCTTGAGTGTTGTAGGCCTCGGATAGATCTTTCCAACGAGCTATCACACGCCTAAAACAAAGATCGTATGTAAAAGTTACGACCCCGGGAAGTTGATGTACTAACTTACCCAAACGGGGCCCACATGACTTTTGGCGCTTCATCTCCTAGGGTTAGGTTTTTGGTTGTCTAGGACTTTTGGAATTCTTGTTTATTGTAAGAGGGCCTTATGAGCCTCATTGTAATCATCTTCTTGCGAATGCGAGTAGCCGTCACATCTCTTCTCAGAGATAAGCTGCCACCATTCTAGCGAGTCTTTCACTCTGTATTTTTACAGTCTCTATACGTTTCTTTCATTAATAGAAATCGTGTATTACTGTATATCTGTGTTTATGGTTGCATCTTCAATACATTTTTGTTATATTATTGAATATCTGTGATATCTCTATGCATTTATTTATTATATCTCCGATCTCATTTCGTGCCAAAAATAATTCGGATCAGTGGTATCAGAGCAGGTTGCTCTTGATCGTTTTTCAGTGCATGTCCCCAACGAGGTCCGAGTATAGCAAGTTGGGTCTCGAGCTTGTCTCTCTTGAAGACAATCGCTCTTGCACACCCAAGAAACCGTCAATGGTGGAAGAAAAGAAAAACGACGGAGCAGACAATCCTATCAATCTGTTGCTTGAGCAAGCTCTCACACGACAGAGGGACGAAATGATGGAGAATTTTTCCCACATCCTTCAACGGCTGCCGATAGCATCGGGCACATATTCATCAAGCGACCACTTTGGAGGCACCTCTCCTTTCAAGGTACATGTTAATTTTGATATTCCCGTATTTGAAGGTCAAATAGATGCAGATGCCCTAGAAAAATGGTTAACTCTGCTAGAAGGTTATTTCTCTGTTCACAATTTTTCTGACAAAGAAAAGATCACCTTCGCACTCCTTAAATCTCTCCCTCATGTCAAACATTGGTGGGAAACTTACTGGGAGCAAAGTTCCATAGAGGAGTCTGGAATATATGGGGTTGATCCCACTTGGGATTTTTTCGTGGATGCAGTAAAAGAACAGTATTACCTTGTTGGCAACTATGAGGACCAGTACATGAGATGGGCCACATTGCGGCAAGAGAGGGGCCAAGCAGTTTCAGAGTTCACCAATACCTTCCATACCTTGCACACCAAGCTAGGTATCAAAGACTCCGAGCGACATTTGGTTCTGAAATACCGTGGGGCTCTACACAGATACATCCAAACTGAAATGGATTTTCTGGACATCTCATCACTCGGTGCTTTTTATTGATATGCTGTTAAAATTGAGCAGAAATTTAAGCACCAGAACAAACAGGAATTTGGGTCTGCAAATCCGCAACAACCAAAGTATGACAAAGATATCCTGAACAAACAATCTCCTGAAAACCAGTACAAGACACAGGAAAAGAAGGGTCACGGGAAGACAAAGAAGGACATTGAAAAATGGTGCGAGTTCCACAAAAGCCCTTGGCACAACACCGATGAATGTCGCTCAAAACAATCATTGGTGGCCGAGATCAAGGACAAGGAGCCAAACCGTGATTCATAATCTGATTCTGAAAATAATGGTAAAGGACAGATCATTGACGCAGACCCCACTGCTATTGTCGTGACCACAACAATTCAACCAAAAGAACCAATAGATCCCGAAGAGGGGGAGCACCTTTTTCATTCATAGATGTGGGTGAAGGGGACCCCACTACATTTTATTGTTGATAGCGGAAGCCAGAAGAACCTCATCTTAGCAGAGGTCGTCAAACAATTGGGATTGTCAACAACACCACACCCGCAACCATACAACATCGGGTGGCTTCGACAAGGAAGAGATCTCCATGTCAACCAATAGTGTCGATTGTCATACGACATCCAACCATTCAAGGATGAGGTATTATGTGATGTTGCCCCACTGGATGTCTGTGATGTTCTCTTGGGCCAACCATATATGTGGAGACACCATGTTATTTATGAGTCTCGACCCCGTACTGTCATTGTTACTTTTGGGGGTTATCTCTACAGAATACCAGAGGTAGTTCCGACTACTGTTCCATCTAAAAATTGCCACAAGGTAGTATCTCATACTGCAAAATTTAGCTTCTTCACAATCTATTCAAAAGGAGAACAAAAGGACACTGCAACCACTACAACCTTGCCCCAAGCACCTTCTATCCAACAGAACCAGGTCGACAAGGTTGCAACAAAGTGCAAAGATTCCTTCTGCACATCATCCTCTCATGTATCTCGACTTGTTGAGCAGCCTCAACCGCAACAGGTTCGTGACATATTTCCACAAAATGAGTGGCGCGACGTCTCCAACAAGACAAGCAGCTCACCAAGATGCAGATTCAACAAATGCTTTTCCCTCTCCCCCGAGAATTCAACGCAATGGATACCATTTCTTCCTAAGGAGGGAGGATTGATCCAGGTGGATATCGGTGGCCACCCACCTTTTCCAAATGGCTCAAAATATCTTTCTGGCAATTTTGGAAATTTACTATTTTTAGCAGTTTTTTCGGGTCCTGAACTTTCGGGGCCATTTTGAGGCCCTAAACGATTTTTTTTGGGTTTGTTTCTCTCACAAAATTATATTTATGATTCTATTTTTTCTCTAGCATTGTATTCCTTGGATATATCTTTCCAACGAGCTATCACATGCCTAAAACGAATATCGTATGTAAAAGTTACGGCCCCGGGAAGTTGATGTACTAACTTACCCAAACGGGGCCCACATAACTTTTGGCGCTTCATCTCCTAGGGTTAGGTTTTTGGATGTCTAGGACTTTTGGCATTCCTGTTTATTGTAAGAGGGCCTTTAGAGCCTCATTGTAATCATCTTCTTGCGAATGCGAGTAGCCGTCACATCTCTTCTCAGAGATAAGCTGCCACCATTCTAGTGAGTTTTTCACTCTGTATTTTTACAGTCTCTGTACGTTTCTTTCATTAATAGAAATCGTGTATTACTGTATATCTGTGTTTATGGTTGCATATTCGATACATTTCTATTATATTATTGAATATCTGTGATATATCTATGCATTTATTTATTATATCTCCAATCTCATTTCGTGCCGAAAATAATCCGGATCAGTGGTATCAGAGCAGGCTGCTCTTGATCGTTTTTCAGTGCATGTCCCCAAAGAGGTCCGAGCATAGCAAGTTGGGTCTCGAGATTGTCTCTCTTGAAGACAATATCTCTCACACACCCAAGAAACTCTCAATGGAGGAAGAAAAGAAAAACAACGGAGCAGACGATCCTATCAATCTGTTGCTTGAGCAAGCTCTCAGGCGACAGAGGGATGAAATGATGGAGAATTTTTTCCACATCCTTCAACGCCTTCCGATAGCATCGGACGCATATTCATCAAGAGACCACTTTGGAGGCACCTCGCCTTTCAAGGTACAGGTTAATTTTGATATTCCCGTATTTGAAGTTCAAATAGATGCAGATGCCCTAGAAAAATGGTTAACTCTGCTAGAAGCTTCTTTCTCCGTTCACAATTTTTCTGACAAAGAAAAGATCACCTTCGCACTCCTTAAAGCTCTCCCTCATGTCAAACATTGGTGGGAAACTTACTGGGAGCAAAGTTCCACAGAGGAGTCTAGAATATATGGGGTTGATCCCACTTGGGATTTTTTCATGGATGCGGTAAAAGAACAGTATTACCCTATTGGCAACTATAAGGACCAGTACATGAGATGGGCCACATTGCGGCAAGAGAGGGGCCAAGTAGTTTCGGAGTTCACCAATACCTTTCATACCTTGCGCACCAAGCTGGGTATCAAAGACTCCGAGCGAAATTTGGTTCTAAAATACCGTGGGGCTCTACACAGATACATCCAAATTAAAATGGATTTTCTGGACATCTCATCACTCGATGCTTCTTATTGATATGCTGTTAAAATTGAGCAGAAATTTAAGCACCAGAACAAACAGGAATTTGGGTCTGCAAATCTGCAACAACCGAAGTATGACAAAGACGGCCTGAACAAACAGTCTCCCGAAAACCATTCCAAGACACAGGAAAAGAAGGGTCACGGGAATACAAAGAAGGAAACCGAAAAATGGTGCGAGTTCCACAAAATCCCTTGGCACAACACCGATGAATGTCGCTCAAAACAGTCATTGGTGGCCGAGATCAAGGATAAGGAGCCAAACCCTGATTCATAATCTGATTCTGAAAATAATGGTAAAGGACAGATCATTGACGCAGACCCCACTGCTATTGTCGCGACCACAACAATTCAACTAGAAGAACCAATAGATCCTAAAGAGGGGGAGCACCTTTTTCATTCACAGATGTGGGTGAAGGGGACCCCACTACATTTTATTGTTGATAGCGGAAGCCAGAAGAACCTCATCTCAGCAGAGGTCGTCAAATAGTTGGGATTGTCGACAACACCACACCCGCAGCCATACAACATCGGGTGGCTTCGACAAGGAAGATATCTTCGTGTCAACCAATAGTGCTGATTGTCATACGACATCCAACCATTCAAGGATGAGGTATTATGTGATGTTGCCCCACCGGATGTCTGTGATGTTCTCTTGGGCCAACCATATATGTGGAGATGCCATGCTATTTATGAGTCTCGACCCCGTAGTTTCATTGTTACTTTGGGGGGTCATCTCTATAGAATACCAGAGGTAGTTACAACTACTGTTCCATCTAAAAATTGCCACAAGGTAGTATCTCATACTGCAAAATTTAGCTTCTTCACAATCTGTTCAAAAGGAGAACAAAATGACTGTTGGTTGTGGAGCCTGATTATCTTTCTGATTCAGAGGTCTTTGCTTTTAGCCGTGTTTATACCCCATGAAGTATTTACACCCCAGAAGTATGTACACTCTTCCACGCGAGGGAGTGCAGAGGGGGGGTACCCCCTTTGCGGGGTCCGGGGGGTCTGGGGGCAAGCGGGGGTTCGGAGGCGAAGCCCCCGAAGCAAAAATTGCCTTATAAAAGTATATTGTAATTTCATTGTAAATATGGACCGTTCATTATAAGGTCGCAGATCTAACGGTAGAGATTATGTTAGGGTTTTTTCCCTAGAAGGCAACCCTCTTTTATGA
>ML779201.1:288277-299403 GCA_009831015.1 Picea engelmannii | reverse complement strand
CAAGGAAGAGATCTCCGTGTCAACCAATAGTGTCGATTGTCATACAGCATCCAACCATTCAAGGATGAGGTATTATGTGATGTTGCCCCACTGGATGTCTGTGATGTTCTCTTGCGCCAACCATATATGTGGAGACACCATGTTATTTATGAGTCTCGACCCTGTAGTGTCATTGTTACTTTTGGGGGTCATCTCTACAGAATACCAGTGGTAGTTCCGACTACTGTTCCATCTAAAAATTGCCACAAGGTAGTATCTCATATTGCAAAATTTAGCTTCTTCACAATCTGTTCAAAAGGAGAACAAAAGGACACTGCAACCACTACAGCCTTTCCCCAAGCACCTTCTATCCAACAGAAGCAGGTCGACAAGGTTGCAACAAAGTGAAAAGATTCCTTCTGCACATCGTCCTCTCATGTATCTCGACTTGTTGAGTAGCCTCAACTGCAATAGGTTCGTGACAGATTTCCACAAACTGAGTGGCGCGACGTCTCCAACAAGACAAGCAGCTCACCAAGATGCAGATTCAACAAATGCTTTTCCCTCTCCCCTGAGAATTCAACGCAATGGAGACCATTGCTTCCTAAGGAGGGAGGATTTATCTAGGTGGATATCGGTGGCCACCCACCTTTTCCAAATGGCTCAAAATGGCTTTCTGGCAATTTTGGCAATTTACTATTTTTAGCAGTTTTTTCGGGTCCTGAACTTTCGGGGCCATTTTGAGCCCCTAAACGATGTTTTTTTGGGTATGTTTCTCTCTCAAAATATCATCTATGATGCTATTTTGTCTCGAGCATTGTAGGCCTCGGATAGATATTTCCAACGAGCTATCACATGCCTAAAACGAAGATCGTATGTAAAAGTTATGGCCCCGGGAAGTTGATGTACTAACTTACCCAAACGGGGCCCACATGACTTTTGGCACTTCATCTCCTAGGGTTAGGTTTTTGGATGTCTAGGACTTTTGGCATTCCCGTTTATTGTAAAAGGGCCTTCAGAGCCTCATTGTAATCATCTTCTTGCGAATGCGAGTAGCCGTCACATCTCTTCTCAGAGATAAGCTGCCACCATTCTAGCGAGTCTTTCACTCTGTATTTTTACAGTCTCTGTACATTTTTTTCATTAATAGAAATCATGTATTACTGTATATCTGTGTTTATGGTTGCATCTTTGATACATTTCTGTTATATTATTGAATATCTGCGATATCTCTATGCATTTATTTATTATATCTCCGATCTCATTTCGTGTTGAAAATAATCCGGATCACATAAGGGAGATATCATTGAAGCATCAACATTTTGTGTGTGGATTATTTGAGCAAGGGTTTGGACAAAGAGAGCTTGGTGAAGCTACTGCACCTACATCCATGGCTGCAAGCATCTCATTTTGGTTTCATTAATATAAATCTATGCTTGGCCTGTTTCCTTTAAAGTTTGTGTATGTTTCATGAAGTTGTTTCTTTCATAGATCCATTATGAAGATAATCATGGTAGAGTAGGAAGTATCGTTGTTTTTTCTCATTGTATTTCAGGACCTTCTGAAGAACTTGGGGATCAAGATCAGCCTGGATCGAGCAAGTACAAACATTGGTAAAAGGTATTTACCCTTCTTCCTTCTTCTTCTTTGAATAGTTTATCTTCATGCAAAGGAAAGTCAGTGTCCACAATAACAGTTTTCTGTCTTGGTCATAGGAGTCTAGTATCCAAGAGGAAATCCACTTGTCCGCAGGGGGATTCTCCTGTAACAAAAATTGGCTACTCCACTGGGGAGGAACTTTGATTTTTTTATTCTTTTCCTAGGTATTTTTTTGGCGTTTGCTCATTTTTTAATCTTATGCATGTTGTGTCTATGATCCTTAGATGTGTTGTTGTCTCTTGGATTCATCTTACACACTAAATTTTGCATTTTATTTATTTATTTATTTATTTCTGGGAAAAATGTTGAGTGCTGAGAGGCCAACGCTCCCCTTCCTTTACCACCAGGGCTTTGACATTCCCTGGTAGGCTCCCATAGAACATTTCAACGCTCTGGTACCCTTGACACTAGAGCGCTGCCCATTTTTCTACAAAAATATTCTTGGGTGTAGTTTTTCTCAGTCTTCTTTTTACTGATTCATTTGCTCAGGGTTTATGTTATCTTAGTGTGTCCTTATTTAGCCTTCAATTATTTCATTTATAAGAATTAAAGATGTTTTGTTTGGATTTTTGACATCTATTTTCCTTTCTTTGAGTCACTCTTCTTCCCTGATATTTGGAGTCAATCTACTGCTTTCTCACTTATCTGATTGACTGAAAGCTGTTGTAAGGAAATTCAAAGATATTTTCACTATTTCATTTTGATCTTTGAGGTCTTTTCTCCAAGCATTTCCTCCTGTTTGGATTTGATTTTCTTTTTTCTTGTTTGATCACAACGAGGGTGTGTTTTTGTTTATGTGAAGTTTGCTTCTGGGTTTCTTAAATCTCACAAATATTGAAGTTTGATTAACATATGAAACTTTCCATCAAATTGATTACCAGTCACATATAAACATTTTAGCATTGTATTGGATTTTTGATTGAGGACTATTGCATGAGGTCATTGCATCTTAGTATTTGAAAGTGAAAGGAAAATCCTTCTCCTTCTCTTAAATAGACATTCATTGAAAGAAAATAATGCTTATCAATTCTTATGCATGTTTTGGGAATTGAGTCATGATATCATTAGTTTTCACTCTCATACACCTCTGAGTAAACAACGACCTTAAAATCAAGTGCTTAACTAAAATTCATCAGACATTTTTACATTTTCTGATTAGCAAACCTACATTAGCTTAAGGTGTAGGGTTTTGGAATAGGTTGAAAGGATAACTTTCCAAAGTTGTCAAACAAACATTAGCATCTTGCGATAGGGAGAGAAAATCCGATTGTCGTATAGGCTTTATGGGATCCCCCTCTTACACAGGGGTTATGCACGAGGTCACGTTCATGAGAGTTACAAAGATTATCCCTTCGCGGTTCAACCATTCATAGTAGTCAGATCGTATATTGGGGGTTCTTCTTGAGGTTCAACTGTCTTCATTTGGTCTCGGTGCTTCGTGAATTCTGAATCCATTTGGGGTCCTCTGGAGTTCTACCGGTCCATTTGTCCTTAGTTCTCTCGACGGATTTTAGACTTGTTATCCTGCCCATAGGTTCGGACTGGACTTTCGACTGTACCTGCCCAGGGGTTGACTGGGAGTTGGTGACCTTAGTAGCCATAATATTTAGGGTCTTACACGAGGTGACGGTGAAGGGAAGTATCACTGTACCTGGAACAGACATTGGTCAAACTCACTCAGGCTCCTTGGAGGGTAAATTCACATTTACTGCGTGGAATATTGCACCAATGCGTAATTATGTTAATTAGGTCGCTAACGTAACTGATCCACCCTCTCTATCCCCGTCCCTTCCTCTATTGATCTCGCGATGTTGGATTTCATCACCAGCTAGTGGTTTCATTGTGGGAAGTTTTGTTTGATTGTTTTCTTTTAGATTCATAGCATGTGTTGTTTGTTTTACTTAGTGGACCTTAGGTCTAGTCAGTGTTAATAGCATCAACTCCTGGGAATACCAATGGAGGAACCCCTTGTCCTGGGGAACCTTTCACTTTTCCTTCTTTTGGAAACTTTGGTCCTCCATACATTGCCACACTGAGTCTTCTAGGACTCACCATCAGATTATCGGTTTGGTTATTCCCCACTCTAGTGATCTTGAATCCTCCCAGTGCTTCAGCTGTGCCTAATACTTCAGATGTCAGTACACCACCCACACATCAACCTCATGTCAATTTTTTTCCTTCTTCACCCATTAAGTCTCTTTCCTTTTCTCCTTCTTCGCCTAGTGAAATCTCTAAAGCAAGTAGCCAGGCTGATCAAAAGAAGAAGAAACAGAAAGAGAAGAAGAAGAAGAACCCGAAAAGGACCAAGCCTCCAACTACATCAGATGTTGGATCTAAGAAACCAACTATTTTTAATAGTACTGGGAGTGTTGATGAGGTCAACAAGATTAAAATGAAGAATCTGAAACCCAAATTCCCTTGCAGTCTTTGTAAGGGTGACCACTTTCTGAGGGATTTCCCTTGTCTTCCCAAGGTCTCAGAAATGTAGTCCTCCACGTCATTGGCCTCTGCTAGACATGTTGGTGATGGCCCGTCAACTAGTGATGTTAAGGTTGGTAAGAAGATGACAACTGTCAAATTTCCTTGTATGTTATGTGAAGGTGATCATTGTTCTCACCTTTGTCCTCGTATGGACGAGGCTTCTTCTCTTTTGAAAAAGCTTCAACTTCCAATCGGTTATCATAAGATTTCTCCCAAACCATCGTTAGTTGATGGAATGGTCAAGCCGGTTCCATCCCCGGTCAATCCGGTTGATCAGGTGGTCAATCTAGTTTCATCCTCGATTGAACCACTAACCCAAGTAGTTGATCCAATGTCGTCATCGATCAGCCCCACTTTTCATCTGAAAAGTGAAACCCAAGTGCCTGATCCAGTCCCGTCATTGATCAACCCCACTCTTCATCAAAAGAGTGAAACCAAAGTGGTTGATATGGTTCCACCATCAGTCAATCCCACTCATCCATTAAGGAGTGCCAAAGTGGTTTCTCCGGTTACTTCATCGGTCAGTCCCATTCCTCATCTGAAGAATGCTAACGTGGTCAATTTGGTTCTACCATCGGTTGATCCCACTCCTCCTTTGAGGAGTGCCAAAGTGACTGATTCAGTCCCTTCCTCAATCAGTCCCACCCTTCATCCAAAGAGTGCCAAAGTGGTTGCTCCGGTTACATCATCGGTCAATCCCACTCTTCCTCTGAAGAGTGCAAAGGTGGTCGATCTGATCCCATCATCGGTCGATCCTACTTTCCCTATAGAGAGTAAACCTGATACTTCCCATGTTTTTCTCATTGATACAAAATCTATCGTGTTGGGGGGCATTCCTCCTTCTCCCATGAAACCTCCTCCAAGTAATGAGGCCATCCTTTTTGATTGGGGTGTGATAATTGGACCTTGTCTTCCATCTCACATTCCTTTCTAGATTACAGTACAAGTTTGTGGTTAGGACGTTCCTCAGACACTGATATATGAAGGTGCATCCATTAGTATTTTGTCCTCTATTTCTTGGCAAACTTTGGTTTGTCCTCAGCTTGCGCTGGTTACACAGAATCTGTTAACTTTTAACAGAAGAACCAGTCAACCTTTAGGGACCTTTCCTCAGTTTCCCATAACTTTGGGAGGGAAAACTGTCTTTTTTGATGTCATGGTAGTCCAAGACCCTTTGGATTTCGCTTTACTCCTTGGGCGGGATTATGTCTATGCCATGAAAGCCATTATGTACACTCTTTTTCATGTGATATCTTTCCCTCACGATGGAAGAATTGTGACTATTGATCAACTTTCATTTATCGGTCCTGACTAGATTACCTCCCTAAATGGTTCTTATATGTAGACAATATTGCCCCCGTCACATGTAAATTATGTGGCGTTGTTTCCCATGACTTCAACTCCTGGTGATGTAGATCCGGTAGTTGACATGTCGAGGGCCCTCAACATGTGTTCATTCTAGAGCATTCTTCTTCCATCCAGTGAATATCTCTTGGAAGCCATGATCAAGAAGAGTCTATGAGCATAGTTTCTCTTCTCTGTGGCAAGATCGTTAAAAAATGAAACAAAATCTTTGAGCATAGTTTTCCTCTCTGTAGCAAGCTCATTAAAAAATGAAACAGATATATGGGGATTCAACCCGGAGCCCTGAGCATAGTTCTTTTCTTATGTCAAGCTCGTTAAAAAATGAAATAGTCACCTCTCCTATCAAGTTGAGTCTTTCGCTAGATCTCGTAGATGTCGAATCGAGTCTTTTGTTAGGTCTCGTATTTGAACCTTCATTTCATCCACCTGTATCCTTTTTCTACATCTAGTACAGAAATAGGTGACAACCTCAAAGTCAGTGAATCAATTGAAGCTTGGGGGGCATGTCTCTAGTCTTTGATGATCATTCTGGAGTTAACCCACTAGATTTCAAGCTGGGGGCAGAGTACCGAACTTAGTATTTGTTCTTTCTCACGCTCGTAAAAACATGAGAATGTAACCGAGCAACCTTTTATCTCTTTTTTGGGCTTGCATGGATATACAAAAAAGGAACACCTTGGAGTCTTCTTTAAGCTCTTTTTAGACTCTCTAAACATGAAAAGTTTGCCGAGTGATCTTTCTTCCTTTCCCACTCGTTAAAAGGTTTGAAAGGGCGTCTTTCGAGTTGTAGTTTATCTCTTTTTCGGCCCCATGAGACTAAAATTACAAAAAAGGACAACACTGGAGTCATCTTTATTTTCTTTTCAGACTCTCTAAATATGAAAAATCACGGAGTTTACCTTCTCTGGACTCATTAAACAATCATACATTGAAGGGCCCATATGGGAATGAACCCTTACTTCTTCTAGTTCGTTAAATAAAGAAAGAGGGACTTACAGAAGGTGAGTTATATCGAGCATGTGTTACCCTCCTCGAGCTCATTAAATTAAAAAGAGGTACTCATCTATCTGAATGGGGGAAAAATTGAAGGAAGCAAGCCAAGCAGTTTTTTGAGAACATTACCAGTAACTCTTACAGTCTCCCTTGAACATGAAATTTTATCTTTGCACGCTTTTTTCCACTGAACCTCTGCACTAAACCAATCCTTTGAGTTTTCTAACTCCTTTGGGTCACCCGACAAAATTCATAGTATCCACTGCATTATCAAGTTTTGGTCCATGTCAAGTTTTCTGCTATCATGCCTCAGTGTTCAAGGGACGTATCTGCCTCAAGAGTCAACCATCACAAATTCCTGTTTCAATACCCGTGCCAGTCCATGTTCAATTGGTTACATATTTGTGTCAGTTTTGTGTCGTTGATGGGGGATACACCAAGGCCCTCCTTCGACGAGTCTATTCCTGTCGACTTCAACACATTATCTGGGAACTAGACTTAGAAACCAGTTAGTACCTTGGGACTTGCATGCCTCAATGGCATACCTCCTCACGTTCGACATTGAGTTTACATCATTGACCTTTGATTGGATGATTCCATGAATGTTCAACTTCAGCTCATTCATTCACATTCGTTGGAATGTACTAGAGTACCTTAGGAATCATTGACATTAATGGTGATTTCCCTTGCGCTTGTTAACGGTTTACCTCATTGACTGGTAATAAAGTGGTTTCTACCATGTTTGACATCAAGACATATATTCACATGGTTAGATTTGTACTACACCAGGATCGGTAAGAAGACCCTGGGTTGAGACATCACTCTGATATGTACTTTGCCTAAGTTGTGACGGAGTTTCTTTTGAACGTTGACACATATATTGTTACATAGATCCACTTTGTATTGGTCGTGGCTATGTCTTGTCGTCTCATAGATCCACTGTGTATTCTTCATGGCTACGATCAGTTCAGGTCATAGAAGTATAGATCCACATTGTATCTTCAGTGGCTATACCTTTTTGTCAATATAATTATGGATCCGTGGTGTATTTTATGGCGACCATACCTTGAAAGTCTTTATCACTCAAGCATAGGTATGCCTACCTTGGGTTTGAAACATGTCATAATATTTATTTGATGGTTGTGTGCAACTCCTATCAAGTTCTCTAACTAAGCCCGTACCCTTGCTTGAAAAAGTCTACAAAGTACTTCAGTCATCAGTTCTCGTCTTCTAACTTCGCACTTTGGGGGGCAATCTGTTACACATAAAAATTACTCATTGCGATGATGGCCTAGTGTCGCCATTACCGAATGTCGCAAGTGTCACATTTTTCCCACAAGTGTAGAAAATATCATATTTTCATCTTGCCTATGTTGTGTCTCGGACGAAATTATCAAGAACACTTACAAGACACCTCAAAAGATTGGTTTTGAAGAGGAGAATTCATTTGACAAAGAGTACAAGTCTTTTGCCACTGAGAAAACCACTAAAAAATCAATTTTGGAAGGCAGGGATCCCCTATACACTGTCAGGGAGTGCCAACGCTCTATGACCTCTTTTGGGGAAGCGTTCCAATGCTTCGTGTCCCATTCTGAGGGAGCACTGGCCTTTTTTGAGCGAATTTTTGGATTGTTGAGGGAAATCAGAGAAGAATCCCTTCATATATGGAGTTGGTTGGATTGGGATATGCGGTCAAGGCTCGATCTTAGGGAAGATCCACAACTAAAGGAGAAGAATCCTCAACTTATCCCAAGAATCTCTTAAGTGGTTAGACCTCTCCAAGCCTATATAAGGAGGCCTCTTCATGGTGAAAGAGGAGACATTGTGAAGTATCAAACTTATGATGTCATAAGGGAGATATCATTGAAGCATCAACATTCTGTGTGTGGATTATTTGAGCAAGGGTTTGGGAAAAGAGAGCTTGGTGAAGCTGCTGCACCTACATCCATGGCTGTAAGCATCTCATTTTTTTTTCATTAATATAAATCTATGCTTGGCCTATTTCCTTTAAAGTTTGTGTATGTTTCATGAACTTGTTTCTTTCATAGATCCATTATGAAGCTAATCATGGTAGAGTAGGAAGTATCGTTGTTGTTTCTCATTGTATTTCAGGACCTTCTGAAGAACTTGTGGATCAAGATCAGCCTGGATCGAGCAAGGACAAACGCCGGTAAAAGGTATTTACCCTTCTTCCTTCTTCTTCTTTGAATAGTTTAGCTTCATGCAAAGGAAAGTCAGTGTCCACAATATCACTTTTTTGTCTTGTTCATAGGGGTCTAGTATCCAAGAGGAAATCCACTTGTCCGCAGGGGGATTCTATTGTAACAGTGCTCTTTAGATCTCGTAGACTTTTTTGGGCTTGCAGTTGCTACATTTCCCTCTTGTTAGGGAGAGTTTTGGTCTTTTATTTTGATAATAATCTCTTGGTAGCTTTGTTGAAGAGGTTATCTTTGAAAGGTTTTGAACTTGCTATGTTGTAAGAGCATCTCCTATATATGGTTCTTCCCATAAAAGAGTCATCTTTGATCTTGGTGTATCGGTTGTCTTTTGTAAACATATTATATTATTATGAATATAATATGAAATTTTCAATGGAAAAAAAAACTTTATTGTCTTCAATACATTCATATTCATATTCTATTATCTTTGAAACACATACATTTTCCATTATAATATTTAATAGTTTTTTCATTTAAAAATATTTTAAAAATTAGATTAAAATATTTAAAAATATAAGAATTAAGTATTTTCATTACAATATTTAATAGTTTTTTTCCTTTAAAAATATTTTAAAAATTAGATTGAAATATTTAAAAATATAAAAATTAATTTTTAAAAGGGATATTTTGTTCTCTATATAAATTTAAAAAATAAAGTTAAAAAAATTAATTTAAAATAATTAAAAATGGTAAAAGGCTTTGTTATTATAATTAAAGTAAAGAGATTTGATATTATAATTTATTTTTTAATACAGTGGTGTATATCGATTTATTATTATTTTTAATTT
Organism: Picea engelmannii; assembly: GCA_009831015.1. Taxonomy (NCBI): domain Eukaryota; kingdom Viridiplantae; phylum Streptophyta; class Pinopsida; order Pinales; family Pinaceae; genus Picea; species Picea engelmannii. Next base: position 289,919 of record ML779201.1, on the reverse strand, counting down.
TGTTTTTTAATATAATTTTAACATCATCATTATTATTATTATTGAAGTAATATAATTTTTAACTTATTGTAATGTGGAATATGTTTTTCCGCAGGGGTGTAGATCGATTGACAAGTGCCATGTAAATGGAAGGAAATGTAATAAGGAGGTCTCAAGTTCGATTCTTACTCGGATTTACCCATACCCCATACTTGTGAGTTGTGTGGACATACTTGGAGGTTATAGAGGTAGTAGACCAGAATCAACCACATGTCATACGAGTACGAGAACCATGAGTTGCCAATTCCACTAGTCACAAAAATAAATGTGGAATTTGTTTTAATATATTTTTATAAGATTTTTTCAAAATTTAATTCATCTTTAATGTAATTTTTTTTTTTTTTTTAAATGTTTACCACTTTAAATCTCATCTTTTTCATTGTATATTTTTGAAACTTCGATACAACAATGTCTAAATATGGAGAATCGCTATGAAAGCCATGAAGAAAGTAATAAAAAGAAAATTGTGATTGCTTATAAGATTAAATACATGTTTTCTCATGTCTTCAAAAACATGTGAAATGCTTGAAAATTGATGTAATAAAAAGAAAATTGTGATTGCTTAAAAGATTAACTACATGTTTTCAAAAACATGTGAAATGCTTGAAAATTGATGATACATTTTTTAATTAACTAACTTAGGATTAGTTTTTCTTTCCTCATTTTCCAAACTTGCACTATGGGAACCACACTCGATTATGCCTATATACAAACATAATTATATGATTTTCAATCATACCGTTCACATGAATATGTCTACACTTAAACTAATTTGAAATGGATTTATATAGTTTAAATATTATTGACATATATATCACAATAATGTCAATATATATACTAGTATACATATCGACATATATATTGACATATATTATGTTGATATATACACTACTATATATACTACTAATATAAATATTGGTATACTAGTATATATTACTAGTATAGTACACTATTATGAATATATAATAGTGCATACCCTCTCTCTCTAATATATATATATATATATATATATCTATATCTATATCTATATCTATATCTATATCTATATCTATATCTATATATATATATATACTACTCCTCTCTTTCACTCACACTACTTTATATTAATACTAAAACTTATAATTTAATTTTAAGGTCATGGTCAAGCCATACATCAAATTGATGTATGAGACCCCTTGTTTGTGGGATAAGGGACCCCCTATACACAACGATTTGGTTGTTAAGTCTATGAAGGTGTACATACCCTACCCCTCTCTAGATTTGAACATGTGACCTCCAAGGAGGAAATATGTTAATATTTATACTAGTATATATAAAGACAAAATATGTTAGTATAGACACCAATGTATATATCAACATAATAGGTTGGTATATACAGTAGTATATATGCTGACATATTATGTTGGTATATATACTAACATATTATATTGGTATATACTCGTGTCAATATATACTAGTATACATAGCAACATATATATCGAAATATTAATATAGTATTCTAGTATATATATCTAATTTAGTATGCTAGTGTTGTATATATATATATATATATATATATATATATATATATATATATATATATATATATATATATATATATAAT
>ML779201.1:249547-284173 GCA_009831015.1 Picea engelmannii | reverse complement strand
ATTTATTTTTATTATTATTTATTTTTTATTATTATTTTAATGTGTTATGTTACATGAACATCTCCCTTATACTTGGATATAGAGTTGGATATATTAAATATTGGGATAGGATTAAATTTTTGGAAGCCCAAACTTTTCCCTAAATCATTCACTCAAAAAATAGTTTTCATTTTGAAGGATCCCTGTGACATGTGTCAAGTAAAGATTACGTCACATGCCTATTTGGGTAGTAGAAAAATCCTCTCAACACAAGAAGTAAACTGTATACGATATGTATCAACATGTGTTATGTAAACAATAAAGATGTGACATGTTTACCAAGGTTATAGAAAGTGCCTCTCAACACAACTAAACCATCTTTAGACATAAAACGTGCAACAAGCTTGCCAATTGATTAACAATAGGAGATGAATAGGGCATTATCTATGATGGAGGAATTGTTCCACTTGAAAGTGAGGGCATTTAGAATTCCCTAGTCTCAAAAGGGTCCAAGGGATTGGTTCTCTTGTGCGTGTGGGGAACTTTTATTGTAGAGGTTTCCTAGGGATTTGTTAGGACGGTTGGTGGGGGATCTTGTTCAATGGTGGTTTTTTTTCTTTTATTGTGCTAGTGGATGGGGGAAGACACACTTTTATTTAATGGATCGGGTAACCAAACAAGCCGTGATCAAGGTGTCAAAGAAATTATAGAGGAGACTCTTATGGTTGGGTTCAACCTAGGTTGGTAGTTTGGATATTGACTTGCTTCTTTGGATGTCCTTGTTGGCTTTTGGTTCCAAGATATGCATTTAGTACACTTAAATAAACACATTTATCTTTGAGTGTTTTGCTTATTATCATATATAAGAATACATTTTGGACAAGGAGTCCAAGTCCTTTAGGAGATGTGAGTATGGGCTCTATTGAGTCCAACTCCATTAGGAGATGTGAGTATGGGCTTTTAGCTCTATGGAGCCCCAAAAGGGGCTCTATAAGCAACTTTAGTCGGTAAACTAAAGAGAAGGAGAAACAACCGCTCCCTCTAATCAATCATTAATCAAATGGATTGATTTCTGGTAAAAAAACTAATAATACTTTACATTTAGATAATTTAACTTATTAATATAATTAATTTAATATGTTTCAAAAGTTTTAATTTCATATCACTTTTAAAATATTCAATTTTATTTTATTTTATTAAATTAATATATTATATAATTTTTTTTAATATCACTTCTAAAATATTCAATTTTATTTTATTTTATTAATATATTATATAATTTTTTTTTAATGTGATAATTATTTCCATCCAATTCATGGTATAAAAGACAAATATTTTAAAACATATTCACACCAATTTAAATTCTTTATATTGCAAGTACCATCACCCTTTGAATCAAAGTAACTAGGTTCTAATATTATAAACTCATTTAAAATCAAATATGACAAATTTTAATTAATAATATTTAGATTTTTACCTTTCAAAATTTTGTAAACATAAACTTACGTTATTCACGTTATCAAATAAACACAAGCTATTCTCTTTTATATTAAAAAAATATTCAAAACTCACATTTTTACTTAAAAAAATATCACAAAATCATATAAAATCATCAACATTTTAATAATTAATTGCATATTAATATTATATGATGATGATGATTAACGTCTACTAAGACCTAATTGGTCTATCAAATCTTAAGAGGGTAAGTGATTACTTGTGATTCTTTAGAATTTTGTTTCTATGCTCGAAAAGCATTAAGAGAATCTTTCCAAGATCACCATACTTTTGTTGAGTTAAGAGGTTAGGAAGGTTGGTAGTGTGATCAATATTTTGAAAATGAGATCTAATATGGGTATAGGCTGGACAATCTAAGAGAAAGTTTTTTTCATCTTCAACCTTCTTAGTGTCACAAAGGTGACACACTCTTTCATCCCATGGCGTTTTAGAAATTGACCAATGCCCAACTTCACTATGGAGCTCATGAGAATTTGTTCTTATCTTAGCAATGCTTATTTTTTTCTTTACACTTGGCAAAACAAATAGATAATTTTGATCTTCTAGATTAGGGTTTATTATATCTTTATAATACCTTAATTTTCTTTTTTCCTCTAACTCTTTATCACACCACATTTTTTTCTTAAATTTTGATTTGACGTTTTTTTTAATAGTATCTTTATTTTGCAAAATGGTTTCTTCCATGATTCCCCAATAGTTTAGCCAAGATCAGGCGTCTTTATGCCATCCTCGCTTGAGTCAATGATGTTTATGACTTGATTTTGAAGCAATTTTAGGTGGCCTCTTGTCTTCCATGTTGTTTAACTTGTTCTTATACATTAGGTATTTAGTCATAGCCATGCTCTCAATGGGGGAGAGGCTTGTTTCTACGAGGAGGATGGGATAGGGTGTATTTCCTTTAATTTTGAGATTATAGGTTATAAAGTTCTTTTGTATTTGCTCTATCTTTCTCCAGGTTTCATGAGAAATACTACAGCCCCATACTTCACATCCATAAAGAATAACACGTGTAACAAGAGTTTCAAAGAAGAGTTTCTTCTTATCCCAACTCCAAATATCAACTAATTTACACAAAATTTTGTCTTCATATGCATTCCCTCTTTATCTTATCACAATGTTTATTTCCTTCCATACATTTACATTCATATTTTATTCACTTTAAAACATACAAATTTTCCATTACAATATTTAATCATTCTTTTTCCTTCAAAAACATTTTAAGAAATTAAATTGAAATAATTAAAAAATTGAATTGAAATATTTAATAATATAAAAATTAATTGTTAAGATGACATTTTTGTTTTTACCCTATAAAGATGTATAAAGTCTAAAAAGTTAATTTAAAATTAAAAAAAGTTTGTTATTATAATCAATATGAAGAGATTTTATATTATAATTTATTTTTTAATATTTGATAGTAATGTATATCAATTTATTATTAGTTTTAATTTTAAATTTTAAATACAAGTGTGATTCATTCATTATTAATAATGAGACAATATAATTTTTAACTTATTGTAATGTGGAATATGTTTTAATAATTTTATAATTTTTAACTTATTGTAATGTCGAATATGTTTTAATAATTTTAATATTTTTTTATAAATGGTTTTTTTTTATAAATAAAATGTTGATCACTTCAAATCTCATCTCCATTGTACGTTTTTGAAACTTTAATACAATATCTAAATCTTGAGAGTTCTATGAAAATGATGAAGAAAATGATAAATAGTAAATTGTGATTGCTTAAAATATTATCTACTTGTTTTTTGTGTCTTCAAAACATGTGAAATGCTTGAAAACTGAGAGCTACATTTTTCAGAACATGTGAAATGTTTGAACGTTTTTGAAACTTTAATACAATATCTACATCTTGAGAGTTCTATGAAAATGATAAATAGTAAATTGTGATTGCTTAAAATATTATCTACTTGTTTTTTTTGTGTCTTCAAAACATGTGAAATGCTTGAAAACTGAGAGCTACATTTTTCAGAACATGTGAAATGCTTGAAAACTGAGAGCTACATTTTTCAGAACATGTGAAATGTTTGAAAACTAATAGATACATTTTTCTATTAATTAAGTTAAGATCAATTTTTCTTTCCTCATTTTCTAAATTTGCTCAATGAGGATCCACACTTGATTATTGTCATGTATAAACATAATTATATAATTTTCAATCATAGTTTTCACATGAATATGTGTGTTGTTCCAGAGTCTGTACTTAAGGCTATAGAGTATAGAGTCTAGGCATCCCCAAGTGAGTGAGTAATTTAAAAAGGAAAGAATGATCTTCAGGAAAAGGAGCTATGGCTGATATCTGAGTTGTCTTTGTCTAGCTTTCAAATGTTCCTGGATGCTTATATCCCGTTCAATGGCTGCCCACGAACGTTTGATTTCTACCTGGATAGTGGCAGTTTTCAGTATGGTATCAAAAAGATTTCAAGCGATGGTGGTTTGATCTGAAAGATCGAGATTAATATTGGGTTGTCTTACAATGGGCACAATCATGAAGAAACAGAGTTTTTAAAGAGTCTAACGTTTGAAAAAAGTTGTTTCAATTTTAAATTATATAAGAAAGATTTCTCAGACCCGAATTAACAGTATAACAAATCCAAAGGCCTTTTCCCGTCACTGAGTTAATTTTGAAAGGTTATGCATGAAACGTAGGAAAACATTAGGCTATCAACAATGTGAGGCTTCAATCAAGGAAGAATCTCACCCTGTAACATAAGAAGAAAATAAACCAGAAAAATATTGACGGAGCATAAAATATAGAAATCCAAACAGTCCATAGGTCGTGTACCTACTGATAGCTGACATAGAGGAAAAACCGCAAACGATTTAGATGACTAAAAAGTTGATCACCACAGTAGAGGTTGTACTAATATTTGGCTAAGAATTCATCAAGATATACATAGAAAAATGAAATTTGATATGAAATAACAGAGAAGAACACATAACTTAGTCTTCACGAAATCTAGAGTCTTTGAATTGCTTTGTATTAATTATGGCAAAGGAAATGTATCTATTACAATTGGCCAAAAAAGAAAAAAAAAACCCTTTTCCTTTCATTTCAAAATGCATATTTATACAAGCTTAAAAAATACTTCAAATCCCATTCGTTCTAGAAGCCTTTGATTACAAATGAGGAAATGAAGCATTTCATTTCCTCACTCTTTGTCTTCCTCCATGCAGGCATAGTGTCTTCCTTTCTTTGTTCCTTTGTACCCAAGAATATAATGGAATAACGTCTGTCATAATTTAACACCAGAAGCCTGCCCTTTCCCCTGCTCAATGCAACTGACACACCTTTCAATCAACTGGGCTATCAACTTAGAGGGCTTTGCTTGGTTGTTTGCCTCAAAAGTGTAACAATTTTTCGTCAGTTATGACAATTGTCTTCCTACTTGTCAGTATTTCATGATGATGGGCCATAATTTTAAACTTGGTTTTATTAACCATTTGTCCACTTGGGCAAATTCAACTTGACTTGGATGGGATATTTTAGCTTGTTCCTTTTCAACATTCTCCTTGATATCTAACAGGTGTTTGGCTATGTTAATTTTTCCCAGTCTCCCAGTGCTATCTTCCTTATCAAGGTTCAACAAATTTTTATTTATCAAGCCGAATGTCTCTTCACAAGATTTCTTCATCTCTTTAGCTCTTTCTCTTCTCTCTGATATGTTATTCTCCCACGCCTTCAGTAAGATATTTCCCCTGTTTTTCTCTGGGATGGATAATCTGGCACTACCGACCATTCCTTCCTTTATTGTTGCTACAACAGCCTCCTGGAAGGAAATTCGAGCTACCCCAGCTTCTCTTTCTCTCAAAGAGATATCCTTTAGCGCTTGATCAATCGTCTGAAAGTGACTTTGGATGATTTCCACTTTGGAAAGCAATTCCTGCTGAGCTATTTCCACCTTCTGTTGGATCTCGGTGGCTTGGGATTGGAATATGTTTATATCTATGACCTGGTTCTTGACATAGTTCAATTTTGACTGCAACTGTTGTATTAACTCCTCTTTTTGACTTACCTGTGCTTGGTTTATCTGGGTCGACTGATGCATTTGCTCAAGCTCAGCTCTAAGCTGTTCGATTTCCTGTTGGTCAGCTGTTCTGGCCTCCTCGAGACCTTTTTTCGCCTGATCCATGGCATTCGCTTCCACCATAAATACCCTAGCCTCCAACTTACTGATCAAGAGGTTCTTCCATTTCAACTACGCCTTCAGAGTTCCAACTAAGTACTGATTGGCCATAGCATAAAATCCTAATGTTCCCGCTATCTCGACGAATTATTCCTCTTTCATGGCCTTTCCATCTGTCATGATTTTAAATTTTTTAGTCACTATGCCCTCTCTTTGATATAATTCTTGCTTCACCACGACCTTCCTTTTCTTATCAAAGAAAAATTCATTAGGAGGAAACTCTTCTACAGAAATGGGCATTAGTTCTTCATTGAAAATCCATCCTGCATCGGGGTTCCCCTTTGTGAACTGTAAGGGTGTGATAACAACAATCAGACTGTCGATTTCCTTGGATGATTATTTAGGGGTAGCGTATGTGGATGGCTCGCTTGATGTGATCAGTGTGGTGTCACCTACCTTTTGTGAGGGTATCTCTGCTTGACTTAGTACCTTCTTTCCCGACGCAACTACCTATGAGTTTTTCTCTCTTTGATCGAGGATTTCAGCTCTTTGTTTTGAGGCCTCCCCTTCTTCTGTCCCTTCCTGATTTTTCTCCTTGCCAGGACTTGACTTCTTTGAGCCTTTGGCTTCCGCCTGCTGTGTGTCTGGAAGCTTTGGAGTTTTTCCCTGTAATATTAGGGGGAGGCAACTCTTCTGATGCTCCCTGAATTTGAGGAAATCAACCATATCTCCAGGTGGCAAGGCCTGAATCTGACTCAAGACTTTAGAGTAGGACCTCGCACCTCGGAAGATTTCATCATGAGGTGAATCCTCGTGTTCGTATCTCTTCAGGCCACAATTCACCAAGTGATTACTCACAACCTTATTAGGGTCGTTTTTTTTTTAACTCAATGTTCACCAACTTCATTTCCTCCAAGGTCATGGCCTCGGCTTTGGCATGGCAAAAATCTAATAAAGAGTATGAACCAAAATGAATGGGGAAGGGTGGCCATACCTTCTTCGATAGTCCTTTGAGCTCTTTGCTTATCCCACCAAACATAGCTTGCCTGGCGATCTCGCGACATATTAGCTTAGCCGACAGGAATAACGGAAAAGCATGGGGGGGAATAGAGGTGTCGAAAACCCTGATGTATGAAAACTCTGCTTCCATATACCAATATGCTACATTAGTCAGGTTGGTCGTGATGTTATCCGAAATTCGGGGAGGTGGATGGCCAAAGATAGAGACATGCATCGATACCATTACCCAGTTAAAAATCTCGTAGATGAAATATTTGGCCTTATCCTCCTAAAGTTTCGAGTTGTGGACATGGATAGGCTCAACATTAGATGGAGTCCAGCTCCAACTCATCAATGGGAAGGGTGTCATGAATAAAAAAGTGTCCATGTTGTAGGTAGACATAAAGAATGAAGATGCTCTCCCGCTGGATTTCTGCGCTTGATATTCAGTAATTTGACTGGTGAGACTGTCCAACATCAATTTGGTCTAGTCGAAAGAAAAACCTTCAGCAACTGTATGAATGAGCGGTACCCATGGCAGGAAAAAGTGAGTAGTTTCCTATTTCCCATACAGTCTATAGGCCATCATCGCTACTTACTTTAATTGTGGATCTAAAGAGGAGATTGAATAAATTCCATGAGTATCGGCTCTGAATTTCGTGGGGTGAGAAACCCACTCTTTGATCAGATCAGATAAATTTCTTCTGTACTGCTTGTATTCCTTCTTTTTGAACCCCTCTAGGAATTCGACATTGTAAGTACGGTTTGGTGTGGGTGACAATTTATACATTGCCTGTAAGTGCTCTGCTCTAAAAGACCCAACTGCTTCCCTCTGTTCGTTGAAAATCATCCTAGTCAGGATGTCTACATGGTCCAATACCCTTCTGACCATATCATAATAGGGGAGAAGTCGTGGCCTTGCTTCTTTTTTGTGAAATTATGCTTGAGCAATGATTTTGTATTTGGTGGACATGTCATCGTCCTCGTTATCGTAGGAATCATCTGGGCAATTTATCACCTCGGGCTGTAGAACATTGGAAATATGCATCCATGTTTTGACAGTATTGATACTTCGAGGAGAAGTATCATAAACAATATCTGAACCTTGGCCTAAGCTCTTGGAAGTTTCCTTGGGCACTTTTTGTGGAGCCATGATGTATAACCTTGCAACTAGATCCCCTGTTGTAAAACATTGAAAACACAGACATAAGTTATCCTGGTGAAATAGCTTTGTGCACAATAGAAAGGAAAGATGAGATAATGAAAGAAAACATTTTGCTTAGATAGCTTAAGTTCGTGCTAGTCCTTGCCGACATAACAATTAAATCGTTTAGTGGAAATATTTTAGCAAATAAGTGGGATGTTACTGTCAATCACTTCACTGAAATTCAAATAAATGCCATAAATATTTGACGACTCGTAACTTGGGAAAAGAGCAGAACTGTTTAAAGCTTCATCTGTAGATTGTACGACTAAAAGCTACTTGATGTAGGAGCATCACCAATATCAAGCGAGCATGGAGGCAGAAGACAGCTGGAAAGCGCAACATGCATTCTCTCACGTTTAGAGATATTTTTGAAAACATTAATTATAGTAGTTAAAAGGAGGCGTACTCGCTACTATAAACAGATCATGAGCGATTGCTCTCATCTATAAAGCATTAAGGCATTTATGCATAGTAAATGGAAGTAGGTAGGTTTAAACTCTAGATTAGACAGTTTAGAGAGTAGGAGGGAAAACCGACTATAGACACCCTCATTATTTGTATCATGGTATCAATCAATCAAGGGATTGTAGAAGGAAAGCACATTAGCATAGAGAAGAAGAAGGGAGTTGTCAAGAAGAACCCATGTACAGAAGTTATGAATTTAATATATGAAGCTTTGATAAAGATTTATGGTGATATAATGCTTTCAGTGTATACATGCCGAATGGTATACTTGTGGTTGTTTATTCTCTCTGTTATGCATTTTCTTTGATATTGTGTGAATGTATGATTTCATGTTGAATGATTGAAGTTTGAGAGAGGAAGTGAATGAGTTTCAATTGTTTCTCATCCTGAGTGAGAGTTCCTGCAAGGAGTGCAGTGGAAGTGTCTGCAAAGTGTGCGTTGACAGGTTTAGAGGTTATCTCTAGAAGCTCAGGAGGGATATCGTTGTTCTCATTTTCCACAGAAGTGTAGGAAAGGTACAGAAGTTGTGCAAGGTGTGCGTAGGCTGGTCAAGACCTTAGAACTTATGAACTAAGGTTGAGAGATCGAAGGACTGCTGGTGTAGAGTAAGTTGCACAGAGCCAAGAGATTCGACTACTCATAAGTATTTGAACGATTGCCGCAAGGAGTGCACATAAGAGTCTTCTTAAAGACTCGAGTTTGTAAGAAAATCTTAGGAGGGTTAGTGCCTTTGAGATAATCAAAGGGGAGCCGAAGCGAATTCATTTTGCAGGAATCAAGTCTAGGCGAAGGAACCTCGGATTGTTTCGTAGGAGTTATCAAGAAGAAGCAAGCGGTTGAACTTCTTGGAGGAGAACCATCAAAACAGTGAAGATTGTTGGATCTCGAGGAGTTGCAGGGTGGTTAAAGGTGAGCAAGCTTTCCACTCTAGAATCCAAAATCAACGTGGACCGTTGACCGTGATTTACACTAGCCGTCATATTATTTCGGCATTTTGGAACTCGGGAGATGGAGGAGGTAGCACTTTGAGAGTGGAAATCCTGAAAACCCAAAAGGGTGACTAGTGGCAGGAGTCCGAGTCAGAGATAGGAAGTGGTAGAGAGGACAGGTGGTGTGTCATCATCAAAAGGCGGAGTCAATCTTTGTTGACTATTTCATGTTTCGGAGGTTAAAACAAAAGTCGGGGGTTTTTCATTTGGATTCTCGAAGTCGCGAAGTTTGAAATTTCGATGAAGTGAGAAGTCCGTTGTGAAACCAACATTTGATAGCGTGTAGAAATTCGGCATTTTGAAATTTTTCAAAGACAAGGGATCGAGATTCTTTGTTCCTAAATTCCCGAAGTCACGAAACGCGATAACAGTTTCGGTGAATCGACATCTCGACTTTCGACCGTTGAAGGGTCAAGAAACTCAGGAGGAGAAGTCGCTAAATCTGAAGTACCAAATTCGCGAAAGGTGTGATCATATTGTGTGATCGGAAGATTTGGGTTGATGCTACGTGCTTGATCACACAAGCACATCCATAAGGGACTATGGATACACTGTTTAGTGTGAAGGGTTTTTCCGAGGGGAATCCAAAGAGTCCATTAGACTCAAAGGGCATATTAGAGCGATCATGCGTGGACCTTAAACCTGAGGGTTTAGGGGTCTGCACCATTTTTGGTATCAGAGCCCATAAAAAAGTTCTTTGTTTTCTGTAGTAGAGGAAGGAAGAATATTTCTTAGCCATGCCGTCGAGGAGAAGAGACAGACCAATACCTGATCCAACAATGGAAAGGGAAATGTGTGAACTACGTGCCAAGCTTGATGCCATGGAGATAGCACAGAGGCACACAATCGACGCTGGGGATATCAGTGAGGCTGACAGTGAAAATGAAACTAGACATGGAGAAGAAGTCACAGTCGAATATGTTGTAGAAAAATGTCTATTTAGGGCTATCGCGAGGATAGGTGCCAGGGAAAAAATGGAAATTCCCATGTATGAGGGAAACCTGGATGTTGAAGAACTTTTAGACTGGATTAGAGCTCTAGATAAATATTTTGACTATGAGGATGTCGAGGAAGATAGGAAAGTCAAACCTGCTATCACAAGACTTAAAGGGCATGCAACATTATGGTGGGATGAACTACAGGCTGACAGACGCTGCAAAGGCAAGCAAAAAATCAAGAGTTGGGATAGAATGGTTGCAAAGATGAAGGAAAAACTCGTACCCAAGGATTATCAAATCACTCTGTTTCGAAGGATGCAAAAATTGAAATGGAATCTTATGTCAGTGAAAGAGTACACTGAAGAGTTCTACAAGCTGAACATCAGAGAAAGACATCGGGAAAGTGATGATGAAAAGGTTGCCAGATACATGAATGGTCTGAGATATGACATCCAAGATGAGATGAGCATGATGATCATTCAGACAGTAGAATATGCTTATCAGATGGCTCTGAAAGCTGAAGAAAAGTTGAGCCAAAAGAAAGGTCAAAGAGGCCGAGGAATAAGTCAAGCCAGAGGCAAAGCAGTTTCCCAAGACATAACTCAGAGACCTCAAGAAGAGGGAAAGAAACCTCAAACTCATCATGAGAGAGGAGGAAGCTCACAGAGAGGGCAGTATGTTAATAGAAATACTTTTCCTCGAACCAGAGGAAGAGGAAGAGGCAGAGGTGAAGAAATAAAATGCTTTACCTATGGAAAAAATGGACATAAATCCTATGAATGCCCAAATAAAAGGAAAGAAGGTGGTAAAACTCACATTGCCGAAGCACAAAGACAGAATGTTGAGGCGGAGGATGCTGAAGGCGGAAGATCATTGATGATGAGAAAAGTTCTTCCGAAGCCAAAGAAAGAGGCAGAGAACCCAACCCAAAGGAACAATCTATTTCAGACTGCTTGCAAGACCAAAGACAGGGTGTGCAAGGTAATCGTGGACAGTGGTAGCACATACAATCTCATTTCTACAGAGATGGTAGAAAATTTGGAGCTGGAGACTATTGAACATCCAAGCCCATACAGAGTTTCGTGGCTACAAAAAGGACATCAGGTAAATGTCACTAAACAATGTTTAGTTGAATTTAAAATAAGAGGATATAAGGATGAAATATTATGTGATGTCATTCCCATGGATGTTTATCATCTATTGTTGGGTAGACCATGGCTATATGACAGGAATTTGATTCATGATGGGAGAAAGAACACATACACCCTGGAGAAGAATGGGAGAACTCACATGTTGTTTCTGATTAAGGATAAAGGGATGAAACCTGAGGTAAGCAAAACTGTACTTCTCATGAGTGGGAAGGAACTTCTTAAAGAGGTTAAGAGGAAGGAAGATACAAAATTCATTGTGGTCAGAAAGCCTAGAATTGTTCTAACCAGTACAAGAGTGGATGATTTACCTGAAGAAATCCAACAGCTACTAGAAGAGTTCACTGATATAGTAGTGGACGAACTACCTCGTTCATTGCCACCTATCAGAAGTATAAGTCATCACATTGATATTATACCTGGAGCTAGTTTACCAAACAAAGCAGCGTACATATTGACGCCACAGGAGAATGAAGAGGTCAAGAGGCAGGTCCAAGATTTAATGGACAAAGGGTTGGTTAGAGAGAGCTTGAGTCCATGTGTTGTTCTGACAGTGCTCAGCCCAAAGAAAGATGGAGGCTAGAGGATGTGCACAGAATCGAGGGCGATCAAAAAGATTACCATCATATATAGATTTCCATTTCCAAGGATGGATGACTTGATGGATTGCTTGAGTGGAGCCAGATTCTTTTCAAAGATTGATTTGAAAAGAGGATATCATCAAATCCGAATGAGAGAAGGTGATGAGTGGAAGATGACATTCAAGATGAATGAAGGGCTGTATGAATGGCTTGTTATGCCATTTGGCTTAACAAATGCTCCTAGTACTTTCATGAGATTGATGAATGAAGTCCTGAAGGATTTCATAGGAAAATTCGTCATTGTATATCTTGACGATATATTAATTTTCAGCAAGACAGAAGCAAAGCATTTAAAACATTTAGCTACAGTGATGACGAGATTACAACAAGAGAAGTTGCTGATAAATATGAATAAATCATCATTCATGAGGACATAACTCATTTATTTGGGGTTTGTTATCTCTGCAAATGGGATGAAAATGGATCTGGAGAAGGTGGATGCCATTAAGAATTAGCCATCGCCGAAGAGTATATTTGAAGTTAGAAGCTTTCATGGATTGGCTAGTTTCTACAGGAAATTTATCAGAAATTTCAGTGGAATTAGCGCACCGATGATGGACACGGTGAAGAAGAGACATAAGTATTTTCACTGGACAAAAGAAGTAGAGAAGAGTTCCAATCTTTTGAGGAGGAAGATTACTGAACAACCAATTCTGGTGTTGCCAGATTTCAGTAAGACATTTCAGGTCAAATGTGACGCTAGTGGATATGCAATTGGAGTGGTCTTGAGCCAAGACGATAGGTCGGTCGCATACTTCAGTGAAAAATTGAATGAAGCGAAGCTTAAGTACTCCACATATGAAAAGGAATTTTATGCGGTCATACAAGCACTGAAGAAGTGGAGGCACTATTTGGTCCCTAAAGAGTTTGTTTTGTATAGTGATAATCACGCTTTGCAATTTGTGACTCGACAGGAAAAATTGAACCAAAAGCATGCAAAATGGGTTGAATATATGCAAAATTTTACTTTTGTAATTAAACATATCTCTGGAACTGCTAACAAAGTTGTTGATGCTTTGAGCAAGAGATGTTTGCTAGTGCAGAAGATCAGAGTCAAAACTCTGGGTTTTGATAATCTCAAGGATATGTACAGAGATGATCCAGATTTCAAAGAGGCGTATGAAGCATTTGAGAATCCAATTCTTAGGGACAGAAGTCAATGGGTTGAATATATGATCCAGGATGGATTATTATTTAGGGGCAATCATCTGTGTATTCCAAAATGCTCCATGAGGGAGAATTTGTTGAAAGAAAAACACAGTGGAGGATTGGCCGGACACTTCGGTCATGATAAGATGTTCTCAAAACTAAATAGCTCATATTTTTGGCCAGGGATGAGGACAGATGTAAAAAAATTTGTGGACAAATGTAGAATTTGTCAGCACACAAAAGGGAAAAGGCAGAATACAGGGTTGTATCAACTATTACCCATACCAGAAAGGCCATGGGATGCAGTGAGCATGGATTTTATATTGGGGATGCCAAGGATACAAAGAGGATTTGACTCAATATTTTTGGTGGTAGACATATTTTCAAAGATGGAACATTTTATACCATGCCAGAAAATCAGTGACGCAACTCATATTGTGAACCTGTTTTTCAAGGAAGTTGTCAGACTTGACAGCTTGCCAAGGACTATATTTTCGGATCGAGACACCAAATTTGTGGGACACTTCTGGAGGACCTTATGGAAGAAGATGGGGACAAGTCTGTCATTTATCTCAGCGTATCATCCTCATATGGATGGACAAATAGAAGTTGTAAACAAAAGCCTAGGAGATTTACTGAGGTGCCTAGTGACTGAACACCACAGCCAGTGGGAACACATTCTACCACAGACATAATTTACTTACAATGATTCAATCAACAGAAGCACAAGGAAGAGTCCATTTCAGATTGTTTATGGAATGCAGCCAAGAGGAGTTTCTGAATTGAAATATTCAGAACAAAATGAAACTAGAAGTGCTAGTGCAGAGGATTTTGTGGAAGTAATGAAAGAACTTCATAACCAAGTGAAGGAACGTTTGCGGAATTTGAATCAAGAGTACAAACACAGAGAAGATCAACACAGGAGAGAACTTCAGTTTGAAGTTGGTGATCTGATTCTTGCACATCTGAGGAAGGAAAGGTTCCCAAGGGAAACATATAACAAACTAAAGATGAAGAAGATTGGACCATGCAAGGTCTTGAAGAAATTTGGGGAAAATGCATATGAAATTGAATTACCCGATGGGATCGGAATTTCATTGATATTCAACATCTCAAATTTGTACCCTTACAGAAATGAAGGAGCAATAATAGACAATGAATAGACAGAGGTTCAATGGGTTAAACAAATGCCTGTAGCTGAAAAGCCACGGATGGAAAGAATACTTGACAAGAGAATCAACAAAAGGACGAGGAGAAAAGAATATTTTGAATACTTGGTCAAGTGGAAGGGACATACAGTTGAAGATGCCAGCTAGGAGAATGAAGCAGAAATTAAGAAGCATGGATAGACCATGCAAAAGCTCATGAACAGGAGTCCATGAAGATTTTCAAGTGAGGAAGTATGATGTAGGAGCATCGCTAGTAGCAAGCGAGCATGGAGGTGGAAGACAGCTGGAAAGCACAACACGCATTCTCTCACGTTTTGAGATATTTTTGAAAACATTAAATATAGTAGTTAAAAGGAGGTGTACTCGCTACTGTAAATAGATCGTGAGAAATTGCTCTCATCTGTAAAGCATTAAGGCATTTATGCATAGTAAATGGAAGTAAGTAGGTTTAAATTCTAGATTAGACAGTTTAGAGCGTAGGAGGGAAAACCGACTATAGACACCCTCATTCTTTGTATCATGGTATCAATCAATCAAGGGATTGTAGAAGGAAAGCACATTAGCATAGAGAAGAAGAAGGGAGTTGTCGAGAAGAACCCATGTACAGAAGTTATGAATTTAATATATGAAGCTTTGATTCAGATTCATGGTGATATAATGCTTTCTGTGTATACATTTTGAATGGTATACTTGTGGTTGTCTATTCTCTCTGTTATGCATTTGCTTTGATATTGTGTGAATGTATGATTTCATGCTGAATGATTGAAGTATGAGAGAGGAAGTGAATGAGTTTCAATTGTTTCTCATCCTGAGTGAGAGTTCCTGCAAGGAGTGCAGTGGAAGTGTCCACAAAGTGTGCATTGACAGGTTCAGAGGTTATCTCTAGAAGCTCAGGAGGGATACCCTTGTTCTCATTTTCCACAGAAGTGTAGGCAAGGTACAGAAGCCGTGCAAGGTGTGCGCAGGATGGTCGAGACCTTAAAACTTATGAACTAAGGTTGAGAGATCGAAGGACTGCTGGTGCAGAGTAAGTTTCACAGAGCCAAGAGATTCGGATACTCACAAGTATTTGAAGGATTTCCGCAAGGAGTGCGCGCAAGAGTCTTCTTAAAGACTCGAGTTTGTAAGAAAATCTCAGGAGGGTTAGTTCCTTTGAGATAATCAAAGGGGAGCTGAAGCGAATTATTTTTGCAGGAATCAAGTCCAGGCGAAGGAACCTCGGATTGTTTCACAGGAGTTATCAAGAAGCAGCGAGCGGTTGAACTTCTCGGAGGAGAACCGTCGAAACAGAGCGGACTGTCAGATCTAGAGGAGTTGCAGGGTGGTTAAAGGTGAGCAAGATTTCCACTCTAGAATCCAGAATCAACGTGGACCGTTGACCATGATTTACACCAGCCGTCAGATTATTTCATCATTTTGGAAGTCGGGAGATGGAGGAGGCAACACTTTGAGAGTGGAAGTCCCGAAAACCCGAAAGGGTGACAAGTGGCAGGTGTCTGAGTCATAGATAGGAATTGGTTGAGAGGATAGGTGGTGTGTCATCGTCAAAAGGTGGATTTAATCTCTGTTGACTATTTTGGGGTTCGGAGGTTAAAAAAAAGGTCGGGGGTTTCGCATTTGGATTCGCGAAGTCGCGAAGTCTGAAATCCCGATGAAGTGAGAAGTCCGTTGTGAAACCAACATTTGATAGCGTGTCAAAATTTGGTATTTCAAAATTTTTCAAGGACAAGGGATCAAGATTCTTTGTTTTGAAATTCCCAAAGTTGCGAAACGTGATAGCAGTTTCGGCGAATCGACATCTCGGGTTTTGACAGTTGAAGGGTCGAGAAACTCGGGAGGAGAAGTCGTGAAATCCAAAGTTCCGAATTCGTGAAAGGTGTGATCATATTGTGTGATCGAAAGATTTGGGTTGATGCTATGTGCTTGATCACGCGGGCACATCCATAAGGGCCTGTGGATACACTATTGAGTGTGAAGGGTATTTCCGAGGGGAATCCAAAGAGTCCATTAGACTCAAAGGGAAGATTAGAGAGATCTTGCGTGGACCTTGAACCTGAGGGTTTGGGGGTCTGCGTCACTACTCAAGGCCTTAATTAGTCCAGTTTAGCTCTTTTAATTTCATTATTTTAGTCCTTAATCCCCTTTTCTGCGCTCGTCATATCGAACGATTTTTCTTCTAGCCTTTGAGACCCAAAAGCCCGAAATCGCGATGGTGCGATTTGATTTATAATCTGTGATTTGACTTAAGATTTTAATTAACCATGCTTAATTAATGAATATTGTGACTTCAGGGATCAGAGTTACAAAGGTGTTGTTCTTTGAGGTAAGAATTGTTGAGTTGCGAAATTGCGATAAAGATTATCTACAGTTTAAAGTGATTACTCTTGATATTAACCTAAGTAACTTGAAATGACTTCGCAACTTCGCATCTCAGAGGTTCCAAAAATGTTCGACGAGTAACTCCTGAAACACGAGAGAACGAGGTAATAACATATGTTAATCCCTGCTTAGAGGTTCGATAATGGTGATTATAACTAAACCCTTATCGCCATTTCGCGCATTGGGATATCGGGGCTTTGGTAGGTACATCGTGAAATACATGAGATCCCGAAGTCCAGCTTTTTGGGCTTAAGTATAACCTCTTACTTATTTAGAAACAAGGGTGGCTCCAACCTTTGAACCTAGAGTATAAAAAATTAAAAAAATAAGTGTGTTCCAACATAGGATCCAACTAGGGATCTCGTCTCCTTGCAGGACAAGAAGAATAGTAGACCAAGTGCCTGTATTAGGTAAATGGAGTCGCTATTTTGCTTCTGCGAAAACTATCTTAAAAAGAGGGTACATAGGGAAATTTGAGATTTTGTCTTTATTTCCGGAAAGCTTTCAAAACTCAAACGCTTTCTAAACTCAGTGGCAGTCCATTCGGTAACTTTCCATTTCTCGATACTGAATTCGGGTATGCTTAAGATGATCAAAACAATCTTAGGAAATTCAACGGGTCCCGTGGGTTTTGGCTTGCATCAAAATGAAGTAAATTTCAT
This sequence comes from Picea engelmannii, assembly GCA_009831015.1. NCBI lineage: Eukaryota > Viridiplantae > Streptophyta > Pinopsida > Pinales > Pinaceae > Picea > Picea engelmannii. Next base: position 266,782 of record ML779201.1, on the reverse strand, counting down.
GTTCTTAATCAGGGAGTCCTGCATGAGCTTGGGATGTAGATCCAGTTTCGAAAGAATTTGATTACCAGAGTACGGTGTAATTCATGTATGATAGCCTTCCAGATATATTAGATATTGTTTCACTGCCAATAACCCTATTTAGTACCACAGTGCAATTATCTGGTTCCCTTTATTGAATTTCATTTCACGACTTCAAAGTAATTTTTCATTTAAATGTTCAGATGAGGGCAATTGTTTTATGAATTTCCTTTCATCATCTCTGCAGACTAGATGTGGTCAATCAATTTGAATTCCCTTTCACCATCTACTGCGTTTTTTTTTTGTTTTTTTATGAAGTGGTGGAAATCAATTAGTATAAAGCATACCAGGGGTGATATCTATGTAATATTTGCAACATATGCCTATCTACTCGCTTTGATTTCTCTGGACCAACTTATTCTTGACTTTCAAAACATCTTAGTCTGCAGGAAATTATGGGAGAATTTATTTCCAGGGATCCTCCTTTGAGCAAGACTTAATATTTTGAAGCCCATTAAAAAACCTAAGAGAATTAGGAAAAACCTACGCATAACTTTGCTCGGTAGGAGGTCGAGGAGTTGTGAAGGCTAGCTTATTTTCTAAGATTCGTTTTCCAGATTCTGGAGTTAAAGCATAACCTCTTATTCCTCTGTGGAGGCCAAGGGAAGGTGTCTGGGTTTCGAGGAGAGAGAGCCAAGGATAGTGAGGAGATGACAGAGAAGGTTTTGAAATTTCAAATTCTCGGGTGACATAACGCAGTCCTGACTCTTAGAACTTTTTCTTGGAGATGCTTTACTTCCTTTTTTAATTTAATTTTAATTTATCGAGGTGAGATTTTTAGAATACCCAGTAAAAGGTTGTTTCTTTAATGACACATTAGGTGAACATATCCTATTCATGAGACCATTGCTGTGCTTAAGTGATATTTGTTTGAAACACAGACACTTCAGACATTTATACCTTTGCCTTACCATTTCGTTTTCTTCTTAACAAATTATCTTTTATCACCTGTTTCGAGCGAGTCAATTTCCCGATACGTGACTGTCCATTTTCTCCCTTTACTTGTTTGGGTTGTAAGCCGTAATCCTGTAGGCAAACAACATGAAGAGTATCAGGGCTTCAAGTTTTATGGAATTCAACGTATTGAAAACTTCTGTATCCCTACTTCTAGAAAATCACTAACCTGTTTTATTTGCGATGAAAGTAAAACTTACCAAAAAGATGATAAAAAAAATAAAATAATGTTATATACAGTGGAAATTTGAAAAAACACTCAATGCATGTAGTGCTTCAAATAACGCCCATTGATAGGGGTGTTGAGGATTTTACCATCCAGATTTTATAATAGAAACAAATTCTTCCCTTCAGAAGATGTGACTTTGAACGGTCCATTCCAGATATGGTCAAATTTGCCATGTTTTGCAGAGTCTTCCCTCCTAGCATCCCATTTCAAAACCAAATCACTAGGGAGGAATTCCATGTCTTTGGCCTTATGATCGAACAACGCTTTGATGTTGTCCTGGTATTTCTGCATCCTTTCGTCCACCTCGGCCCCGTGCTGGTGGACCTCAATCAACTGATTTATTCTCCTTGTGACATGGACCTCAATCAACTGATTTTCTCTTCTTTCTCATCTTTCTAGAGCTTCATTACAGGAAGCGCTAGATTTATAGGAAATACTATGTCAGTCCCCTATACCATTTGGAAAGGCAAAGTACTATTAGATTTCTTCGTACCTATCCGATTTGCCCACAAAGCGTACTTGAGATGCACATGCCACAATTTTTTGTTTTCGCTCAACACTTTCTTAATTATGGTAATTAAACTTTTATTTGATGATTCGGCTAACCCATTTCCTTGAGGGTAATATGTGGAGTGGCCCAATACGATGTAATATTTTTGGAAAAAACTAACCATTTCCATAGACTTGAATTCATGGGCATTGTTCGTGACTATCTTTCGGGGACAGTCGAATCTGGACAGTATGTTCTCTTCCAGGAAATCTATTACCACTGAATCGGTCACCTTTCTAGTCGGAATAGCCTCCACCCATTTGGTGAAGTAATTTGTAGTATTCAGGATCCATTTATGTTGAGTGCTAAAATGTGGGTTGATTTCGCCTATAAAATCCAATCCCCATTGTTGAAAAGGGGATTCTACTTTAATCGGAACCAAAGGTAGTGCTGGGAGTTTTTGCTTGCCTACGAACAACTGGCAAGGGTTACAGGCTCTGACTTTGGCGTTGACATTTGAGAATAGTCTAGGCCAATAATATCCCGCTCTCAGGATTTTATAAGTTGTCGCCCTCCATATGTGATGTCCTCCACATACCCCTTCATGAAATTCATTTATGACCTTTTATGTTTTGGATTCCACTAAACAAACCAATAGGAAGCCTAATGGGTCCTTCCAATACAATTTACTTTCGGATATACAATACTTCACCGCATGCAGCTTTAGTGTCCTGGTCTTAGATGGAGACAGATCATCGAGGCACTTCAGGGTCAGTAGGTAGGAGACTATGTCTTTATACCAAATTGATGAGACAACCCTCTCTTAGATTTTAGTTGCAGATATTTGGTCATCGAAAGAATCTATGTCCACATCTCCTTCATATTATTGCAGGTTATTTATCCTAAGTTCTTGGAAATTTGATTCAACCAAGAGCTTAGCCAAACCCTGTCCTTTTACCAGTTTTTTCGGCTTCACTTCTAGATCGAATTCTTGAATCTTGGCAAGCCACCAACCCCTCTTCCAGTCACTATCGGGCTGTACCAATATGTCTTTTACAGAACAGGTAGGTATGTACGCTATCACCTTGGAATGTAGTACATAGGTCCTGAAAGCTTTTAGCACCTTTTCCATAGCATATGCTTGTTCTTACATTATATCATATTTTAATTAGGCATCTCTAAGGCTTTTACTGAAGAATGTTATCGGTTTCTCGAAACCTTCCCCATTTTTTTGCAGGAGGACCGTCGCAATGGTGTGTTCAGACGCGAATGAGAAAATCAAAAACTCTTTCAGGTAATTGGGGCTTGCTAGTACAGGTGCTTCGCTTATCACTTTCTTCATTCGGGTGAATGACGCTTTGGCTTCGGCCGTCCATTTGCCTTCGCTATCCTTCTTCAACATATCTGTGATCAATTTCACGATTCCAACAAAATTTAGAATAAACCTTTTCAAAAAAATTATTTTTCCTAGAAATGATTGAATTTTCTTAACATTTATAGGAATATTTATGGTATTTATAGCTTCAACCCTTTTAGGGTCAATTTTAATTACGTCTCGAGACACAATATGGCCCAAGAGCTTACCTTCCTGCATCGCAAAATGAGATTTTTTGGGGTTTAAGGACAAACCAAATTTTCGGCACTTCTCAAATGTTTGCTGGAGGTGTCTCAGGTGATCTTTGTCGGATTTAGAGAACACAGTCAAGCCATCAATATAAATAACCAAGAATCTGTCTCTTTCATTGACGAAGGCGATGTCCATAGCTCACTAAAAGGTGGCATCTGCATTCATCAAACCAAAAGGCATTTTGTCATACATGAATTTACCCCAAGGTGTAGTGAAAGCGGTTTTTTCTTTGGCCTCTTCGTTGACTGCAATCTAATTGTAACCCGAAAACCCATCGATTGTCAAAATTATATTAGCACCAACTACCTTCTCCAAGACATGATCCATCTTGGGTAGAGGATAATTGTCCTTGAGAGAGGATTTATTTAGGTTTCCGAAATCCACGCACAATATGATTTCCCCGCTCTTTTTTCTGACCGGAACTAGGTTCGCCACCCATTCAAAGTACCTAAGAGGTACAATTATTTTTGCGTCTAAAATATTTTTCACTTCTTTTTCTACTACGAGCAACAAAATGGGGTTGATTTGTCTGAGTTTCTTCCTGAAAGGTTTAACACTAGGTTTCAAAGGTATCTTGTGCTCAATCACGGAGGTGTCGTAGGTTCTCAACTCATCATAAGACCATGCAAAAACATCTTTATACCACTTGAGTAAATCTATATACTGGCTTTTTATCTCGGGAGGTAGATATTTTGATAGTTTCACTATCCTAGACTCTTTGGCGGTGCCTACATCATAGTCTTTGACCTCCTCTGGTTGGGGTTGCAAGGTAGACTTTAGAGGCATGTCATTTTGATCAAACAACATTTCTAGAGGTATCAGACCCTTAGGGATCTGATTATTCTTTAACACTAGCATGCAATGGTTTGCGATTGTTTCTTGGAACACTTGAGGCTACTCCCCCTCCTGCATAATCCAAGCATGGTCATTTTGGTTTTCCTGGTCAATGTGGGTTTTGAAAAAATAATCTACCATTTCCAGGAACGTTTTGATCTCCTCGTCATCCTCGAATACATGCCAGTGTTGTATGTTGTTTGGTACGGAGGGTCTATGCCTTACCTCTATGTGGTACTTTAGTTTGAACACAGTAGCGTGTGCAAAGGTAGAGGCTACTTTGGCCAACAAATCGGCTTGCAGATTTTCTGCGCGTGGGATGAAATGAACATTTACTGATGAAAAGAAATTTTCCATTACGTCCCAAGTGCAATTTCTATAAGACCTTAGTCTCGGGTGTTTGGTATGGTACTTTTGATTCACCTATTTCACAATCATCTCTGCATCTCCATATACTTCTAGGTTCTTTATGTTTATCTTCTTGGTAGCTTCTAGTCCCAAGACTAGAGCTTCATACTCGCATATGTTATTTTTGTAGTCTATGTCCCACTGAAGCCTATAAGAGAAGGGGATAACAAATTCATTTTCAGGCGCTACGAAAATCACTCCTGCACCTGCTCCTTCACACGACGAAGCACCATCAAAAAACATTTTCCAAGTTCCAGTGCTATACACATTTTTATCTGTCACTTCCGATTTATTTTCATCTAGATAATTTTATTCTGTACAATTATTTACACTATAATCAAAAGATAATATATAATTTCCTAGATGTTGATCGGCAACATAAACAGGGTAATTGTTAGGATTATGTGGATCACTTACCGTATACGCCAATCACGTTTCCCTGTACAACCGAGTGAACTGACCACCAAAAACAAGGATAGTAGCGTATGCCATATCCAGCTGAAGAGATCCCCTGAGCTTGTCTCCCCAAGATCTAGATAATAGAAAACCATACTTAGGGGGTATATCAACGATAACTACATCCATTAGGATGCTTTTCACCGGAACCTGGGCGAGAGTGACTACTAAATCTTTGATCATGCCCATGCACTTAACTCTCCTTGAATCGAACGAGTAAAGATCTCCATATGGCCTGGTGATTTCGAGGCCCAATCTATCCATAATATATTTTAGCATCACATTATGAGAGGCTCCAAAGTCCAGCATGCAATTATGTAGCAGCCGATCGTGCACATTCAGGGTGATGTAGAAGGGGGAAATGGTGTCCCTGGCACCTTCTAAATGTGGACCAAAAGTGATGTTAGGCTTATCATCTTCCAAATTTATTACGTCAGACTGATTCTCTAAATCTGAAAAATTTATCATTTTGGTTATTTGTTTTTGGTTCACAGGGTTCTTAGCCAACTCGACCAAAGGTATTGGTATTTTGATCTTACTTATATCGTTTTCTAGGCTAAAACCTCCCACAACTCTCTCTGTTTCTTTGGCTGAAAAATTGGACTCCTTCTTTTCGAACTTATTTGTTTGCACTGTTTTATTTTCGGTGCTTCTGGTTCCCAGTGTCTGCATTTTGGCTGTCTTAGTTATTCTCCCTTGGATCTCAGTCTCTTTTACTTTGGTATTCTGTGAGTTTGCCCCGTTTACTTTATCATTTTGGTGTGTCTCAGTCTCTTTCGGGGTGGGCTCGTATGTTTCACCTCTAGGCAAAATTTTCTTGGGTTGAGCAGTCAACACAGGTTTGTTTTTAGGCCTTAGATTGTACTTATGCTAGAGCTCATCCATTATGGTGTCAAAAATTCCTTGATAAGCGGAATCATCAACGTTTTTTAGGTTATTATCTTCACCTGATGATTATTCAGTGTTTAGAGACTTCTCATAATCTTATTTCGTTAAATGAGGTTGTATACATTCATCGCCTAAATTGTTTACGTCTTCTTCCAAATATTTAAACTCTTGCATATCATTTCCTCCAATAAAATTTTCATTTTTTAGAGGTGTTTGAATTTTTTGATCTTCATTTTTAATCTGTCTTTGTTGAATCTGAGAGTTGGGGTTTCTCCAAAACTCTCTTTTAGCGAACTGATCAGCCTTGGATTGGTCTAGTTCCATTCTTGAGATCTTATTCGATATCTCTTTTATTATCCTAGCCATATCATCCACTTTATCATCTGAGGACTTTCGAGATCCTGAGGGTCCCACTTGTTCTTTGAAACGTTTGGTCTCCCTATTTCCAGTTTCTATTTTTGTTTTTAATTTACTCGAAGCCATCATGTTTGACTCAATTTACACGGTGTCATCCTGCATTTGGGTTAGGTCGGCCGCTCTCCTTTCTCTTAAGAGTAGAGAAAAATCGAGTTTGAAGGCTCCTGAGAAAGTTACTTTGGCTGCAGGTTGGGATGATTTAACTTCGATCGTAATCTTATTATACAACTTGTTAAATATTTGAATGAATTCCATAACCATTTCTGAATTCTTTTTCTTTAAAGATCCAAACTCAGTCAAATAATACAAATGATCTTTCCTTTCGCCCCATTGTCTGAGGAAAGAGTCTTCTAAAGTATTGTAGGAAAATATCGACCCTGGGGGCAGGCTCTGAAACCAAGTTCTTACCTTTCCCTCAAAGGTTTGGAAAAACAAACGGGAATACGCATCCTCATGCTCGAGACCTAGTATATCTGCAAATTGATTGAAGAAGTTAATATGTTCGGCCGCAGTTAGGTCTCCTTCCCCTATGAATTTAGGCAAGTTTTTCATATAGTTTTTTGGTAAATCATGAAGGGGTACTAGAAGGACCAAAGGGGCACATCTAGCGGCTACCTTGGAAAAAATCCTGGGGGGCATCTGTTGGCCTTGACCTCCCCCTCCTCCTTCTCCTCCGATAGAGGCCATGGATGGTCTAGGAGAGAAAACGGGTGCGTTATAAAGAGGGTTGGCGAAGATGTACAGTGACTTTTGAGCTTCCCCGAGATAAAAAGGAAAACGTTCAAAGAACCTTTTAACAGGGGACAAGACACTCGACAAAAGGGGAAAGGGTATACAGGGACTTGGTTCCTCTAACTTACAGGATACGTAAACGGGGGAACCTACAGGATTCGAGTCCGAGTGTGTGGTGTCTTCAAGCGGATGCTAGCTTACTTAACTATGGAGTCGCCAAGTGAATGATAAAGTTTAGCCTTAGAAAGGTGTTCATTCTTTGTTCACTATAAAAAAACAAGACTTAGAAATGTCGTTCTTCCAGGGAAAAGTGACTTCGAATCTTCGTCCCTGGCAACGACGCCAGAAAGATGTTGTTCCAGAGTCTGTACTTAAGGCTATAGAGTATAGAGTCTAGGCATCCCAAAGTGAGTGAGTTATTTAAAAGGGAAAGAATGATCTTTAGGAAAAGGAGCTATGGATGATATCTGAGTTGTCTTTGTATAGCTTCCAAATGTTCTTGGATGCTTGTATCCCGTTGAATGGCTGCCCACGAACGTTCGAGTTCTACCAGGGTAGTGGCAGTTTTCAATATGGTATCAAAAAGATTTAAAGCGATGGTGGTTTGATCTGAAATACCGGGATTAATATTGGGTTTTTTTACAACGGGCACAGTCATGAAGAAACAAAGTTTTTAAAGAGTCTGACGTTTGAAAAAAGTTGTTTCAATTTTAGATTATATAAGAAAGATTTCTCGGACCCGAATTAACAGTGTAACAAATCCAAAGGCCTCTTCCCGTAACTGAGTTAATTTTGAAAGGTTATGCATGAAACACAAGAAAACATTAAGCTATCAACAATGTGAGGCTTCAATCAAGGAAGAATCTCACCCTGTAACAAAAGAAGAAAATAGACCAGAAAAAAAATTGATGGAGCATAAAATATAGAAATCCAAACAGTCCACAAGTCATGTACCTACTGATAGCCAATACAAAGGAAAAACTACAAACGATTTAGATGACTAAAAATTTGATCACCACAATAGAGGTTGTACTAATTTGCGACTATGCATTCATCAAGATATACATAGAAAAATGAAATTCAATATGAAATAACAGAGAAGAACGCATAACTCAGTCTTCACGGAATCTGGAGTCTTTGAATTGCTTTGTATTAATTCTAGCAAAGGAAATGTATCTATTACAATTGGCCAAAAAAGAAAAAAAAACCCTTTTCCTTTCATTTCAAAATGCATATTTATACAAGCTTAAAAAACACTTCAAATTCCATTCCTTCTAGAAGCCTTTGATTACAAATGAGGAAATGAAGCGTTTCATTTCCTTGCTCTTTGTCTTCCTCCATGTAGGCGGAGTGCCTTCCTTTCTTTGTTCCTTTGTACCCAGAAATAAAATGGAATAACGCCTGTCATCATTTAACACCAGAAGCCTGCATTTTCCCCCTCTCAACACAATTGACACACCTTTCAATCAACTGGGTTATCAACTTGGAGGGCTCTGCTTGGTTGTTTGCCTCAAAGGTGTAACAATTCTTCGCCAATTGTGGCAATCATCTTCCTACTTGTCGGTCTTCCATGATGATGGACCATAATTGTAAACTTGGTTTTATTAACCATTTGTGCACTTGGGAAAATTCAACCTGACTCAGTTGGGATATTTCAGCTTGTGCCTTTTCAATATTCTCCTTGATATCTAACAGGTATTTGGCTATGTTAATTTTTCCCAGTGTCCCGACGCTATCTTCCTTATCAAGGTTCAATTTTTATTTATTTATCAAGCCAAATGTCTCTTCACAAGAGTTCTTCATCTCTTTAGTTCTTTCTCTACACTGTGATATGTTATGCTCCCACTCCTTCAGTAAGATATTTCCCCTGGTTTGCTCTGGGCTAGATGATCTAGCACTAGTAACCATTCCTTCCTTTGTTGTTGCTACAACAGCCTCCTGGAAAGCAATTCGAGCCGCCCCAACTTCTCTTTCTCTCAAAGAGATATCCTTTAGTGCTTGATCAATCATCTGAAAGTGACTTTGGATGATTTCCACTTTGGAAAGCAATTCCTGCTGAGATATTTCCACCTTCTGTTGGATCTCGGTGGCTTGTGATTGGAATACATTTATATCTATGACCTGGTTCTCGGCAAAATTCAATTTTGACTTCAACTGTTTAATTAACTCCTCTTGTTGACTCTTGTGCTTGGTTTATCTGGGCCGACTGATGCATTTGCTCGAGCTCAGCTCTAAGTTGTTTGATTTCCCATTGGTTAGCTGCTCTGGCCTCCTCGAGACCTTTGTTCGCTTGATCCTTGGGATTATCTTCTGTCGTAACTACCCTAGCCTCCAACTTACTGATCAATAGGTTCTTTCGTTTCAATTGCGCCTTCAGAGTTCCAACTGAGTACTGATTGGCTGTAGCATAAGCTCCTAATGTTCCCACTATCTCCTCGGCAAATTCTTCCTCTTTCACGACATTTCCATATGTCATGGTTTTAAATGTTTTAGCCACTATGCCCTCTATTTGATATTATTCTTGCTTCACCACGACCTTCCTTTTCTTATCAAATAAAAATTCATTAGGAGGCATCTCTTCTATAAAAATGAGCGTCAGTTCTTCATTGAAAATCCATCTCGCATTAGGGTTCCCCTTTGTGAACTGTAAGGGTGTGATAACAACAATTAGATTGTCGGTTTCCTTGGATGATTGTTTAGGGGTATCATTGTGGCCGGCTCGCTTGATGTGATCGGTGGGGTGTCGCCTACATTTTGCGAGGGTATCTTTGCTTGACCTAGTACCTACTCGCCCAACGCCACTACCTCTGGTTTTTTATCTCTTTGATCGGGGATTTCAGCTCTCTGTTTCGAGGTCTCCCCTTCCTTTGTCCCTTTTTGGTTTTTCTCCTTGCCAGGACTTGAGTTCTTTGAGCCTTTGGCTTCGGCCTGCTGTGTGTATGGAAGATTTGGGGTTTTTCCCTGTAAGATTAGGAGGAGGAAACTCTTTCGATGCTCCTTGAATTTGAGGAAATCGGCCATATCTTCGTGTGGCAAGGCCTGAATCTGACTCAAGACTTCAGAGTAGGACCTCGCAGCTCGGAAGATTTCATCATGAGGTGAATCCTCGTGTTCATATTTCTTCAGGCCACAATTTGCCAAGTGATTACTCACAACCTTATTAGGGTTGTTCTTTTTGAACTCAATGTTCACCAAATTCATTTCCTCCAAGGTTGTGGCCTCGGCTTTGGCATGGCCAAAATATAATAAAGAGTATGAACCAAAATGAATGGGAAAGGGTGGCCATATCTTCTTCGATATTCCTTTGAGCTCTTTTCTTATCCCACCAAGAACAACTTGCCTGGCGATATCACGACATATTATCTTATCCGACAGGAATAATGGCAAAGCATGGGGGGAATAGGGGTGTCGAAAACCCTGATGTATGAAAACTCTGCTTCTATATACCAATCTGCTACATTACTCAGGTTGGTCGTGATGTTATTTGAAATCTGGGGAGGTGGATGGCTGAATATAGAGACATGCATCGGTACCATTACCCAGTTAAAAATATCATAGATGAAATCTTTGGCCTTATCCTCTCAAAGTTTCAAGTGGTAGACATGGATAGGCTCAACATTAGATGGAGTCTAGCTCTAGCTCATCAATGGGAAGGGTGTCATGAAGCAAAAAGTGTCCATGATGTAGGTAGACATAAAGAATGAAGATGCTCTCCCACTGGCTTTCTGCGCACAATATTTAGTAATTTGACTAGTGAGACTATCTAACATCAATTTGGCCCAGTCGAAAGAAAAACCTTCAGCAATTGTATGAATGAGCGGTACCCATGGGAGGAAAAAGTGAGTAGTATCCTCCTTCCTGTACAGTCTATAGGCCATCATCACCACATACTTGAATTGTGGCTCTAAAGAGGAGATTAAATAAATTCCTTGAGTATCGACCCTGAATTTCGCGGGGTGCGAAACCCACTCTTTGATCAGATCGGATAAATTTCTTCTGTACTGCTCGCGTTCCTTCTTTTTGAACCCCTCTAGGAATTCGGCATTGTAAGTATATTTTGGTGTGGGTGACAATTTATACATTGCCTGTAAGTGCTCTAGTTTGAAAGACCCCAATGCTTCCCTCTGTTCATTGAAAATCATCCTAGTCAGTATGTCTACATAGTCCAGTGCCCATCGAACCATATCATAATAGGGGAGAAGTCATGGCCTTGCTGCTATTTTGTGCAATTCTGCTTGAGAAACGATTTTGTATTTGGTGGACATGTCATCACCCTCATTATCGCAGGAATCATCCGGGCAATTTATCACCTCGGGCTGCAGAACATTGGAAATGTACGTCCTTGTTTTGATAGTATTGATACTTCGAGGCGAAGTATCAAAAACAATATCTAAACCTTGGTCTAAGCTCTCGGCGGCTGCCTTGGGCGCTTTTCGTGGATCCATGATGTATAACCTTGCAATTAGATCCCCTATCGTAAAAGATTGAAAACACAGACATAAGTTATCCTGGTGAAATAGCTCTGCGCATAATAGAAAGGAAAGTTGAGATAATGAAAGAAAACCTTTTGCTTAGATAGCTTAATTTCATGCTAGTCCTTGCCGACATAACGGTTAAATCGTTTAATGGAAATATTTTAGCAAATAAGTGGGATCTTACTGCCAATCACCTCATTGAAATTCAAATAAATGCCATAAATATTTGACGACTCGTAACTTGGAAAAAGAGAAGAAATGTTTAAAGCTTCATCCATAGATTGTATGGTTAAAATCTACTCAAGGCCTTAATTAGTCCAGTTTACCTCTTTTAATTTTGTTCTTTTAGTCCTTAATCCCCTTTTCGGCGCTTGGCATATCAGACGATTTTGCTTCTAGCCTTTCAGACCCAAAAACCCAAAATCATGATGGTGCGATTTGATTTATAATCTGTGGTTTGACTTAATATTTTAATTAACCATGCTTAATTAATGAATATTGTTGTTGAAAATTCAACAAGAAACACGTGTCTAATTTACTCTTCCCTTAATTAAATTAGACAATAAATATTAATCTATTATCTCATTCATAACTGAGTGATTTGGAATTGTAACAGAATTATAAGTGTAGTTAAGTGAGTTAATATCAGTTTTAATAGTTGTAACTAAACATGCACCAGTGAGAGTTCAGTTAATCAATGAACTCACATGCAACTGAAGATTCACCACGGTTAACTACATGCATGTCAGTTCCAATGGAGATCTAGTTGAGATAACAGGTGAAAGGGACAGTTTGGCTATCAGTTGTGATTTGTTCACACATGCAGAGAATATGCTTATGAGCATGTGAAAACGAGGAAATTGTATTCATTCGATTCATTGTGAGAATTCAGATTGCAGAGATTGTGCAGAGGAGGCAGGCTGTCTGGACATGGAAATTGGCATAGGTATTTGTTGATTTGTGTATGACAGTGTGAGATGATTGTATTGTACTGAGAGCTCTTGGATTAGAGTTTTGTATGAGATTGTTTCATGATTCATGATATACATAATATATGATAGTGGGGTTTTTAGCTTTACGCTTTCCCGGTAAAACTTCTGTGTTGTGTGTTATTGATATTTCACTTTGTGCATTGTGGTTGTGATCGTGGTTTAAATTGCTTCCGCAATAAAAATAGTAGAAGAGATTATGTATTTAACAAGTGGAAAAAATTGTTGGATCAGGAGAATCGCATGAATACATTAATTTGTATCAAAATTTCTACATGGTATCAGAGCCACGGAGGCCACAGAGTTACGGAAGTGAGGTGCGAACATAATTTCATTCTCGCAGGTCCCACCTCTAGCCGGGTGCGAACTCTAGTACTAAAAACTTCCGATGTTTTCAAGAACAAAAATTCTCGCACCCTAGACAAAGGCAGGGTGCGAACTTCATTGGCATTATCGCAGGCAAATACACTAGCAGGGTGCGAACTTCCCTCACCCTAATAGTGGAGAAGGGTGCGAACTTCTTGAGCATTCTCACAGGCTACAGTGGAGCAGGGTGCAAACTTGACAGGCAAGTTCGCAGGCTATACATAGGCAGGGTGCGAACTTCCCTTAGGTTTCTCTCAGGTGGGGTGCGAACCTCCCAGGGAAAGAGGAAAGTGAAGGGGTTGAGTTTTGGGTTGGATAACATTCGAATTTGCAAGATTTTCTTGGTGCGACACTTGATTCAAGATAGAAATGTATTTCAATGGCTTGAGGTTGGAGTATGCACTCGAGGCCAGCTCTAACTACATTGCTTGGAAGGACAGGATGGAAGCAGTGCTCGAAGACAATGGCTTGAAGGGTTACATTGACGCAGATGTTCCTAATCCAGATGTGACAGATACTGCAAATATTGATGCATGGAAAAAGAAAGTAGCAAAGGCGAGGAGGATTCTATTGGAGGGAGTACGAGACCACATTGTCTCAAGTCTCCATGGGAAAACCACACCATATGCAATGTGGAAGGTTTTCACAGATCTCTTCCAAAACAGTAGCGACCATAGGAAATTGGCGCTCAAAGATAAACTCAAGAAGATCAAGATGGAGAAAGGCGACACCATTCCAAAATATATCACAAAGTTTATCCAATGTCGGGATGAGATTGGAAGTGTGGGAATAACAGTCGCTACTGATGATTTGGTGAGCTTGGCGCTCCTAGGGCTTCCCAAGAGTTGGCACAGTTATCAAGACTCTGTCAATGGAAGGGAAAAATTACTGGATTGGGAACGACTATGGTCAGATCTGGTGTAAGAGGAGTTCAGGCGGAACACCAGAGATGGATCTTCATCAAAGCGTGATGATGAAGAGGATTGTGCTTTGACTGCCAAGGAAAGGAAAGGGAAAGGGAAGAAATCCCAATTAAATTTTGAGTCTAAAGTCAGGAAGCTAGATTTGTCCAAAGTGAAGTGTTTTCACTGTCACGAACGTGTGCATCTCGCTACTAACTGTCCGCGGAAGAAGAAGAACAAGAAGGTTGTTGGAGCTGCAACTGGTGAGGCTCTTGTCTCACAATTTGAGCTTGACTTCGCTTTGATTGCATAATGACTTCAAGTGCATCGGGATCTGTGTGGTATTTGGATAGTGGCGCTTCCTTCCACATGACGAGAGATAGAGAGTCTTTCATCGACTTGGAGGAGAAAGATCTTAGAATGCATATAGAGATGGGCGATGATGGAAAATATAGTGCAATTGGTATTGGTACCATTACCTTTCAGAGGGAGTCGGGTAAACCATTTCAATTGAAAAATGTTATGCATGTTCTAGGTTTGAAGAAAAACTTGGTCTAAGTCGCAATGTTGGAGGACAGAGGATATGATGTTGTTTTTAGCAGTGGTATAGCCTACCTGTGACATAAAGAAATGGGTCAAGTCAAGAAGATAGGGATTCGAGTTAAGAATATCTACATGCTGCAGGTAGATGGCTGTGGTGCCATGATAGGCAAGGCAGAAACAGTGGTGATCTAGGATGAGGGAGAATTATGGCACAATAGATTAGGCCATATTCATCATGGAGCCTTGAAGATCATGCAACAAATATCTACTGAACTTCCAAGGGGAACACTTGCTCAATCAGATCAGTGCAAGGGGTGCACCCTGGGAAGTATGTAAAGTCCACCTTTCATGAAAAGGAGAACTGTGCTTTGGTGATCCTGGAGAGAATTCACATGGATGTGTGTGGACCATTATCGGTTGCTTCAACAAAAAAACACAGGCATTATGTTATTTTTGTTGATGACTTTTCTCATAAATGTTGGATTTTCTTCATGCAGAAGAAGGATCAAACATTCTCAAAGTTCTGTGAGTTTAAAGCATTGGTGGAGAAAGAGTCGGGCAAGCAAGTGAAGGCTCTAAGGAGTGATAATGGTGGAGAATACATCTCTAATGAATTCAAAGACTTCTGCAACAGAGAGGGAATTCAAAGAGAACTCATAGCGCCTCATAACCCATAGCAAAATGGGGTCGCGGAGAAAAATAATAGAACGATCGTGGGTGCAACACGAGCGATGTTGCATGATCAGGGCCTACCAATGCATTTGTGGGCAGAAGCATGCAATACTGTTGTTTATTTGCAAAACCGTTGTCCTCATAGAGTACTTAGCATGAGTACACCTGAAGAGGCTTTTACTAGTAAGAAAGATGATGTTTCTCATTTTAAATTTTTTGGTTCATCTGTTTATGTGCATGTAAACAAGGATGCCAGGAAGAAGCTGGAACTGACTGTTGAAGTTGGGATATTTGTGGGGTACACAAAAACACCCCATAATTATCGTGTGTATTTTCCAAATAGTAATATGACTGTTATGCGACGGGATATAAAATTCGATGAGGGGAAAGCCATGTGGTTGTTGCTTGAGAGGGAGCTAGACTTGCATGAAAAAGAGGAACTGCTGGTTCCCAAGGATGAGTCTCAATATGTGGATCAGCCACATGAGGAGGTTCATGGAGTGGAGGAAACCACTCAAGCAGAGCCATCCATTAGAAATGGCAGAAAGTGCACCACGGAAGCTGACAAATTGAGACTAGATGTTGCACAAAATATAGGAGCCTCTATTTCACAGTGCAGACAGAGACAGTCGCCTGATCGATTTGCTGGATACATGGCTCTTATGAGAAAATGTATTGTGACTGAACCATCTTCCTTTCAGGAAGTAGTGCAGGACCCCACTTGGGTTGATGCTATCGTAGAGGAGTATGACTCCATTGTCAAAAATAGTGTATGGGAAATTGTCCCAAGACCGATTGATAAATCAGTGGTAGGTTCGAGATGGATCTACAAGGTAAAGCAAGTTGTTGATGGGAGTGTGGAGAAATACAACGCCAGGTTTGTGGCCCGGGGCTTCTCACAGATCGAGGGGATAGATTATGGTGGTACCTTTTCACCCGTCGCAAGGTACTCTTCCATAAGATCCATCCTTGCACTCTCAGCGTAGATGGGTTGGCGCATTCATCAGATGGATGTAAAAACTGCATTCCTCAACGGGATCATTGAGGAAGAAGTGTACATTGAGCATCTAGAAGGTTTTGAGACCTTTGATAGAGAGTCGCAAGTGTGCAGAGTCAAGATAGCACTGTATGGTCTGAAGCAAGCACCCCGTGCTTGGTACACTCGGATAGACAACTATTTCACCGGATTGGGCTTCACCAAAAGTGAAGCAGATGCAAACCTATACCAAATTGTGGTGGAGGGTAAGATATTAATCATTGTTCTTCATGTTGATGATTTAATACTTACTGGTGATGAGCAGTTGATAAACTCATGCAAGGAAGACCTTGCAAAGGAGTTTGAGATGAAGGATTTGGGCCTTCTTCATTATTTCCTTGGTTTGGAAATATGGCAGCGAGATGGTGAACTTTTTGTGTCTCAAGGAAAGTATACTAGGGAGATACTGCATAAGTTTCAGATGGAGGGCTGCAAACCCATGGATACTCCTCTTCCAGGAAACTGGAGGAAAGAGGATGCTACTTTTGGAGAAGTAGTGGATGCTACTGTCTATCGACAGTTAGTGGGTTCGCTAATGTATTTAGTGAACATGAGACCAGACATTTGCTATGCGGTTAACTAGCTAAGTCAAGCGATGGTTAAGCCTACCAAACTCTTTTGGAAGGCGGGCAAGCATGTCCTGAGATATATGAAGGGCACATATGAGTATGGATTGTGGTATAGATAGACAGATGAGGTGAATTTTCATGGCTTCACGGATGCAGATTGGGCAGGCAGCCCAACAGACAGAAAGAGCACATCAGGAGGGATATTTAGTATCATATCTATAGCTATTTCTTGGTACAGTAGAAAACAAAGATCCATGGCACTTAGTTCAGCGGAAGCAGAATACATGGCAGCGAGACAAGATGCATGTGAGGCTATCTGGATGAGGAAGATCTTGGTTGGTTTGTTTGGTTCTCATTTAGATCCGACAGTGATTTATTGTGATAATCAAAGTTGCATTAAAATCTTGATTAATCATGTGTTTCATGACATGATCCAGGTGGATATCGGTGGCCACCCACCTTTTCCGACTGGCTCAAAATAGTTTTCTGGCAATTTTGGCAATTTACTATTTTTAGCAGGTTTTAACTTTCGGGGCCATTTTGAGGGCCTAAATGAAGGTTTTTTGAGAT
>ML779201.1:211218-232479 GCA_009831015.1 Picea engelmannii | reverse complement strand
GTGGGCTACGTCCACCAGAGAAATTGCCAGGTCCTTCCTTTATTATTATCCAGCAAATGAAGGGATACAACCTACAGCAAAACCCACTGTAACTTCCTCTTCTTTCTCTCACAGTTTCCTCTCTCAGAATACAATATTCTCCATCATCCATAGCCGCAATACATTTCCCTCATAAAAGAGGGTTGCCTTCTAGGGAAAAAAACCCTAACACAATCTCTACCGTTCGATCTGTGACCTTATAATGAACGGTCCAGATTTACAATGAAATTACAATATACTTTTATAAGGCAATTTTTGCTTCGGGGGCCCGCTTGCCCCCAGACCCCCCAGTCGGGGGGATGGACCCCCCGGACCCCGCAGAGGGGGTACCCCCCCTCTGCACTCCCACGCATGGAAGAGTGTACATACTTCTGGGGTGTAAATACTTCATGGGGTATAAACACGGCTGAAAGCAAGGACCTCTGAATCAGGAAGATAATCAGGATCCACAACCAACATTATGGTCATATATGTATGAGTATGCATCCCTTATTTCTGCTCAAAACAATAGGCAAACACTGATATACAGAAATCATTTATGAGTGTACAAACATGAGAATGCGTTCATTATATTCAATTCAAGACACGAGATATAAAAACTTATCAAAAAAACACCAGGTGTGACACGACTCCTGAGAGGGGTGCTCGTTTCCACTCAACTGTAGGCTCAGTGATTCCAATCGGATTTACCATTAGCCACCCCCGAGCTGTACCATGATGCTTTGAGACTCAGTCTCCTACTTCCCGCTCGTTGGAAGTCGAGGTTGAAGGTTACTCTCCTTCTCCTCTGCTCATGACTCACTGTATTTTTCGGAGGTCTTCTGGTTCTCCTTCCGCGATTCCTGTCGCGCGCGCTCCTCTCCCCCTTCCACACTTCTTTCGTTGCCTTTTTCTGTGAGGTTGCGTGTGGCATGAATTTCCCTGTTTGATGGTCAGGTTTGAGAGCTTCTATGGATGGGCAGTTCGCCCCCATCCCCTCATTTACTCTTGAGGAGCCTCCCCACCTACCATCCGAGCGGGTAATTCATTCAGGGGTTTGAGAGTGAGATTTGGTTTCCGATCATGTACAAACCAATACAGTTTTGGTTCGGTGGAAGTTAACGCAACCATTCTCAGCCCCTTCCACCACCTCTCATAAGCCATCGTGGTCCCTTTCAACACATCCCCCTCCCAACAATCATGTGACACATATTCATGATATAATTTTCATTCATCGACCTTTTATACAAAGGTCTATCAAATCAAACATTTACATATTTGAGTTTGCCATAGTTTTTGGCCAATATAGTTATTTTTACAGACTGGGGGAAACAGGGTGTTACAAATCCCCCCCCCCCTTAAAGGAACATCGTCCCCGATCTTCTATCTATCAACATGACATGTATGTACAGAAGTAAACAAAATCGGATATGCCTGTTTCATGGCATCTTCCATTTCCCATGTAGCCTCATCTGGGCCAAAATGTTTCCACTTCACCTTGAACTGTACAATGGTTCGGTTCTTGAGAGGGGTTTCCTTTCTGTCCAGTATGCATTGAGGTTCTGGTAGGAATTCTCCCTCCATTTATACTTGGATCATAGACCAGTCAATTATATGATTAGAATCATGTACATATTTCTTCAATAATGAAACATGGAAAACATTATGTGCTTTTATTGTGTGAGGAAGTGCTAGCCTATAGGCTACAGGTCCCACTCTATCTATAACTTCAAAGGGTCCACAATACCGAGGTGCCAACTTGGCACAAGCTCCCATCCTCAAGGAACTCTTCCTGGGACTAACTCTGAGATATATGTGGTCTCTCGTCTTGAATTCTCTCGAAGTTCTCTTTCGGTCAACGTAACTTTTCTGTCTGTTTTGAGCGACCTTTAGATTTTGTTTTATCTGAGTCACTTGTTGTTCCATTTCTTTCAACATGTCGGGTCCAATAGTAACTCTGTTCATGGGATTAATCCAACTGACTGGAGTATTGCACGGTCTACCATAGAGGACTTCGAAAGGGCTCATCTTCAGGGATTCTTGGTAGCCATTGTTGTAGGCAAATTCCACCAGTGGCAGGTAATCTTCCCACCTTTTGGGTTGATGCATTACATGCATCCTTATCATGTCTTCTAATATTTGGTTCACTCTTTCTATCTGTCCATTAGTTTGAGGATGATAGGTTGTGCTAAACAGTAATTTGGTCTCTAGACCAACCATCAAGGATTTCCAAAAGTTGGAACTAAATTTTGTGTCTCTGTCAGAGACGATCTCTTTAGGCATAATATGTAGTTTGAATATCTCCCTCATGATTACATGGGCGATGTCTATCACCTTGCAAGTCAACTTGATGGGGATAAAATGAGTAGACTTGCTCAATTTATCCACCACTGCCATGATGGTGTCATTCTGTTTGGTCAAGGTTGGTAATCCGATGATGAAATCCATGGAGAGGATTTCCCATTTCCATTTCAGGATTGGTAGAGGTTGTAATAATCCTGCTGGGTGTCGGTGTTCTTCCTTAACCTGTTGGCATTCTATGCATTTGGATAAGTACTCAGCTATGTCTTTCTTCAATCCAGGCCGATAGAATTGTTTCCTAGTGGTTGTGGTCATCTTCTGATATCCTCGATGACCAATATATGGTCTTTTATGCAGTTCATCCATTATGAACATCTTCAATTATCGCAATATGGAATGTACAATTTGTTTATGTAAGTTAGTAGACCTCCATCTATCATCTGGTAGCCTTCATACTTTATCCCTATGGGTTCTTTCTCCAGGTACAAGGTCACGGTCTGGAAAAATGTGTATTTTTCTTGTGCATTCCTGACTCTTTCCTTGACATCCGTCTCGCAAGTGCTCACCGCTGCCAGATGAATTGCTTTCATACTTCTGCTAAGGGCATCGGCCACCTTATTTTCCTTTCCCTTGATATGTTTGATTTCGAAATCAAACTCACTAAGAAGGGCCATCCACCTAGCTTGTCTAGCATTGAGTTTTGGTTGGTCAAATAGATATCGCAATCCACAGTGGTCTGTAATAAGTACAAATTTTCTTCCTAGGAGGTAATGCCTCCACATTTTTAAGGCGTGCACTATGGCGGCTAGTTCTAGATCATGGGTCACATAGTTGACTTCGTTCTCATTCAATTTTTGGGATTCATAGTAGACTACACTTCCTCCTTGCATAAGGACTCCTCTGAGCCCTTCCTTGCAGGCATCTATGCACACGAGGAAGTTAGCTTCAGGATTGGCGATCTTCAACACGGGTGCGTGGGTCAGTAGATGTTTTAGGGATTGAAATCTTTCTTCACATTCTTGCATCCATATCAATTTAGCTTCCTTCTTCTAGAGAGAAGTGATTGGACAACCAATCCTAGAGAATCCTTTTATAAATCTCCTATAGTATCCTGCTAAGCCCATAAAGGACCTGATATATGAAAGGTCCTTGGAGTAGGCCATTCCATGATATACCCGATCTTGTCAGGGTCTACTGCTACTCCTTCTTCAGATATGACATGGCCCAAGTAATGTATTTGCTTCTAGAAAAAGTCGCACTTGCTAAATTTTGCATAGAGCTGATGTTCTCTTAGCACTTGAAGTACAATCCTAAGATGTTCCTCATGTTCCTCTCTATTCTTGGAATAAATTAATATATCGTCAATAAAAACCGGTACAAATTTGTCTAGGAATTTACTGAGCACATTGTTCATCAAGCACATAAAAGTGGCAGGGGCATTGGTTAATCCAAATGGTACTACCACAAACTCATAGTGACCATATCTTGACCTGAAGGTACTTTTGTGGATGTCTTCACCCTTGATTCGGAATTGATGGTATCCAGATCTCAAGTCAATGTTTGAGAATATGGAAGCACCTCCCAATTGATTGAACAAGTCATTGATCCTGGGTAAGGGGTACTTGTTCTTTATGGTTACCTTATTGAGTTGTCTGTAATCTACGCACAGTCGGAGGGTACCATCTTTATTTTTCACAAACAGGATTGGTGCTCTCCAGGGAGACACATTTGGCCAGATATAGCCTTTTTCCATCATTTCTTTCAATTGTAATTTAAGCTCAACTATCTCGGGTGTGCACATCCTATAGGGTGTTCTAGACACTGGCACCGCTCCTGGTGCATGTTCTATTGAGAATTCAATGTCCCTTCTCGGAGGTAGACCCAGTACCTCTTCCGAAAATACATCTCTATATTCTCCTAGTATGGGATGGTCCTCGAGGCTTGGTTTGTCATTTTCCATTGATTCCAATACCTGTATCGCATATAGTGGACATCCCTTTCTGCAATATTTCCTCATTTGAAGAGCTGATATTCGTCTCACCGAGACAGGTTTTTGGATCCCTTGAAGGGTTATCCTTCTTCCTCCTTCACTTACACATTCTAAGGTTTTATGGTAATAGTCTAGTCTGTCTCTATATGTGGCTAGCCAATCCATACCATTCTTATACGACCCTAGGGGTAGTATATTAAGGGTTTCTTGGGTGGAGAATTCACCCATAGTAAATTGGTAGGCTGGTATGACCTCCGCTACCTTTCTTTTGGTGCCAGTGGCTAACTATACCAACCATGGCTTGGCGTGTTTATGTGGCTATAATTTACACTTATTAATAGCCTTAGGGGCTATATAACTCAAATTTGAGCCAGGGTCGATTAGAATAGACACTAGATGGTTGGTGATCATACCTTCTATCTCCACCACTGAAGCTTGGTGGTCAGCTTGTTTATTGTCCACGGCTGTATAAATTTGTGGCATACTCCTGGCCACATCATTGACGGTGGTAGATTCTTGAACGTTGTAAATTCTCCGACCGTTCTATTGTCGGTGCTGGCAGTCCCTCAGTAGATGCTCTTCTCCACAACCCCAACATTTCAAGGGTTCTTTCTTTGGGTTATCAATCCTTCCTTGGGTAGATCCAAAAGGTTTATTTCCACTTTGGGAGGGAAAATTCTGTTGATGTATACTTCGAGTTGGGAAGCTCATCCTTGAGTCCTTTTTATAGTTTTTAAATCTTGGAGATTTAAACCCCTTTTTCTGGAATCCTGAACTATTCTTCTGCTTCCAGCCTTCACGAGGTTCTGTCTGATGCCAAAGTTGTTCATAACAATATCTTGCCTTTCAGATAGTGTCTTCTAGGGTCTTTGGCTCATCGAACTCAATCCTGTTCTGATAGTCCTTAGGTATTCCGCTGATGAACCGTTGCACCTTTTCCTTTTCTGCTTTTATATAAGGTACGTACCTCAGCAACTCGAGGAATTTGCTAACATATTCCTCTATGGGGAGTTTCCCCAGCTTGAGTTCATAGAATTCTTTAGTCTTTTCATCGAAATACTTTTTCAACAGATACTTCTTCCTGAAGTATCTCTCAAACCGTCCCCAAGATAGGCCCTCTTCGTGAATCCATTTTACATTCTTAAGGTCTTCCCACCAGATGGAAGCCTTTCCATTCAAGTTGAAGGCGGCCACTCGGGCCTTCAAATTTTTTGAGAAGTCATGGACTCTGAAATAGTTCTTTAGTCCAAGCAGCCAGGCCTCTGCTTCCTCTCCCTTCTTTATTTCACCTTCGAAAGAGGGTGGTTTGACCTTCCTGAATTCTTCAAGGTTATGGCTCTTGGAATGCTTCCACTTCTTTCGTTTTCTTCAGGAATAGGAACTAGTCCTGCTGCTAGAAGATCCCTCCGAGTCGCCTGCTTCCTTTCCAAAGGGTTCATCTGACGCTCATCCCTTATCCTTGGGGTGGACTTTTCTTGAGGTTCTCTTCCCAGTGTGGCCACTTAAAAGACCACGTTTCTGTATCTCAGGTGGACTTCGACTTTTCTTTGTCTGTCGTCGCTCCGCATGACTGGTGTCAGGTTCATGCTGCAATTGTCTTTGTATGTCAGATAAAATCTGCAGTAAGACTGCATTGATTTCCGTTTTCTTCTCTTTCTATTTTATCATCCTCTCGTTGTCAACCTTGCAGCTCTGTAGTTTGACCATGAGGCTCCTCACAGTGTCAGCTAGATCTGGAGGGGTTCCTATTGCACTCCTTTCATCAAACTCTTCGTCTCTATTGTGGGATCCATCCCCCACTTCATGGTGAGTCACCATTCTATGCGTCTACAGTTTCCCGCGGTTGATCTCCCACTCGTGTGCAAAATAAAAATGCTTGTTGTTAGTCAATATTTATATTCATTCATAACCAGTACATAATTCATATTTTTCACATGCACACCCACAATAGAAGTTTTCATTCTTAACTTTGGCTTGTGATTAAGGGGGTTAAGATAGAGGGTTAATCCTGTTAAGAGTACTTCGAACAGAGTCTTTTGTGTAATCCATTCATGATCCAGGGTAGGCCAAGTGTTGTAACCATGCTCTGATACCAATTTGCCACACACCCACTACGGTAACTAAGACTTTTCTCCCTTTTTCTCTTTTCTTCTTTCTTTATCGGGGAATAGAATCCCCAAGTTTCTATGGGGCCTGGTGCAGACCCTCTCTTCCCTTATCCTTCCCCATGTGATCATTGGCTATGACCACTGGCCTTACCAGAAAGGCGCTTTCGGCTTTCGTGATTCGGGGAATTGCGATGCAAGAGTTCCCTTGTTCTCTGTCTTTCAAAATGACGAAACCCAAAAAGAAGGGTCTAACCGATCATCGAAGTGATCAATGGCTCAGATTATATCTCAGCACTCTACCTTTTGGGGTTTCGCATACCGGAAGACGAGGGGTTATACCCTTTGGTTCCCCGGGTACCGAAACACCAAAACCCATATATCTACTAAGCTCATTTCGGGGTTTCGCAAGTCGAGGTTTCATGATATGCGAAGACAGGAGGTGTCGCATTTGAGTTCCCAGGAACCGAAAATACAAAGCCTATCCACTCTTCTCAACTCATTTCATGGTTTCACAAATCAGGATTTCATGATATGCAAAGATAGGAGGTCTCGCACTTGAGTTCCCAGGAGCCGAAACTCCGAAGCCTATCCATTCTGCTCAGCTCATTTTGGGATTTCACGATATGTGAAGACAGGATGTCTCGCACTTGAGTTCCCAGGAGCCAAAACTCTGAAGCCTATCCACTTTGCTCAACTCATTTTGGGGTTTCTCAAATCGGGATTTCGCGATATGCGAAGACAGGAGGTCTCGCACTTGAGTTCCCAGGAGCCGAAACTCCGAAGCCTATCCACTCTGCTCAGCTTATTTCGGGGTTTCAAAAATTGGGGTTTCATGATATGCGAAGACAGGAGGTCTCGCACTTGAGTTCCCAGGAGCCGAAACTCTGAAATGCCAAAACCTGAGGGAACCATTCTCTCGGGTACAAGGCTTCTGGAATTAGACTACAAAATCCTTCAGCGAGTTCTTGGGTAAATATCCCCTGGCTGGGTGACCTGACTAAAAGGCCTTCTTAAATTACCAAGCTATGAACTCTGTGACAGGGGTGAGGTAAGCTCGTATGGTTTCTAGAACGATAGTCCTTTAAATGAAATCACTCTGGCTCTGGAAGGTGAGGGAACTTCCCAGGGGGGAAGCGCCTTCGAGGAATCAAACCAGGGCATAGTGTGAGTCAAATACGTGGGAGAAATATCAAGGGAACGACTCATAATCTAAACTTATTCCTTCTCTAGATAAACCAATTATGGTCATATATGTATGAGTATGCATCCCTTATTTCTGGTCAAAACAACAGGAAAACACTGATATACAGAAATCATTTATGAGTGTACAAACATGAGCATGCATTCATTATATTCAATTCAAGACACGAGATATAAACACTTATCAGAAAAACACCAGGTGTGACACGACTGCTGAGAGGGGTGCTCGTTTCCACCCAACCATAGGCTCAGTGATTCCAATCATATTTACCACTAGCCACCCTCGAGCTGGACCAAAATGCTTTGAGACTTAGTCTCCTACTTCCTGCTCGTTGCAAGTCGAGGACAAAGGTTACTCTCCTTCTCCTCTACTCATGACTCACTGTATTTTTCAAAGTTCTTCTAGTTCTCCTTCCGCGATTCCTGTCATGTGCACTCCTCTCCCCCTTCCAGACTTCTTTCCTTGCCTTTTTCCTACGAGGTTGCGTGTGGCACGAATTTTCCTGTACGATGGTCAGGTCTGAGAGCTTCTACGGATGGGTGGTCCACCCCCATCCCCTCATTTACTCTTGAGGAGCCTCCCCACCTACCATCCAGGCAGGTAATTCATTGAGGGGTTTGAGAGTGAGCTTTGGTTTCCAAGCATGTACAAACCAGTACGATTTCGGTTCAGTGGAAGTTAACGCAACCATTCCCGGCCCCTTCCACCACCTCTCATGAGCCATCATGGTCCCTTTCAGCACATCCCCCTCGCAACAATCATGCAACACATATTCATGATATAATTTTCATTCATTGACCTTTTATACAAAGGTCTGTCAAATCAAACATTTACATCTTTGAGTTTGCCATAGTTTTTGGCCAATATAGTTATTTTTACAGACTGGGGGAAACATGGTGTTACAACACATGCAGTTAAATCTAATGAGTTGAGCCGTGTTGGGGGTTTTTCCTCTGTTCTGGCATCCACTGTCTATCCTGTTTTGTGGGGCAACTGATCTATGGATACCCTCACTCACCTCTGAAAATCAGTAACCCGTGAGCCAAACCGTGCTGGGGTTGGCGCGTCCATTCTCCCATACTCGACCTGAGTTCACTGGAATCCTTCCCGAAAAACCGTTTTGTCTCTGCATTTTGACCTCTGCATTGTTTCCTAGTCACGCATCCTGAAACCCAGTGAGAACCTGTGGACTCATCCGCGTCTTCTGTGAATCCTGAGTATCCTATGTATTATCTGTGTTGTGTGTGTCATGATTGTGGGTTGTTGTGGCCATGCAGTTCTTGGATTGAGTATGGCTTGCTACTGTCATCCTTGTGTGAATGAGTGTTGAACCATTGTTTTTGTCCTCACCTGATTGGAGTTGAGTTGAAGAGTGTGTTGAAGAAGTAGGTTGTCAGGCCCGTGGTAGAAGAGGCAGGTTGTCAGGCCTATGAGAAGCTCTCTCCAGGTGAGAGAGTATGTTGGGAAGTGGTTTTCTCCCAGAGAGAGTCCAGCACCAGCTACAGAGCTCTGAGAATTCCTAATCCGGCCTATTTCCAAGACCCAGAGAGGGAGGTGAAGCAAACGATGGTCTGTTCTTGTGAAGGTGTATACTCCCGGGTGGAACATGCATGTGGGGAATGAGAGTCTATGAGTAGTGGGCGTAAGAAGGCTCCCAAAGAGAATCCTTCTGGTTTCTCTGTGCAGTTTTCTTGTAACCTCAGCCTAGTCTAGGATTCCCTTGCCCTGGGTGGAGCTTGGTCCCAGCTCGGGGGTGACCCACTGCAGAGCGTGATGAGCAGCGTGGTCTAAGGCTAGGAGGTTTGTGGAAGTTCTGCACGTAGTTGGTGGAGTTACTCCAGTTCCAAAGATAAGTATCATTATGTGTTTAATTTAAATTAAAATGAATGTATGTGATGCTTGTATGTTTTCATGTATTCTGTTGAATGTATGAATTACTGTTAATTCCATTAATTATGTATGTTAGCAGTAATTCTATGTTTACTCTGTATTGTTTGGTTAAATATGCATATTAAATATATATGTATGAGAATGTTCTGTGTAGTAGCATTTCCTGGCAGAGGGGTTGATGGTCGGGGATGTTACAAATTGGTATCAAAGCTTTAAAGGCTAAGTTAAGGTTGTGTTAGTGGAATTTCCCAGCTTGTTGGTGGTGGGGGATGTTACAGATGAACAGGTCAAGATTCAAAGATACCTGAGTGGGACTCCATCAATTTTCAGTGATAAGATACAATATGATGATCCTAAGACACTGGAGGAAACCATAAGGAGAGATAAATGCCTCTATGATCAACATAGAGGAAGACCAAATTTGCAAAATTCTTGGGAAGACAAGAAGAAAAGAAAGATGGAGCAGAGGAAGAAGGGGGCAAAGCCACCATTCTTCAGAAATAATTCTCAGGGACAACCAGCTTCCAAGGATCCCAAAATGACAAAAACAATGTGGCAAAGAACAAGGAAACAACCTATGAAATGTTTGGGTTGTGAGGGAGATCATATGTATAGAGATTGCCCTCATAGAGCTAAAAAAGTGAGGATTGTTCAAAATATACAACCGACTAATACAATGGAGGACATGGTAAGAAATGTGTCAAGGATATACGCATCCCTAGATAACAAGCAAGCTGAGTTTCAGTCCCACATGATTGAAGTGGAAGGTAATATTAATGACCAAGCCATTGCTATTTTAATTGATTCATAAGATAGTCATAGTTATCTACATCCTAATATGGTCAAAATATTTCATTTTCCGAGAAGCAATCTTGGGACATCTTGGTTGGTGCAAATTGCTACCAGAGCCAAAAGAATAATTAATGATATGTTTAAGGAATTTCCTATGGACATGAATGGGATGAGAACAAGGGAATATTTGAATACCATACCTTTGGGCTCATATGATTGCCTCATTGATATGGATCGGTTGGACACACATCATGATGTCCTAGAATGTTATAACAAGGATTTTACTTGCTTGGATGAAGAAGGAAACTTGAGATTAGTACAATGTATTCCAAGGGTAGTGACTATCAGGGAAGTTTGAGCATTGCAACTAAAGAAAATATTTAGGAAAGGCTGCCAGCTATTTGCAGCTCATATGGAGGAGGAAGGTAAGGATAAAGTATCAAACATTGAAGACAATGTTGTCCTAAAATTGTTTGAAGATGTATTTAGAGAAATATTGGGGTTGCCACCCAAGAGAGATATTGATTTCTCTATCAATTTGATTCTTGGGGAAACCCCAATATCCAAGACTCCTTACAGGATGAGTAGACCAGAGTTGAAGGAATTGCAAATGCAGCTTGAGGAGATTTTGAAGAATGGGTATATATACCCAAGTGTGTCACCTTGGGGTGCCCCAATATTATTTGTGAAAAAGAAGGATGGAACCTTGAGGCTTTGCATCGACTTTCGACAACTAAACAAAGTGACTGTTAAAAAAAAGTATCATTTTCCAAGGCTAGATGACCTCTTTGATCAGCTGAAAGATGCAAAAATATTCTCCAAGATTGATCTCTGATCAGACTATCATCAGGTGAGGATTAAAGAAGAAGATATTCACAAGATTTCCTTTAGAACGAGGTATGGTCATTATGAGTTCACAGTGGTTCCATTTGGGTTTTCAAATGCACCAGATGTATTCATGTGTTTAATAAATGGTATTTTTAGAGATTACTTAGATAAGTTTTTTATTCTATTTTTGGATGACATACTTATTTATTCTGAGTTTGAAGAAGAGAATGAGAAACACTCGAGGATGGTGTTACAAGAATTGAGGGAGCATCAATTGTATGCAAATTTGAGAAAGTGATCATTCTACCAGAAACAAACATTATTTGGGCCATATCATTTCAAAGGAAGGGATAGTAGTGGATCCAGAAAAGATAAGAGCCATCGAGGGATGGACAGTACCAAAGAATGTCTTAGAGGTGAGATATTTCATGGGACTTGCAAGTTACTATAGAATATTTATTGAAGGTTTCTCAAAGATTGCACACCCAATTGCATCTTTGCAAAAGAAGGGTGTGATATTTGAATGGACATATGATTGTGAAAGGAGTTTCCAACACTTTAAGAACTTGTTGACAAGTGCACCAATTTTGAGAATTGTTGACCCTAATGAATATTTTGGTGTATGCACGGATGCATACAAAGAAGGGCTTTGTGGATTCCTTAATCAGAAGGGTTATGTGGTATGCTACGAATCAAGGAATTTAAAAGAGAATGAGATACACTATGACACTAATGATTTAGAATTGATAATCATAGTGCATGCCTTGAAGATGTAGAGGCACTACCTCATGGGAATAAGATTTGAATTGAGGACAAATCATAGTGGTCTAAAATATTTGTTTGGACAACCAACTTTGAATGTCGGGAAAAATAGATGTTTATAATTCCTCAGTGTGTATGACTTTTATATAAGTCACATAAAAAACAAAGAGAACAAGGTGGTTGATGCACTCAACAAAAGAGTGCATGAGAGGCATGCTACAACCATTATCATGTATAAATAGGATTTAAAAGACATAATTTTGGAAGATGCAAAATTAGATTAGCACTATATGGAGACAAAAAAAAAAATTACAAGAAGGTAATTTGTAGTGGGAAATTGAAAATTATGAGCTAAGGGAGGATGAGATTCTCTTGTACAAAGGCAGAGTTTATGTGCCTAATTTCTAGGAGCTGAAAACTATGGTACTAAGAGAGATGCAATGTGCCTTATGTTGGGCACCCAGGTTACCAGAAAACAATTACAATAGTCAAGAGCCAATATTTTTGGTTAGGTAGGAAAAATGAGGTGGCTGATTATATAGCCAGGTGTTTGAAATGTCAAAAGGGCAAGGTTGAGCATAGACACCCAAATGTTTTTCTACAACCACTACCCATTCCTTAGTGGAAATGGGAAGTTGTAACAATTGATTTCATCACTAATCTACCCAGAACAACCAAGAAACATGATTCCATCATGGTGGTGGTGGATAAGCTTACTAAAGCTACCCATTTTATCCCAGTGAAGCTAACTCACAAGGAAACCAATATTGCAGATATTTACACGAGGGAAATTTCTAGGATTCATGGTGTGCCTAAGGAAATTGTGTTTGATAGAGATCCCAAGTTCACATCACACTTTTGGAAGAGATTATTTAAAGGTTTTGGGACAAATATAAATTTTAGTACAACATATCATCCAAAATCAGATGGGAAAACAAAGAGAGTCAACTAGGTGATCGAGGACATGCTAAGGATGTATGTGATAGATAAACATCAAAATGGTAAGATTATCTACATCTAGTTGAATTTTCCTATAATAATGGGTATCATGCATCTTTAAATATGAGCCCATTTGAGTCATTATATGGCAGAAAGTGCAACACGCCAATGTGTTGGGATAGCCCAACAAATAGAGCAATGGTTGGGCTATAATTGCTCAGGGAAATGGAATAACAAATGGTGAAGATAAAACATAATTTAAAGGCTTCCCAAGAAAGGAAAAAAAGCTATGCAGATAAGGGCATAACTCACAGAGAATTTAAAGTGGGTGACCATGTGTTCTTGAAAGTGAAGGCAAAGAGAAGTTCCTTGAAGTTGGGGAACTGTTCAAAGCTGACAACATGTTATTGTGGGTCATTTGAGATTCTGGAAAATATTGGCCTTGTTGCATACATGCTTTCACTACCTGCACCCATGTGCATTCATAAAGTATTCCATGTCTTTTCTTAAGAAGTATGTTCCTAATGTTAATCATATAATTGATTGGAATGTGATCAAGGTGGAGAAAGAAGGAGACTTCTGAGTACAACTAGTGTGCATATTGGATCGGAAAGTCAAGCAACTCTGGAATTGAGCAATAGGGTTGGTAAAGGTCCAGTGGACTTGTTAGATTCATGAAGATGAAACCTAGGAACATGAAGATGCCATGTGGGCGGAGTACCCACATATTTTTGAAGAATTTGATTGTACATGTGTATATAATGCATTGAGGACAATGCATAAATAAGTGAGAGGGGAATGTAATACCCCTAGGTTGAACCCCATTTGTAAATGTACATATAGGTTGGTGATCTAGGATATTCTAGGCTAGAGTGTCTTTGTATATATGTATTTTGAGGCCATAGTGCCTGTGTGGTTATTAGGCTCGAGAAACAGAAGCTAAAAGTCTAGTGAGCCTATCTTTGTACTATGTAATCCCACTCAGATATTAATAAAATGCATCATTGTTGCAGACCCACGACACAAAAAGAGTACGAGGGGATACAATCCACTAGAAATGGAAAGGGGGACTAAGAGTCTAGGAGAGGGGATTAAGCCCAAAGGAATATTATATTAATATTCCTAAAGTCTAAGTTATGGATATAATTATATCCTAAGTTTCTAAAAGTGGGGGAACGTACCCCAAGTGGGCCCAATGTAGTTCCCAACATGACAAGTGTCAAGTTGGGAACATGAAAATATATTTGGGGGATTTATTTCATCTTATGATCATTCTCTCATTATTCACACATTATTCTACCATCCACTCTTACCATTCGTACCTTGCTGCCATCACCATATCTATACTTGGGATATTTGGTAGTTGGGGGGTAAACCAATGAACCTGGGTGGTCTAACTTGAATAAACAAGTTGTCAGGCCTATGTGCATGTTGAAGAAGTGGGTTTTCAGGCTCATGATCATTCTCTCCAGGTGAGAGAACCACTGAGAATTGTTTCCCTAGGTGCCAGGTTGTAGCTACAGAGCTCTGAGACTTCCTGTTCTTCTTGTTACTGAATCCCTAGAAGGGAAGTGAGGCAGCCAAAGGACTTCTACGAAGATAAGGGGCACACTTCCTGGGGTGGGACAAACAAGTGGGGAATGAGAGGTTGTAGGCTATTTGCTAGAGTTGACCCCTTAGTCTGAGCATTTATGTTTTTGGTATACCTTATCCTGAATTAGGATTCCTTTTCCCTGGTGGCGTTTTATCCCCAACTCAGGGGTGACCTGATGTTGAGAATTTATGAGCAACAAAGTCTATGGTTGGGAGGAAATTCTGAGGTTTGCAAGAAGTTTGTGACTTTTTACAAAATATAAGTGTCTTCTATGTGTTTGATTTAATTAACCTATGAATAATTTTGTATTTATGTTATGGGTTTTTCCTGTATTGTTATGCATGTATATATTTGTTGTAGTCAGCATAATTTTTTTCGTATACATAACATTTCCATGGTGAATTAATGGTATCAGAGTTGGAATTTTGGTGTGGCATAGACCAGCTTGGTGTTGGGAATGCTACAATCTGATCCATCTATGTCTTCATGATAGGAAGGTTATTCAGAAGAGGTAGGGTTCATGGAGAAACTCATCAATTGGTTGAGTGTGTATTTGATGGTGGTGTGTTGGTTCTTGAGGATCTCAATGGAGGAATTTATCTTGTTAATGTTGGAATTGAGGGTCTTAATGTCTTGTTTGTTCTGGATGTTGTCGACAATCAAGGCATTGAGTTCTTGGTTGTAGGTGATATCCATTTGGGTAGAGGAAATAATGGGTAGGTAGGTCTGCATAGAAAAAAGGGTTATAGGTGAGGGGTATCACGAGGATGGGGAAACAAGAGGAATCTAATGGGATAGATGGAAAATAGGGGTGCTGAGAAGGGAGGTTGGGACCAAAAAAAAAAATAGTCTTACAAGTAATAGGTAATGTGATGATCAAGGTGAAAAGGGGAATCCAATGGGATGGGTACCAAATAAGAGTTTCGGGAAGGGGGTTGGTTCCCCAGGAAAACAAGACTTAAAATTGATATGTACCACAGGGATTAGGGAAAAGAGACGAATCCAATGGGAGAGGTACTGAAAAAGGGTGCTAATGGGACCACTATACTTTTTTTTTTTAATTCTTATAGATTTATACTCTATCCTGAAGAATACTATAGTGACGAATTTCCCAAATTGTTAACAAGAAAAATTGTGTATGAATTTCACAACCAAAATGAAAGAGGCAGGGTTGCATGACAATAAATCTCTTTTGGTCTTTTTCTGTTGTTCTCCTTTCCCAAGGGTTATGGTTTTCATGGATCCTACAAACAAGGTTTTTCCTTGTGCTATAGGTGTATGATATACGTGTGGGGTCGAATAGTAGTACTTGTCCCAATATCTCAGGGAACCACTAAGGAGGCTCGACCATACTCTTAGTCCTACTACTAGATTACCCATGTACTAGAGATTATCTTCCTGAGTGTTGTTCTCGACGTCACTATAACAATTAGGCAACCAATTGACTGATCTAGAGTTGGTTTCAAGGGACCTAGGGGATTCTCGATATACTTGACGGTACGTGGGAGTGATGGCCCTGTACAAATTATGTCTGATGTGGTACTACTCGAAGGGGTACCAACAAGGGTTATAGAGGTTTCCAACAAGGTGAAACATTTGTTTCAAGTAACTCTGTGAAATTTTTCATATTTCCTATGTGTAGTCTTCTCTAGCCACATTTTTACTCGCTAAATGACATATATATGTGCTTTAAAGACGTCGACAATACATGTCTCTACCTTGAAAAATCAATTCCTACAATTTATGAAGAGGAAAGTGCTCTAATACTACTTGTTAGGTTCCAGATGTGTTATAATAAGAATAAAACAAAAATATTGCAGCAAATACACGCGGGACAACAAAATATAGAAAACCGCAACACCAAAAGTGTTACCTTTATTGATATAAATCCAAGTTCACTTGCCTCTTCGAGGGGGAAACCTCCAACATAGAAAATATCTATTACAATAATTATCAAGACATGACTTTCCCACGCCTTCTACTTCTATTTAGACTAATTTTATCTTCTAAAGAACATTCTAGAGGAAGATATTTCAAGAAGCAAAAGCTTCTATTAAGTCTTCTTACATTGACTTGTTCACATTATTATATAGGCCTTATTTACTAATTTCAGCCTTTATTACATAGAAACCATATTATTCTACCTACGTGAGGGATTAGGGAGGTTAGGTCCCTAACAACACCACAAAAAGATGAGAAAGAGAGAGAATTGGAGAAGAAGGATTCCATTAAGAAGAACCATTACATGCAATGAGGTCAATTTTGGGACCTCTCCTTCCTGACCTTCACTCTCTCCCTATTTCCTTTTTATAAGGTGTCTTTTTTACGAAGTCAATTTTAATTGGGTTTGACTCCATCTATTACATATTTTCCAAGTTCACTTTTACATAAAAATACGAATATATGACTTATACATCCGAACTTAGACTACAACCCCCCTTAAGATTCATATCATTATGTGTATAGTACATAACGTTTTAGTAGAAAAGAAGAAAAAAACAACTCAAGTGAAGGCCATCACTCAAGCTGAGATGGCCCAACTTGTAGAAGAACCTATCATATCCAAAGTATTCTTATTAGATTATGATAATAGAATAGGTCCAAACTAAGATAGGCTAAGAGACAAGTTTGATTTTGTGAGGTTATTGAATAAAAATGTTATACTGAATAAATCTTTGTAATTATAGTAAACATATAATACAATAAGGGAGAATTCAGAGTCAAGAAGGAATGTGAAGAGACACATTTTGTAACACCTTCTTGACACTTTCTTATATATACTTATATCAAGATATTGTAATGGAATTAGTTTTGGCAAGAGAAGCTTGAGAGGAGGATTACACAAACTGAATTTTAAGTTTCATTTTGGGTAGATATAATATAGTCACCTAGATTAATGGTGAAGAATTGTGCAATCCATTTCTTACATTCCTTCAAGGCTAATGTGTGAGTATTTGTTTATGAATATGTATTCATTTAAGGCTTACATTTTTTTATGTTTTCCTAATGCACAATATATTATAAATTTTGGATTTATTGGGATGTATGAGTACACTAGATTTGGGATTGCGAAAGAGCAAAAATTGTGCATTTTAATTCTTGGGCAATTTAATTGATTACATTGCTTGAGATTAAATAGTTTGTTCTAGTTATTTTAATTCAACATTTTTTTATTACATTGCTTGAGCTTAAATATTTCGTTCTAGATATTTTAATTCAACATTTTTTTATTACATTGCTTGAGCTTAAATATTTCGTTCTAGTCATTTTAATTCAAAATTTTTATTACATTGCTTGAGCTTAAAATTTTCGTTCTAGTCATTTTAATTCAAAAATTTTGTTTATGTATTTGAATCCTCCAACAAACCTTATTCTAAAAAAAACATAAAAATTATAAAGCTAGAAACCCAAAAACAGTGAACCAACATTGCAAATTGGAGGAATCATGTTAAGGGTTAAGACTATGATTTGGGCATTTTCATTTGATGAATTCCAAGTGAAACTTGATTTGAGATATTTTCCCATGTCAACACACTTATCAACCTTTGAACCTCGTGTTCCCTTATCAATGAGAATTTTGATTTGCCTTTATAGGCTTTGTTAAAAAAATTCCATCTTTAACCACACAATTTTAGTCTGGCTTTTGTGTAAACATTATATCTCTCATGTTATTTCACCTTATCTTCTTGGTATAGATATTAATATAAAATAATTTGGTAATTTATCTCTCCTCTCTTTTATATTGAGGCTACTTGGATTTAATTCTCTCTTGACATAAGTACGACACAATATCTACCGGGTTGTAGAGTCTTAAATACTCAATCATCCGGATGCTTGATGAACATCATAAAATATGGTCATCCCACTACCACGAACTTGTGCACATATTCTGGTTGCTACAACCTTCGACAACTCCACTCCATTTTTCTGAAAGCCTCCCTCAAGAAAACAATGTTAATCCTCAACTCTGTTATATAGTGCATAGTCTAAACCTTCATTTTTTTGTAGTTTTTACGGGTATATTTTCTAATCAATGTTAAAAATTGTTGGAACTCCATATTTGAGTGATTGACTATGTATAATTCGAGTTTCCGAAGGGTTTTTCAAGGTGTTGAATCCATTTATGCATTCAAAAATGCAATTTAAACAACATAAAATGGCAATTTCACCAAGATCTCTTTCTTCGGATTCTTGTGAAAAAGTTCAAAAAGTCGAATGTTTAGACAACATAGTTAGATAATGTCCCACTTCTTGAACATTAAGTTTTCTTTTGTTTTGTGCCATCGAATTTAATTAAAATTGGTGGAATTAAATGTTAAAATTTACTGTGCCACTAACTTCCTATCACTCCTGCACATGTATTCATAATAGATGAACCGATCAAACAGAGAAGAGGGGTTTGCAGGGGTAGATTAGGGAGCATTAAAGATCTCTTTAGATAGACATCCAAAAAAATTGGTTACTCCCAGTAGTGAAGGGTGTAAAGGAGATATACATCAATTTTCTGAGGGCAATCTTGATGGGATTCCAGGTTTGGTTGGTGGCTCCATTCAGGTAAGAAATGAAGTCATCCTAGTGCGTGAGTGTGTTCAAAATCGATTTTAGCATTACAACACCTCTATGTGTTTCCTCCTCTCGCATGCTTAGGTGTTAGATATATCTACACCAAAAACGAGGTCCCTTTCCCTCACATTGAAATTGATGGTGTATTCCCCTGGAACTTGGCATGATTGGGTTCTATAAGTAACATGCTAACTTTTCTTCCATGTTTCCTGGTCATTCCCAATATTCTTGGATTAACCACACATGGGGTTGAGAGGAAAGAGTAGGATGCCCCTGAATTAGGAGGTCTGATACAAGTGCATCCTTTTTTCATCCAAAGTTCTAAAGTTTGGTTAAACCTTAGGGTCACGACATTAGCCCAAAGTGGGGTTGATTGTAAATTTCTTGTAAACATATTTGATTTTTCTCATAGTTGGAAAACATACATTTAGAAGGTTTTAAATAGTGACTAGGTGTCGATTAGAATATGAGTCATCAAGTAAGTGATAGGTGTCATTGTAAGTAATGAGCATTAAATCAGGTGTTGTGCCACTATAACCAGATCCAAGGAGAGGAACGATACTACTGAAAGCACATTTAAATTGTAGACAGTTCCATTGATGTTGGCCTTTAGTGGGCAGGTGTTGTTGAATGGTATGGATACAAAGTGAGCAATCAATAAGTCAAGTGGACAGTGATGAGGAGCACATTGGATTTAGTATAATGAACCAAAGAAATTA
Organism: Picea engelmannii; assembly: GCA_009831015.1. Taxonomy (NCBI): domain Eukaryota; kingdom Viridiplantae; phylum Streptophyta; class Pinopsida; order Pinales; family Pinaceae; genus Picea; species Picea engelmannii. The sequence continues at coordinate 212,774 of ML779201.1, read as the reverse complement.
TCTTTATCGAGATAAGGCTATGATCTCTCTACCCAAAACAAGGTCTGTGTGCATAGATGAAGTATTTTGTAGCGTATTTAGATTTTTGCAAATTATTAGTTATTCCTGTAGCTAAGTGGTATTCCTGCAATGCTATTGAATTATTGTAGCACAGATGTGAATATGGAAAAGGTTGTAGGGCAAAGAGAAATACTGGGTTAGAGGAAAGTTCAAGCAAACTCTATGTAAACCCTGCATTCATTGAAAACATAGAACAAGACTACGATGAATTAAATATATGGTTTTAGGTAAACTATTGCAGGATCATGATATATCAGGCCTATGTTTGTAGGCCTGCATCAAGGTCCTCCTCCTGGATATGTTGGAGAATTTGGTGATAAGGTTGGGGAACCTTCAGAATTGTAGCCTTTTCTCCACCGATGCGGGTAGGTGGTAAGTGTGCCTTTTTAGGTGACCACTTACGCCCACTCTGCTCACCCAAACTTTTGAAAGCCCACAAGTCTTGTTGCAATGAAAAACAATTCTATAATCTGGATGGATTTTGATTTCAAGGTCAACTAGATCACCACATAGATCATTCAAAGCGTTCTTCCGATCACTTTATCTTCAAGGTGCCACACAATATACTTGTATCTTGTCTATCTTGTTGTTCACATATACACCCACACAACACATTTTACAAAGGAGATAGATTAAATAAGTAAACATACTCATCTCACAACTATTCAACTAATTCAATAAAACTTGTTTAGAAAAAAATCCATTCAATTTTTCTTAGAAATTTTATATTTAAATTAGTTTACAAATAATTTTGATTAAATTATATTTAATTAAAAAATCATAAAATTACTCACACAACACATTTCACAGAGGAGATAGATAAAGTAAGCAAGTATACGCATCTCGCAACTATTCAACTAATTCAATAAAACTTGTTTAAAACAAAATCCATTCAATTTTTCTTAGAAATTTTATATTTAAATTAGTTTACAAATATTTTTGATTAAATTATATTGTTTAATTAAAAAATCATAAAATTTTACTCACCTTTTGTCATTATGTCATTATTTTGGTGTTATTGATTTAAATTTTTTTATTTGAGTTATAACTCTTCTTATGAATTAAGAAGAACCACAAAATTTAACATTCACAGAATTTAACTAAATATTAGTATATGAATTCACCTTTTGCCATTCTTTTAGAATAAATTTAATGTTCCTTTCACTATGTTAAAATATGTATAGATGGACCTTTTAGGTTAATAAATTTAATGTTCCTTTCACTATGTTAAAATATGTATAGATGGACTTTTTAGGTTGATTAATGGTCAAAATGTGTGAACAACTCACCCAATTAACCTTGGGTTAATTAACCTTGGGTTTATTTTCAATTGCAGCTTGAGAGGAACATGTTATATAGGATTTAATAAAAAAAGAGGGTTTATTAATTATTGGTTTATCATTAAAAGTTGAAGATAATTAGTATGATTTTTAATTTGTCAATGGCTAATTATTATGCATATTATTAGAAAGTGTTAGATGATAGAAGTAGAAGTA
>ML779201.1:197501-211201 GCA_009831015.1 Picea engelmannii | reverse complement strand
AATATAGGTGGTGTTAGTTGCATGTTGTGGTGTCATGTTATTTTGAAAGTTATTATAAAACCCCATTGAGTCCTAAAAAAGGGTTGAAATACCATTTGTACTCATGTAAGCTGAATGCTTTGTAAAAGAAATAAGATGCAACATACAAGCATGGAATCAAAAATAGAATGCCACATGAAGGAATCCCCTCGGGGTTGTAGGAAGAACATTGACTTGGTGAAGAGTCCCCTCACTTCGTTAGGGTTTTGGAAAATGCTCGACTCTTTCTAACATCTCAACATCTTACAGTGTAGAGACGAGAAACATTGCTTGAAGATGTGGCCTTTGATTGATGATTTATCGAGTCCAGACCAAGAGGCTCCTATGAAGGAGAAGAGTATTTGTCTCCTCTTTGATCTCATTCTCTTCTACCACCACTCTATCTCTGACCCCCTTGTGGGGATGGAAATAGGAAGGATATGGGATCCTATGATGGTTCATATGCCACGAGTGGGATTCAATCACAATAATCGACATGTTCTTAACCTTTGGGAGAAGAAAAATATTATCCCCCCTTGCATTCAAACTATCAACACGCCAAACTCTCCATCTAGTTATTTTTGGGTTTAGATTTATGCATGGTATGAACTCAGGGGGAACTTGGAAGCAGGCCAAAGATCAAGGGAAAAGATAAGAACTGGGATTTTGGAGACAGAGATGAAGCCTTCCCTTATTTTTCTCAACAATCTACCACCGAGGTTCAAGGTTTGATTCTCCTCCTAACAATGTGTGCTTAGTCGTTGTTGTCTTTGAATAATTGCTTCATCGACACACAAGACACCCGGTGTTCAAATCCCATGCAATAGTAGCAGTTGTTTACTTGTTAGATGAGATGAAGCAGAGCAAGAGTGAGACTACTTACTTGCTTCATATTCTTTCCCTCCAATGGAAAAAATGTGTTGTTTTACTTGAAGAACAAAGTGGAGGGCAATAAGTTTTAGTAGGACATTATTCATTAGATCCATCACTACAAGTGCAAGCCTTGGTTTGGATTTTCTTTAAATTGTTATCTCTTTATTCATGTCACCCTTTTCTTTCATTCTTAAAATAGTGTCTTGGGAAGGTTGAATCATGTACAGAAAAATAGCTCTTGACATACATTGAAATTCTCCACCATTGGAAAAGATTTCTACTAAGCCCTCACAAATATTTTTGGGTGTATATAGAGATGTGTGAATATCATTGAAATTTAGTTTTTGGAAGGATGGAGTTTGCAACATATCATTTAGCTCTTCCACAATTATAGTTTTCCTTCTATGTATGTTGTTGTATGGGTTGTGAAAACAAATTCTTGTCAAATGTTGGAGTATGGGAAATCAATGTGGTTAGATCGGTGGGAATCATCATGGTGAACAAGCAAGTGATGTGACAAAGGATATAACTCCATATTCAACGAACAATTTTATATTAATTTCAATTAAAATACACTTATGTAACTTCCAATAATATTTGTTAATAGGATTATGTGATGCTCTCCAAACTCATCATTGGATTCTTTATTATTAGTGTTTGTCATTTTTCAGATTATGTTTTCTATCCATGACATTTCTTCTCATTTAAATTATCTTCATACTTATATAACCCAAATAGAAGAGGCAATAAACCATTCAAGTGTTCATGTATTCCTAAAAGATTTTCATGTCGATTTCGAAGTATTTGAAGCAACGTTGTTTAGATCGTAGAAATTGCATCGTAATGTTTTCATTCTGAAGGTTAAATGACACTATCTATGTGACATGTGCCAAATAAATATTTAGTCACATGTCTATTTGGGTAGTAGAAAAAGCTTCTCAACACAAGAAGTAAACTATATATGATTTTTCTCAACACAAGAAGTAAACTATATATGATTTTTCTCAACATGTGTCATGTAAACATTAGAGATGTGACATGTTTATTAGGGTTGTAGAAAGCACCTCTCAACACAACAACTAAATCATATTTAGACATAAAACTTGCAACAAACTTGCCAATTGATTAGCAATAGGAGGGGACTAGGTCGTTATTTGTGATGGAGGAACTATTTCAATTGAGAGTGGGGGCATTTAGAATACCTTAGTCTCGGAAAGGTCTCGGGGATTGGTCCTCTTGCTTGTGTGGGGAAATTTTGTTGTAATTTTTGTGTAGGTTTCTTGGGGCTTTGTTAGGATGGTTGGTTGGGTATCTTGTTCAATGGTGGTTCTGTTTCTTTTATTGTGTTGGCGATTGAGGGATGACACCATTTACTTTATTGGATGAGGTAATCAAATGAGCCATAGTTAAGGGTGTCAAAGAAATTGCAGAGGAGATCTCGGGCCAATGGTTTGGATAGTAGCTTGGTTCTTTCGGTGTCCTTGTTAGCTTTTGGTTTCTAAGTATGCATTTAGTACACTTAAATAAAAACACTTGTCTTTGAGTGTTTGGCTTATTATCATATATAGAAATACATTTTTAGCAAGTCCTATCAAACAACTAATAATATTTTACATTTAGATAATTTAACTCATTAATATCAAGCAATTAATAATACTTTGCATTTAGATAATTTAATTCAGTAATATAATTAATTTAATATGTTTCAAGAGTTTTTTTTTTTTTTTATCACTTTTAAAAGATTCAAAAGTTTTTATTTCATTGAAACATTATATAATTTTTTAATTTTTTTTTATTTAATAATAGATACAAGTTATTCTCTTTTGTTCAAATCCAGAGGAGCGTAGGGTATGTATATCTTCGTAGACTTTATCAATCAAATCGCTGGGCTGAGGAGGATACCTTGTCCCACAAACAAAAGATTCTCATACACCAATTTAATGTGGCTTAGCTGTGACCTTAAAAATAGATTATTATTATTATTATATTAAAAATATAATTCAAAACTCACATTTCTACTTAAAAGAATATATGTTTACTTTACACCAAATTTTATATTCATAAACATTCTTTCTCTATTTTATCATAGTCTTTATTGCCTTTAATACATTCATATTTTATTACCTTTGAAACATATACATTTTCCATTATAAAATTTAATAGTTATTTTATTACCTTTGAAACATATACATTTTCCATTATAATATTTAATAGTTTTTTTTCTCTTTAGAAATATTTTTAAAAGTTGAATTGAAATATTTAAGAATATAAGAATTATTTTTTTAATAACATATTTTGCTTTTTACTTTTGCTATGTAAAGTTAAAAAAATAAAACAAAAAAATAAAATAAAAATAAAAAACTGTAAAAGGGTTTGTTATTATAATACATGTGAAGGGATTTGATATTATAATTTATCTTTTAATATTTGTTTTTAAAAAGTTGAATTGAAATATTTAAGAATGTTAGAATTATTTTTTTAATATTATAATTAATTTTTTAATATTTGTTTTTAAAAAGTTGAATTGAAATATTTAAGAATGTAAGAATTAATTTTTTAAGAGCATATTTTGCTTTTTACTATATGTAGATATGTAAAGTTAAAAAAATAATGTAAAAAAATAAAATAAAAATAAAAAATTATAAAAGGGTTTGTTATTATAAAACATGTAAAGGGATTTGATATTATAAATTATTTTTTAATATTTGATAGTATTGTATATTAATTTATTATTAGTTTTTTAATATAAATTTAATTTGTTCATTATTAATGATGAGATAATGTAAATTTTTAATTAATGTGGAATATGTTTCAAGAATTTTAATATTTTTCTTAAAATAAATTTTTTAAATTAAAATTTATTTTTAATATAATATTAAAAAATAAAAAAATGTTGCTCATTTCAAATTTTATCAATATTGTATATTTTTGAAACTTCAATATAATAATATCTAAATTTTGATAATCAGTGTTATGAAAGCGATGAAGAAAGTGATAAAGAGTAAGTCGTGATTGTTTAAAATATTAATTACATTTACATTTTTCTATTAACTTAGGATTAGTTTTTCTTTCCTCAATTTGCAAACTTTCCCAATAAGGACCCACACTTAATTATGCTCGTATAAAAATATAATTATATGTTTTTCAATCATAATCTCACATAAATATGTATACACTTAAACTAATTTGAAATGGATCTACATAGTTTAAATATTACTGGCATATATATCACAAATATATATATATACATAGTTTAAATATTATTGACATATATATCACAATAATGTCAATATATATACTAATATACATACTAACATATAGATATATACACTATTATATACACTATTAGTATAATACACTATTATAAATATAAAATAATGTTCACTCTATATAAAATACAATATTATATTAGTATGTATATATTCTATACTAGTATACATACACTAACATATATACCAACATATATATATATATTCATATATATACTACTTTATACTCTCTTTTTTTATATATTAACATATATAATACTGTGTGACATATACACTAGTATATATATCAATAATAATAATAATCTATTTTTAAGGTTACGACTAAGCCAGCACATCAAATTGGTGTATGAGCCCCCCTTGTTTGTGGGACAAGGGACCCCCCTCCGCCCAACGATTTGATTGGTAAAGTCTACGAAGGTATACATACCCTACCCCCCTCCGCCCAACGATTTGATTGGTAAAGTCTACAAAGGTATACACACCCTACCCCCCTCTCGATTTGAACCTGTGACCTCTTAAGAGGAAACACATGTTCTTAACCATTAGGTCCACTCAATATATATGTATGCCATATATACTACTAGCATAGTATTTCAATGTATATATCTATTTTAGTATGTTAATATATATAGTAGTGTAAAGTACTATGTCGTCTCATATATATATATATATATATATAGTACCGATGTACATATATGTTGATATAGTATGGACATGTGTATATGTCAACACGTATTGAAATATACACATGTTCATACTATATCAACATATATGTACATCGGTACTATACTAGTATATACACTAGTATATATATTAGTATAGATATCAATATATATACTAGTTTTCATATTAGCTTATATACATACACTAACATATATACCAAAATATATGTATGTTGCTATATACTAAGTATATATATTGACATATATGTGGTATATATACTACTAGTATAGTATAGTATATATATTACTACATGTTAACACATAAGATTGTATGGGTTAAACAAATTCACCTTGGTTTTGTTTTTCGAGTCATAAGGTTTATAGGATCACGTAAAGGAGGATTATGGTTTTCAGAGCCTACAATTTAACCAATTCTCCGGGGATTATGTCATGCCATGAACTAAAAGCCTCCTCGAAGTGTGCAAGCTATGTTTGAGTTGGCACTGGGAACTCATTTCCTGTAGCAGTTTCTTCTAAATATTTGATCATAAATCCCACACAATGATGTGGGTTTTTCTGAAATCTTTTGTGAAGGAGCATCATAATGGCATTGGCCTGCTGACCAAAATTCAGCCTAACCCAGTTTGGAATTTGAAAGATATAATTAAAACACCAGTCCATTGCAAACTGGCACTGCAAACTCTTTGTTTTGCATAGTTGTTGGATATTCGCCTTGTTTGGAGGTTTCCACCTGCCAAGGAAGGTTCAAATGGTCTCTCAGGAGTTAGTTGGACATGAGGAACATGTTTTCCAACTTTAGATCAAGCAGAATGACCCGTTTCAAAAGGAATTTATCTCATTAGACAAGATTCCAAAAAATAGGAATTTGTCAGGTTTTTGTTGGAATCTTTTGTAACAAGACTCCTAAATGGAGGAGAATCCTATGTAGCTCCTTGTTTTCGACCTCCTTAGGGTAGATAGAGATCCTTCACTATATATGAAATTGGATTTAGATAAGGATGAGGTTGGATTCATTATCCAAGAGAGGAGGAAGCTTGAGGAGCAGTTTAGTTGCTCAATTGTAAGCCGGAGGGCATGTTGTAATTAGCATTTCTGCTATTGAAGATTCACGAGAGATGTGATTTTTAGATTGTAATTCTTTTGTTTTATATATCTTCTTATTTGAATATATTGCAGATTTGAGGATCAAAGGCTGGCAATGATTTATGGATCTCTAAGCAACAGAGGATGTGATGTAATCATTCCCATCAGTCGTTGTTTTATTCAAGTATTTGTTGATTGATTAAACTGAGAGGATCTATGTTTAGTGAACATTCTATCTTATGTTTTCCTTCTTCATTATTCTATCTATCAACATATGATCCTGTTGTCTGATGAGCATATTTAGTGCCTTCGATGAGTAGAGTGTTTATGACTCCATTGCCTAATGGTCCATCACTGATCTACAGTAACTTCTCTATCTTTTCCTTTCTTTTCAAGTCTTGCTAATACATCCAAGTTTAAACCCGATTTAATCATCCAATTCTATGTTATTAGGCTCACCTCACTTGCAGTCTAAGTGTGACTCCTAGAAAGCTAACGTTTTTAGCGCCATTGTCGGGGATGGAAGTGAAGAGATCTTCCCTGGGAGAATGACAATGATCAGATCTATCTCTTGATGGTAGATAGGAGCAGGACACAACTTGACTGCAATCTTCTACCTGGTGACTCCAACTTCATCATAGATGAATCTATTGGTGACTCCACTAGTTTGAAATGGATAGAATTCTTTCTCAGAGGTATGTGTTTTGTGATTTCTCAAATATATATGGTTTTCCAAACCTCGTGCTTGATAGAAGTGAATGGTAAGGCTGCCTTCCTAGGTTTAGAGGGAAAATTGGGAAATCCAAGCTGAGTTTTTACTAGATTTTCACGAGTGCATACTTAAGTTGAAAGTTATACATGAAGATGTCCTCATCAAATTGTTTACATACTCTTTGGATGGAGCATCTCGTGATTGGTGTAGATCACTCCCGATTGCTTGTATTACTTCACTAAGACATTTTCATGCTGCATTTCGTATGTTTTGGAAAGAGAAATTGGCATCTAATTTCCTTTATCAAGAATGTTGTTATGAATTCAATTTGCTAAGTAAAGGATCAAATAGTCATAAAGAGTATGCTACAGTAGAAGAAAATTTTCATAATGATCAAGAGGATGATGATCTTCAATGTGATAGCCATGATATATATAATTTTGACATTGTATCAAATGTATCTAGTGTTTTAAGTTGTCATGAAAATCAAATTGTTTCCTTTGAGTATTCAAATGATAATGAGCAGATCAACATATCAGCATGTGATAGTTTTGAATCTAATCCACAGGAATACAATGAAGGAGATAAGGAAGGATTATATCTCTAGCAGTTATTACCAGAGATCTCCAACATCTATTACCAGAGATCAACAAGATTTATTTCATCATTCCTAAACCTAGATCTGCAACAAATATTAAACAACCTATGATCAACATTAAAATCAGTGAAGGCAGCCCACAACAACCTTCAATTTTGCAGATAGAGGATATTGGTAGTAGTCATAAAACTGGGCATGTGCAGAAGAAATTCAATTTCCAGTTGGAACGACATCAAGAAGAGGTATTTATTTATGGATTTCATGACCCTATTGTTGATTATCTGGAGTTTTTTAGCAGTACAGATGTCAAATCATTATTGTCAAGTGAATGTTGGTTCTGCTATCTTTTAAAAATGCACTTATATATGCCATGGGTTCCTTCATTTGTCCGATCCAGATCAAAAGTGATCCAGGAACCAAAATGGGTCCAGGAAGGCATAAAAATTAGAGTGTTCATAATCTCTTCAAAACGGGTGTGTGTGTAGGCCTCATCGTTACGAACCCAACGCAACTTGAACGAGCTCAAATGAACACCGTATGATAAAGATATCATGATCTGTTCATTTTGTCAAACATGCAAAATTTGATGACTATGCAGTCCGTACAATGTTGACGTGGTAGCTGACTGTACAGGCCATACAACTGTACAATGACGTGGCAGGTATAGTGGCATACTGACTGGGTTGACAGTGGACTAATTATTGGTTGGCACGTGTCGATTATTTGGGTGAATAACATGGTGCCATGTGGCCCAGTCTTGGGCTACCATGTGGCACCCGTCCATTGGTTGTTTGGGCAAAATTTTATAGGCTCCCAGGGAGCTAAACCTGTGACCTCCGATCTGGGCAGAAAGGTTTGGCAGGGTCAGGCTACCAACCCGCCTATTGGTAGTTCTTAAGAACTATATGGTGATTTAATTATTTAAAATTACCTTTGCGTTTAATCGATGGAGAATAGGGCCAGGGCTAAGCCTCAGCCTTGTCGTGCACACCATACACCCTCAACATATATCCATACCCTTTGTTTTTTGGCGCATTTGTTATCAGCCTAGCCCTAATCTTGCATACGAACACTACCAAAAGACCATGGCCTACTCCCTTATACGTTGGCACGGTTTTTGTGGGGTTAGCGCTGGTCGGTCGGGCTAGCCCGCCGACCAGGGCATGTAACCTGGGGCCTAAACAATTGGGGGTCTATTCATTTTGGCACATGGAGGTATATATATTGGCCTCATGGGTCGTATCCACAGGACCAAGGCCTATTCCAGAGGGGAGCTAGCGCGCCAGCCTAGCCAAAGGCCATATGGCAGTGTTCCATATGACTAGGGGCCTGGAGAAAACGGGATGCGCCCTATATTTGTTCAATTATGGGTATTTTGACCTTATACTATGATTTTTATGGTTATTTCAGCCAGTTTGAGAGATTTTGGCCATTATTGGAGGATCTGGAGCCAAAGCCATTTTTATGCAGGGAAGCCATTGAGGAGATCAACTTTGTGGGCCATTTCTGGGAGCTTCGTTCATCTGTTTTCAGTGTCGTCAGTTGTGATGGGTTCTTGAGATCTAGCAAAACACAACTGGTTTAGTTTGTAATCCATTAGGCACTTTTATGATGTACTTCTGAAGATTTGAACAGAAATAAGAAAGCCTCACCCACTGAGACAAAGGCCCGAAGACGTAGGCGATATTGCTGAACTTCATTATCAAATTTTGTTGTTATGGTTTGTTGATTCTTGTGCTTATTTCCAGATCTGTATGTTTTATATGGCTGCCATTTTTCATCTTTAATTATTCCTCTTTCATATAATTCCTATATGGTTAATGAACAGATGTTTTAAAATTCAACCATAGTCTTTAAAATATCTTTTCGAATCAAGTGGTATCAAATCTAGTTGACAGTTGGTTTTTGAGTTTGCATGATTACCATGGAAAGGTTGAATCATGGTGAAGGAAATCTTGTTGAAGAGAATCCTGAGATTGGATTGAGAAAGAGAACTTCTCAAAGTGAGAAGATGGCAACGAAAGAGGGATTTTCTCATGAGGGGAAAGAGTTTTGAAAGACTTTCTTCACCATATCGGAGATGATGAAGGTTCTATATGACAATTACTTGGAACGGAAGAGACTGATTATAGGTGAATCTTCAAAGGTAAAAATTGAATAAGGAGAGGATCCTCCTCAAACTCCTCCTTCACCTCCTTCTTCTCCATCAAATTCTTCTTCTTCAAGTACAAGTTCCAAATCCACCACGATAAATCATTCCCATAAACATAAAAATGAAATGCCTTTACTTAATCTTGATGTGAAATTTGAATTGCCCATGTGTGATGGTGAATTCAATGCAGAGAAGCTTGATAATTGGGTCATATAGATGGAGGCTTATTGCAGTGTGCAACAAACCAAGGATGAGGCAAATTGAATCAAATTGACATTGCTTCGACTTGTAAACACAACACTCATCCAGTGGAAAAGAAAGTTGCAAAATGACACGCAACAAGTTGGTAATGTATTTCCATCATGACAAGTTTTTGTTTCTGCACTTAAAATACAATTCTATCCTTTGGGTTATAAAGAGAAGGCTTTAATTGAATGGAAAGGTCGTAAACTAAGAAAGGGACAAACAGTGCAAGAATACACAGATGGATTTCGTAAAATGGCATTAATGTTAGACATTCCATTACATACCGAAGAAACTCTTATGAAGTATATAGGAGGTTTACCTGCACACATTTGTAACACTGTTTTATGTTTAGACCTACTAATCTTGATGAGGTTTTTGTTCAAGCAACGTACATTGAGGCAGGGAAAATAGGAGTTGGTGTATCAGGGGAATCATCTTCGAGGAAAGAGGACAAAAGGAAATGGAATGCCAAGAAGGAAAATCCAGTGGCAATAAAGGAAGAGAAGCTCTCTTGAAAGCATTACAAGAAAGAAGGGCATGATGAGTACCATTATTGGCAATTGCATCCCAAGAAGAGACTGAAGTGGTTCAAAGAAAGGAAAGAGAGGCAAACAGTTGTAGCAAAAACATGACCAACCGACTTGGAATCAGATTCGGGTGATGAATCTAAAATCTCAGTGGTTGGTTTGACAGGCAAAATTGGTGATGGATATGATTCTAGAAGTAAATTGTTTCACATAAGGGTCATAGTGAGGCATACTAAGGTCAACACATTGATATATAGTGGATCTCAATCTAACTTGATTTCAAAGGAAGTGGTTAAACAATTGGGATTAAACACTCATTTTCATCATAAGCCTTACTCACTTAAATGGATAAGCAACAATCATAAATTGCATATAACAAAGCAATGCACATTATAGTTTGCAATTTCATCTAAGTTTGTGGATGAGGTAACATGTGATGTGGTGCCACTCAATGAATGTGGAATGGTCTTAGGCAGTCCTTCTTTGTATGATCGCAAAGCAATCTTCTACAGGGAACCAAATCAATATCACTTAATCCAAGCAGGAAAAGAATATGTGGTACATGCTCATCATTTAAAACCAAATCAATCTCTTCAAACAATGGAACAATTAAGAAATGCATCTCATGCAAGAAACACACCTATAATTGTCCCAAATCAAACAATTGATCTTAAGCAAGAACATGAGATGATTGTAGAATCGAAGTTCAATCATACTTTGCTTCAAGATAAGCTATTGTCGTGCAAGTAATACAAACATATCAGCTCATTTGCAATCATATTTCTGATGTTATCATTAGTAATCTTGTAAACATGGATGATAGTGGCTTAAGTAAGATGTGACAGAGTACAAGTGGCTAACAAAATGTTGTTAATTATAATGTTTTTTTTTCAGTTGATCTTGATGAGACAGGTGCACAGGACAAAGTTTAAAGACAAAGAACAAGTGGGGTGGCATATCCCACACTTGATGACTAGTTAGTATCCTTTTGGAGGACCAAAAGGTCTTTAGTGGGGAGGTGTGATCCAGAATGGATCCAAGAACCAAAATGGGTCCAGGAAGGCCTAAAAATCAAAGTGCTTACAATCGCTTCAAAACATATGTGTTTGTAGGCCTTGTCGTTACGAACCCAACATAATTTGAACGAGCTCAAACAGACATCGTATGAGAAAGATATCACGATCTGTTCATTTTGCCAAACATGCAAAATTTGATGACTGTGCAATTCGTACAGTGCTGACGTGGAAGCTGACTGTACAGGTCGTATGACCATATAGTGACATGTTGATTGTGGAGCTTGATAATATTCTTGATTCACAGGTCTTTTACTTTCAGGCATGTTTATACCCCATGAAGTATTTACACCCTAGAAGTATGTACACTCTTCCATGTGGGGAAGTGCAGAGGGGGGGTACCCCCTCTACAGGGTCCGAGGGGGCTATCCCCCCCGGCTGGGGGGTCTGGGGGAAAGCAGCCCCCTAGCGGGGGTTCGGGGGAAACATCCCTCGATGGGGGTTCGGGGGCGAAGCCCCCAAAGGAAAATTTGCTTTGTAAATGTATATTGTAATTTCATTGTAAATCTAGACCGTTCATTATAAGGTCGTAGATCTAACAATAGAGATTATGTTAGGGTTTCTTTCCCTAGAAGGCAACCCTCTTTTATGAGGGAAATGTATTATGGCTATGGTTGATGGAGAATATTGTATTCTGAGATAGGATACTGTGAGAGAAAGAAGAGGAAGTTACAACAGGTTTGTTGTAGGTTGTATCCCTTCATATGCTGGATAATACTAAAGGAAGGACCTGGCAATTTCTCTGGTGGACGTATCCCACACTGGGTGAACCACATAAATCTGTGTCTCTATTGTATTTTTTATCTTCTGTGTTTTGTTTCTGCATTTGTTTTATTTTATTTCTCCACGATCCTGTTTTTCTAACAACTGGTATCAGAGCGAAAGGTAACTCGCAGGAAAAGAGGGTTCCTGGTTTGAGTGGGAGCAATGTCGGAAGATGTAATGTTTAGGGTTGAGAAATTTAACAACCAAAAGTACCAGTTATGGAAGATGCAGATGGAAGACTATTTATATCATAAGGATCTATTCCTACAATTGGGCGGAATAGCAAAGAAGTCGGCGGCTACAAAGGACGAAGAATGGGAGATTCTTGATAGAAAGGCTCTAGGAACGATACGGCTGAGCCTGGCAGCGTCGGTGGATTTCAATATTTCCAAAGAAAAGACAAGGAAAGGTTTGATGGACGCATTGGCCAAATTGTATGAAAAACCCTTAGCGTCCAACAAGGTATTTCTAATCAAGAGATTATTTAATATGAATATGTCAGAAGGTGGGTCTGTTGTAGATCATTTAAATGATTTTAATACGGTTACTAATAAATTAAGTTCTGTAAAAGTGGACTTTGATGATGAGGTCAGGGATCTTCTAATCTTGTGCTCATTGCCAGAAAGCTAGAACGTCTTGGTCATGGTTGTAAGTAACTCCGTCTTTGGTTCAAATACTTTAAAATTTGATGATGTTGTTGGTGTTATCCTTAGTGAGGAAATGCGATGGAAAAGCACAAGTGAGACATCAAGAAATGCATTGAACATGGAGAACAGGGGAAGACAAAAGGATAGAGGAAAGGGTTTCAGGAACCGTGGGAATTCTAGGAAGGGCATATCCAAATCTAGAGTTGGAAAGATAGAGTGTTGGAATTGTGAGAAGAAAGGACATCTGAATAAAGATTGCAGAGCTCCAAAGAAACAAAGAGATGGATAGCAGGAGAAAAATCAGGAAGCAAATGTAACAGGTGATGTGTTACAAGATGCTTTGATTATTTCTGTAGATAATATTTTTGAGTCTTGGGAAGTAGATTCAGGGGATTCATTTCATGCCACACCCCATAGGAAACATTTTCTAGATTATGTTCAAGGTGATTTTGGACAGGTTCATTTGGGTGACGATGCACCATGCAAAATTGTTGGAATGGGAAAGGTAAAAATAAAGCAACTCAATGGAAACCAATGGTTGTTGAAAGAGGTAAGACATGTTCTAGATTTAAGGAAAAATCTAATTTCAACAGGACAGTTGGCAAGTGAAGGTTGTATATCCATATTTACAGATAAGACGTGGAAGGTCATCAAAGGATCATTGGTGATAGCGAAAGGAGAGAAGGTAGGTACAATGTATTTATGTACTGGTAATACTGAATCTTCTATCTCTTTAGCTTCTACAATAGTGGATACATCACTGTGGCATCATAGGCTTGGACACATGAGTGAGAAGGGGATGCAGATACTTCACAAAATAAATTTGTTGCCAGATCTTAAACAAATTGATTTGGACTTTTGTGAGCATTGTGTTTATGGAAAACATAAGAGAGTCAGATTTTTCAGAGTCAGAAAAGAAAAGAAGAGTGAAAGGTTAGAGCTTGTGCATACAGATGTATGGGGACCAGATCAGGTATCATCTCTTGGTGGCTCTCATTATTATATTACTTTTATTGATGATGCAACTAGAAAAACTTGGGTTTATTGCATTCGA
>ML779201.1:175725-193113 GCA_009831015.1 Picea engelmannii | reverse complement strand
GTATGTATGTATGTATGTATGTATGTATGTATGTATGCCATATATATTACTAGTACACACACACACACACACACACACACATATAGTTTAGTAAACTAGTATAATATATATACTAACATATTATGTCGTTATATATATTAGTGTATGTAGTGAGATAGTACTGATATAGATATATGTCTATATATATGTTGGTATATATACTAGTGTATATGTTGACAATGCATTATTATAAAAGTGTATTATATATTTTTTTTAAGCAAAAAAAGAACTATTGATTCTATTAAGAGTATACAAAATATTACAAGATTGATTCTGGGGTCCTTCCAAAAACGGAAACCAAGGAGCCCCTCAAAATTCTGAGATCGCCAAGACTGAAAAAAGCCCGCAGGGAAGAAAGTTCTTCTTACAGCTGGGATACATATCATTTTTCATAACTAAAATGACATAAGTAGTGATCATAATGACATGGAAAAAAAGGATAATATCAATGTGCCTCTTAAGACTGGGGAACTTAACGTCCTTATACATAGCCTTCTAACTATAAAGACAAAAAATATACCACAAGTGAACCAACCCAGAGACCCAACATGCTATTCTGATGATCAATGTTTGGAAGGGAGAGAGAAGGAACCTAGTGTTGGGTCCTAACAGAGGAGAGATCTTTTACTTGCTTACTATGCGGGCTCCCTGATGAAGCTAGAGTCCATCTTCGACAAGCCCTCCTCAATCCCAATAGGTCTCTCCTAAATTCCATCATATCTTCCCACAATCGCCTGATGCTTTGAATTTTCCTTGCTTACCTCTTGATCCCGCTCTATGAAATGAATTCCAAATTTATCTTTGCATAAAATTTCAAATTGCTTTGAGAATCCTTACTGCTTGTTTGGTTGCAACATTTTCTTGATGTTGTACACTAAAGTTTGGGAATTTTCCTAATTTTGTGCTAATGATTGGGCGATCAACACTTTTGTGAACCAATAGAATTTCACCAAACATAATTATTTGGTCTCTTTGGTGTGTGTTTGACCCGGTCAAGGACCCAACCTTTTTCTTCTGCAAAAATCTCCTCCTTAGAAGTTAGCCTCCTTTTTTTGCTGACCTCCTCTTGGAGCTTGACCATCACCTTTTTTTCTCTTGTAGAGAAGAGGCTATGGAAGATTTTATTGGCCTCTCCCATGGAGGTCTTAGATCTAGATATCAACTGGGTCTTTCTTAGAATGGGCCTACCCTCCAGTTCACATTTCTTCTTACCACGACAACCATGACCAGGAAGGTTGTCTAGGCCAGGAAGTTCCTTCTTGTACATAAGCCTTCTTCGACTAGATTCCATCCACTTAAACCTACTCCCATTACTCTTTCTTTGCTGGGTAGATCAAAATGTGCACCTATTGACTGAAAACTCACCAGAGGAAATAATATTTTGTCTCCTATTGGCCTTAAGGAGCTTAATATAATAACCCGTGGAGTGGGAAATCCCCCAAGTCACCCCCTTATAATCCTTAACCCAATCCCTCTGTGTTTGTCCGAGAAACTCATGAATTACTCAACACTTCTCAATTTCCTTACCTATTCTACGAGTTAGTCTCTTCGGTTTCCCATTACTATAAATAGATCTGGCCACCTTTTTCTAGATACGGTTGAGCCACCTTCTCCTGACTAGCTTAACTTATATAATTATAATCCCACAAGCCTAGTATACAAATCTCCTAACCATAATACTGGTTGTACCTATACAAATGCTATTGGCGCCATCCCATCACCTTTGTTCATGGAGGCCTTCTCAAAATCGTGCCTTCGTACCTTCATTTCCCGAAAAGGATTTCTTCCCCCTAAATGCCATCCATTCTCGTCCTCCTCCATCTGTTTCATGTTGAAGCCAGAGTACTGACCCCCACGGACGATGTGGAGCTGATATAACATTTAGGATATTGCGTGGACAACTGAATCCCTCGTATTGAGGTTGTCCACTTCCCTAGTTGTCATCCCATCAGGGCTGAAGGTGTTGCACCTAGCTAACTGGGTTACCGTATCTCGAAATTTACCTGGGCCCATCTCCCTCTAAGACCATATTCTCTCTCTAGGGATCTAGATGAATGCCACGTTCGTAAGGTAATCCGCTGCGACATTTTTTTTTCTCTTGACATGCTTCGGGATGATGGTCGAGCTACCCTGGATGGAATTAGTTATCTCTGAAAAACCATATGATAGTCTCCAATTCATCAAAACTCTCTTCGAGTGGGTACCATTAATGATATTTCTCATCCCAATAATGAGAATTTGCGAGTCCCATTCTACTATTTGAGTTGTGTAGTCAAGGTTTTCTTCCATCCTCAATCCAGTTAGAAGACCTACCAATTCAGCTCTATTATTAGTGTTATGACTTATGGAGATAATGTAGATGTTTTGTATTACCCTGATAGAGTCCTTGAAAACCCTCCTACACCTTCCTGACCCAGATTGCCTTTTGAGGCTCTGTCAAAATTCAGTTTTAGGAACCCCATGGGAGGGGGTTCCAAAATTTCCTTCCTTTGATGATTTTTAGCCGGAGTTTTCTTTGAAAAGGTGATGTTTTGAGCAAGGTTCATCTGCCAGTTTTTAAGGATACTGATTTCTGCCCCCATGGTCTTCCAATCCTCCTCCTTCCATGAGGTGGAAGTTATTGTTTCTTGGATGTTTGCCAGAATGCCTTGCCAAATTTGGTCGATCTTACTATGCTTACTTTTGAATATCATACGATTTCTTTCTTTCCATGTATTCCATAGAAGGAAACCCGGAAAGAAACATCCAAATTCTATTTAGAACTTGATTTATATATGAATTTTCTCTCCATTCCTTAATATTTTTGCTAATTCCATGTCTTAATTTGTCTAGGGTTCTGAAGCACAGTGCTCCTCTATTGCAGAGTTCCGACACCACCCAAAACTCAATGAAAATATGATTCATTGATTCTCCTTTTTGGAGGCGCATTATACATATGGAATGTCCTTCATACACTCTTTTGATGATTCAATCCCAATTTAAGGCCCTCTTATGGATTACTAGCCATAGGAAAGTTGTTACTATTGGCCAATGGTGCAAGTTCTAGACCTTTCTCCATACTAGTGAATGGGAAATATCCTCGGATTCAGAGCCTCGTTGGTAAGATTCCTTTATATTAAATTTCCCATTCCCTTTTTTTACCCATCTCGGGATGTCCCTCCCTAGTTTGACATTAATAGTTCTCAGGCTCATGGTTTTTTCCATGTTTTTTCAAGAATTCCCTTCCCATTCAACTGACTAAGATGGTAGTGGATTCCAGGTTATTATACCCACCAAATTATGGCTAGGATTTTCTTCCCAAACTGGTTAAACTTTGTCTATTCGGCTTTCCTCATCCTCTCTTGAATGTTCTGGTAGGTTCCTTCTAAACTCAGAGAAGGCTTTTGTTCCCATGCATCTTCCCAAAACAAGGTCGATCGTTCATCATGGATTTCCCAGAAACTTTGTTGCTAGACAATCCCCTTGTTTTTCCAAGCATAATTCCAAATGAGTGAGTCAGGGCGAGATCCTTCTAGCCAAATCCATTCATTAGGAGGGATGTCATTTGCATTTTTAGCCATCCAAATTCTGGCCCATAGAGCATTCATATTTTTATTCCATCTCCATAATATTTTTGTCACTAACGCTTGGCCCATCTTTTGAGGGTACCTAATGCCTAGACCTCCTCTATATTTATGGGTAAATATTTTATCCCAGGATACCAAGGCCCATTTTCTTTCCCGTTTATCTTTTCCCCAAAGGAAGTTTCTGTAAATTTCCCAGATGCTTCACTGGATGTTTGTAGGGGAAATAAGAACCGAAAAAAAGTATATGGGCATGTACACCAAAACTGATTTAATAAGGAGGACCCTGGTTGTGAATGTCAGAAATCTATGAGTCCAATTGTTGAGGTGATCCTCCATCTTAGCCAGGAGCTCTTTCAAGGAAGGTTTTGAGAAGGGATTTATCTAGGAGAGGATATCCCAGGTATTTTGATGGCAAGAATGATATTTGGAAACCTAGAATGCAAGAGATATTGTGTTGGATTTCTATGGGAGTATAACATATAAACTTTTGGATTTTTCTTGGTTTATTTTCAATTGCATCTTGAGAGGAACATGTTATATAGGATTTAATAAAAAGAGAGGGTTTATTAATTACTGGTTTATCATTAAAAGTTGAAGATCATTAGTATGATTTTTAATTTGTCAATGGCTAATTATTATACATATTATTAGAAAGTGTTAGATGATAGAAGTATAAGTAAAAGAAAATTCTTGTTAATCAATGTTTTTCTATAGGTGGCGTTAGTTGCATGTTGTGGTACCATGTTATTTTGAAAGTTATTATAAAACCCCACTGAGTCCTAAAAAAGGGTTGAAATACCACTTGTACTCATGTAAGCCAAATGCTTTGTAAAAGATATAAGATGCAACATACAAGCATGGAGTCAAAAATAGAATGCCACATGAAGGAATCCCCTCGGGGTTGTAGGAAGAACATCGACTCGGTGAAGAGTCCCCTCACCTTGTTAGGGTTTTGAAAAATGTTCGACCCTTTCTAGCATCTCAACATCTTACAGTGTGGAGACAAGCAACATTGCTTGAAGATGTGGCCTTTGATTGATGATTTATTGAGTCCAGACCAAGAGGCTCCTATGAAGGAGAAGAGTATTTGTCTCCTCTTTGATCTCATTCTCTTCTACCACCACTCTATCTCTGACCCCCTTGTGGGGATGCAAATAGGAAGGATATGGGATCCTATGGTGGTTCGTATGCAATGAGTGGGATTCAATCACAATAATCAACATGTTCTTAACCTTTGGGAGAAGAAAAATATTATCCCCCCTTGCATTCAAGCTATCAACACACCAAACTCTCCATCTAGTTATTTTTGGGTTTAGATTTATGCATGGTATGAACTCAGGGAGAACTTGGAAGCAGACCAAAGATCAAGGGCGAAGATAAGAACTGGGATTTTGGAGACAGAGATGAAGCCTTCCCTTATTTTTCTCAACAATCTACCACCGAGGTTCAAGGTTTGATTCTCCTCCTAACAACGTGTGCTTAGTCATTGTTTTCTTTGAATAATTGCTTCATCGACACACAAGACACCCGGTGTTCAAATCCCATGCAGTAGTAGCAGTTGTTTACCTGTTAGATGAGATGAAGCAGAGCAAGAGTGAGACTACCTACTTGCTTCATATTCTTTCCCTCCAATGGAAAAAATGTGTTGTTTTACTTGAAGAACAAAGTGGAGGGCGATAAGTTTTAGTAGGACGTTATTCATTAGATCCATCACTACAAGTGCAAGCCTTGGTTTGGATTTTATTTAAATTGTTATCTCTTTATTCATGTCACCCTTTTCTTTCATTCTTAAAATAGTGTCTTGGGAAGGTTGAATCATGTACATAAAATAGCTCTTGACATACATTGAAATTCTCCACCATTGGAAAAGATTTCTACTAAGCCCTCACAAATATTTTTGGGTGTATATAGATATGTGTGAATATCATTGAAATTTAGTTTTTGGAAGGATGGAGTTTGCAACATATCATTTAGCTCTTCCACAATTATAGTTTTCCTTCTATGTATGTTGTTGTATGGGTTGTGAAAACAAATTCTTGTCAAATGTTGGAGTATGGGAAATCAATGTGGTTAGATCGGTGGGAATCATCATGGTGAACAAGCAAGTGATGTGACAAAGGATATAACTCCATATTCAACGAACAATTTTATATTAATTTCAATTAAAATACACTTATGTAACTTCCAATAATATTTGTTAATAGGATTATGTGATGCTCTCCAAACTCATCATTGGATTCTTTATTATTAGTGTTTGTCATTTTTCAGATTATGTTTTCTATCCATGACATTTCTTCTCATTTAAATTATCTTCATACTTATATAACCCAAATAGAAGAGGCAATAAACCATTCAAGTGTTCATGTATTCCTAAAAGATTTTCATGTCGATTTCAAAGTATTTGAAGCAGTGTTGTTTAGATCGTAGAAATTTCATCGTAATGTTTGCATTCTGAAGGTTCAATGACACTATCTATGTGACATGTGCCAAATAAATATTTTGTCACATGTCTATTTGGGTAGTAGAAAAATCTTCTCAACACAAGAAGTAAACTATATATGATTTTTCTCAACATGTGTCATGTAAACATTAGAGATGTGACATGTTTATTAGGGTTGTAGAAAGCACCACTCAACACAACAACTAAATCATATTTAGACATAAAACTTGCAACAAACTTGCCAATTGATTAGCAATAGGAGGGGACTAGGTCGTTATTTGTGATGAAGGAACTATTTCAATTGAGAGTGGGGGCATTTAGAATACCTTAGTCTCGGAAAGGTCTCGGGGATTGGTCCTCTTGCTTGTGTGGGGAAATTTTGTTGTAATTTTTGTGCAGGTTTCTTGGGGCTTTGTTAGGATGGTTGGTTGGGTATCTTGTTCAATGGTGGTTCTGTTTCTTTTATTGTGTTGGCGATTGAGGGAAGACACCATTTACTTTATTGGATGGGGTAATCAAATGAGCCATAGTCAAGGGTGTCAAAGAAATTGCAGAGGAGATCTCGGGTCAATGGTTTGGATAGTAACTTGGTTCTTTCGGTGTCCTTGTTGGCTTTTGGTTCCTAAGTATGCATTTAGTACACTTAAATAAAAACACTTATCTTTGAGTGTTTGGCTTATTATCATATATAGAAATACATTTTTAGCAAGTCCTATCAAACAACTAATAATATTCTACATTTAGATAATTTAATTCATTAATATCAAGCAATTAATAATACTTTGCATTTAGATAATTTAATTCAGTAATATAATTAATTTAATATGTTTCAAGAGTTTTTTTTTTTTTCACTTTTAAAAGATTCAAAAGTTTTTATTTCATTGAAACATTATATAATTTTTTAATTTTTTATTATTTAATAATAGATACAAGTTACTCTCTTTTGTTTAAATCCAGAGGGGGGTAGGGTATGTATATTTCCATAGACTTTATCAGTCAAATCGTTGGGTGGAGGGGGATACCTTGTCCCACAAACAAAGGGTTCTCATACACCAATTTGATGTGGCTTAGCTGTGACCTTAAAAATAGATTATTATTATTATATTAAAAATATGATTCAAAACTCACATTTCTACTTAAAAAAAATATATATTTACTTTACACCAAATTTTATATTCATAAACATTCTTTCGCTATTTTATCATAGTCTTTATTGCCTTTAATACATTCATATTTTATTACCTTTGAAACATATACATTTTCCATTATAATATTTAATAGTTTTTTTTCTCTTTAGAAATATTTTTAAAAGTTGAATTGAAATATTTAAGAATATAAGAATTAATTTTTTAAGAACATATTTTGCTTTTTACTTTTGCTATGTAAAGTTAAAAAAAAAAAAGTAAAAAAATAAAATAAAAATAAAAAATTGTAAAAGGGTATGTTATTATAATACATGTGAAGGGATTTGATATTATAATTAATTTTTTAATATTTGTTTTTAAAAAGTTGAATTGAAATATTTAAGAATGTAATAATTTTTTTTTTAATATTATAGTTAATTTTTTAATATTTGTTTTTAAAAAGTTGAATTGAAATATTTAAGAATGTAAGAATTAATTTTTTAAGAGCATATTTTGCTTTTTACTATATGCAGATATGTAAAGTTAAAAAAAAAAATGTAAAAAAATAAAATAAAAATAAAAAATTATAAAAGAGTTTGTTATTATAATACATGTAAAGGGATTTGATATTATAATTTATTTTTTAATATTTGATAGTATTGTATATTAATTTATTATTAGTTTTTTAATATAAATTTAATTTGTTCATTATTAATGATGAGATAATGTAAATTTTTAATTAATGTGGAATATGTTTCAAGAATTTTAATTTTTTTCTTAAGATAATTTTTTAAAATTAAAATTTATCTTTAATATAATATTAAAAAATAAAAAAATGTTGCTCATTTCAAATTTTACCTTTAGCGTATCTTTTTGAAACTTCAATATAATAATATCTAAATTTTGAGAATCTTCAATATAATAATATCTAAATTTTGAGAATCGGTGTTATGAAAGCGATGAAGAAAGTGATAAAGAGTAAATCGTGATTGCTTAAAATATTAATATTAAGTACATTTACATTTTTCTATTAACATAGGATTAGTTTTTCTTTCCTCAATTTGCAAACTTTCCTAATAAGGACCCACACTTAATTATGCTCATATAAAAATATAATTATATGTTTTTCAATCATAATCTCACATAAATATGTGTATTAAACTAATTTGAAATGGATCTACATAGTTTAAATATTATATATATATATATTAAATATTATTAGCATATATATCACAATAATGTCAATATATATACTAGTATACATACTAACATATATATCAATATACATATGTGTTCATATATATACTACTTTATATTCTCTTTTTTTATATATTAACATATATAATACTGTGTGACATATACATTAGTATATATATCAATAATAATAATAATCTATTTTTAAGGTCGTGGCTAAGCCAGCACACCAAATTGGTGTATGAGACCCCCTTGTTTGTGGGACAATAAGGTCGTGGCTAAGCCAGCACACCAAATTGGTGTATGAGACCCCCTTGTTTGTGGGACAAGGGACCCCCCTTCGTCTAGCGATTTGACTGGTAAAGTCTACGAAGGTATACATACCCTACCCCCTCTGGATTTGAACCTGTGACCTCTTAAGAGGAAACACATGTTCTTAACCATTAGGCCCACTCAATATATATGTATGCCATATATACTACTAGCATAGTATTTCAATGTATATATCTATTTTAGTATGCTAATATTTATAGTAGTGTAGAGTACTATGTCGTCTCATATATATATATAGTTAGTACCGACGTACATATATGTTGATATAGTATGGACATGTGTATATGTCAACACGTATTTAAATATACACATGTTCATACTATATCAACATATATGTACGTCGGTACTATACTAGTATATACACTAGTATATATATTAGTATAGATATCAATATATATACTAGTTTTCATATTAGCTTATATACATACACTAACATATATACCAAAATATATGTATGTTGCTATATACTAAGTATATATATTGACATATATGTGGTATATATACTACTAGTATAGTATAGTATATATATTACTACATGTTAACACATAAGATTGTATGGGTTAAACAAATTCACCTTGGTTTTGTTTTTCGAGTCATAAGGTTTATAGGATCACGTAAAGGAGGATTATGGTTTTCAGAGCCTACAATTTAACCAATTCTCCGGGGATTATGTCATGCCATGAACTAAAAGCCTCCTCGAAGTGTGCAAGCTATGTTTGAGTTGGCACTGGGAACTCATTTCCTGTAGCAGTTTCTTCTAAATATTTGATCATAAATCCCACACAATGATGTGGGTTTTTCTGAAATCTTTTGTGAAGGAGCATCATAATGGCATTGGCCTGCTGACCAAAATTCAGCCTAACCCAGTTTGGAATTTGAAAGATATAATTAAAACACCAGTCCATTGCAAACTGGCACTGCAAACTCTTTGTTTTGCATAGTTGTTGGATATTCGCCTTGTTTGGAGGTTTCCACCTGCCAAGGAAGGTTCAAATGGTCTCTCAGGAGTTAGTTGGACATGAGGAACATGTTTTCCAACTTTAGATCAAGCAGAATGACCCGTTTCAAAAGGAATTTATCTCATTAGACAAGATTCCAAAAAATAGGAATTTGTCAGGTTTTTGTTGGAATCTTTTGTAACAAGACTCCTAAATGGAGGAGAATCCTATGTAGCTCCTTGTTTTCGACCTCCTTAGGGTAGATAGAGATCCTTCACTATATATGAAATTGGATTTAGATAAGGATGAGGTTGGATTCATTATCCAAGAGAGGAGGAAGCTTGAGGAGCAGTTTAGTTGCTCAATTGTAAGCCGGAGGGCATGTTGTAATTAGCATTTCTGCTATTGAAGATTCACGAGAGATGTGATTTTTAGATTGTAATTCTTTTGTTTTATATATCTTCTTATTTGAATATATTGCAGATTTGAGGATCAAAGGCTGGCAATGATTTATGGATCTCTAAGCAACAGAGGATGTGATGTAATCATTCCCATCAGTCGTTGTTTTATTCAAGTATTTGTTGATTGATTAAACTGAGAGGATCTATGTTTAGTGAACATTCTATCTTATGTTTTCCTTCTTCATTATTCTATCTATCAACATATGATCCTGTTGTCTGATGAGCATATTTAGTGCCTTCGATGAGTAGAGTGTTTATGACTCCATTGCCTAATGGTCCATCACTGATCTACAGTAACTTCTCTATCTTTTCCTTTCTTTTCAAGTCTTGCTAATACATCCAAGTTTAAACCCGATTTAATCATCCAATTCTATGTTATTAGGCTCACCTCACTTGCAGTCTAAGTGTGACTCCTAGAAAGCTAACGTTTTTAGCGCCATTGTCGGGGATGGAAGTGAAGAGATCTTCCCTGGGAGAATGACAATGATCAGATCTATCTCTTGATGGTAGATAGGAGCAGGACACAACTTGACTGCAATCTTCTACCTGGTGACTCCAACTTCATCATAGATGAATCTATTGGTGACTCCACTAGTTTGAAATGGATAGAATTCTTTCTCAGAGGTATGTGTTTTGTGATTTCTCAAATATATATGGTTTTCCAAACCTCGTGCTTGATAGAAGTGAATGGTAAGGCTGCCTTCCTAGGTTTAGAGGGAAAATTGGGAAATCCAAGCTGAGTTTTTACTAGATTTTCACGAGTGCATACTTAAGTTGAAAGTTATACATGAAGATGTCCTCATCAAATTGTTTACATACTCTTTGGATGGAGCATCTCGTGATTGGTGTAGATCACTCCCGATTGCTTGTATTACTTCACTAAGACATTTTCATGCTGCATTTCGTATGTTTTGGAAAGAGAAATTGGCATCTAATTTCCTTTATCAAGAATGTTGTTATGAATTCAATTTGCTAAGTAAAGGATCAAATAGTCATAAAGAGTATGCTACAGTAGAAGAAAATTTTCATAATGATCAAGAGGATGATGATCTTCAATGTGATAGCCATGATATATATAATTTTGACATTGTATCAAATGTATCTAGTGTTTTAAGTTGTCATGAAAATCAAATTGTTTCCTTTGAGTATTCAAATGATAATGAGCAGATCAACATATCAGCATGTGATAGTTTTGAATCTAATCCACAGGAATACAATGAAGGAGATAAGGAAGGATTATATCTCTAGCAGTTATTACCAGAGATCTCCAACATCTATTACCAGAGATCAACAAGATTTATTTCATCATTCCTAAACCTAGATCTGCAACAAATATTAAACAACCTATGATCAACATTAAAATCAGTGAAGGCAGCCCACAACAACCTTCAATTTTGCAGATAGAGGATATTGGTAGTAGTCATAAAACTGGGCATGTGCAGAAGAAATTCAATTTCCAGTTGGAACGACATCAAGAAGAGGTATTTATTTATGGATTTCATGACCCTATTGTTGATTATCTGGAGTTTTTTAGCAGTACAGATGTCAAATCATTATTGTCAAGTGAATGTTGGTTCTGCTATCTTTTAAAAATGCACTTATATATGCCATGGGTTCCTTCATTTGTCCGATCCAGATCAAAAGTGATCCAGGAACCAAAATGGGTCCAGGAAGGCATAAAAATTAGAGTGTTCATAATCTCTTCAAAACGGGTGTGTGTGTAGGCCTCATCGTTACGAACCCAACGCAACTTGAACGAGCTCAAATGAACACCGTATGATAAAGATATCATGATCTGTTCATTTTGTCAAACATGCAAAATTTGATGACTATGCAGTCCGTACAATGTTGACGTGGTAGCTGACTGTACAGGCCATACAACTGTACAATGACGTGGCAGGTATAGTGGCATACTGACTGGGTTGACAGTGGACTAATTATTGGTTGGCACGTGTCGATTATTTGGGTGAATAACATGGTGCCATGTGGCCCAGTCTTGGGCTACCATGTGGCACCCGTCCATTGGTTGTTTGGGCAAAATTTTATAGGCTCCCAGGGAGCTAAACCTGTGACCTCCGATCTGGGCAGAAAGGTTTGGCAGGGTCAGGCTACCAACCCGCCTATTGGTAGTTCTTAAGAACTATATGGTGATTTAATTATTTAAAATTACCTTTGCGTTTAATCGATGGAGAATAGGGCCAGGGCTAAGCCTCAGCCTTGTCGTGCACACCATACACCCTCAACATATATCCATACCCTTTGTTTTTTGGCGCATTTGTTATCAGCCTAGCCCTAATCTTGCATACGAACACTACCAAAAGACCATGGCCTACTCCCTTATACGTTGGCACGGTTTTTGTGGGGTTAGCGCTGGTCGGTCGGGCTAGCCCGCCGACCAGGGCATGTAACCTGGGGCCTAAACAATTGGGGGTCTATTCATTTTGGCACATGGAGGTATATATATTGGCCTCATGGGTCGTATCCACAGGACCAAGGCCTATTCCAGAGGGGAGCTAGCGCGCCAGCCTAGCCAAAGGCCATATGGCAGTGTTCCATATGACTAGGGGCCTGGAGAAAACGGGATGCGCCCTATATTTGTTCAATTATGGGTATTTTGACCTTATACTATGATTTTTATGGTTATTTCAGCCAGTTTGAGAGATTTTGGCCATTATTGGAGGATCTGGAGCCAAAGCCATTTTTATGCAGGGAAGCCATTGAGGAGATCAACTTTGTGGGCCATTTCTGGGAGCTTCGTTCATCTGTTTTCAGTGTCGTCAGTTGTGATGGGTTCTTGAGATCTAGCAAAACACAACTGGTTTAGTTTGTAATCCATTAGGCACTTTTATGATGTACTTCTGAAGATTTGAACAGAAATAAGAAAGCCTCACCCACTGAGACAAAGGCCCGAAGACGTAGGCGATATTGCTGAACTTCATTATCAAATTTTGTTGTTATGGTTTGTTGATTCTTGTGCTTATTTCCAGATCTGTATGTTTTATATGGCTGCCATTTTTCATCTTTAATTATTCCTCTTTCATATAATTCCTATATGGTTAATGAACAGATGTTTTAAAATTCAACCATAGTCTTTAAAATATCTTTTCGAATCAAGTGGTATCAAATCTAGTTGACAGTTGGTTTTTGAGTTTGCATGATTACCATGGAAAGGTTGAATCATGGTGAAGGAAATCTTGTTGAAGAGAATCCTGAGATTGGATTGAGAAAGAGAACTTCTCAAAGTGAGAAGATGGCAACGAAAGAGGGATTTTCTCATGAGGGGAAAGAGTTTTGAAAGACTTTCTTCACCATATCGGAGATGATGAAGGTTCTATATGACAATTACTTGGAACGGAAGAGACTGATTATAGGTGAATCTTCAAAGGTAAAAATTGAATAAGGAGAGGATCCTCCTCAAACTCCTCCTTCACCTCCTTCTTCTCCATCAAATTCTTCTTCTTCAAGTACAAGTTCCAAATCCACCACGATAAATCATTCCCATAAACATAAAAATGAAATGCCTTTACTTAATCTTGATGTGAAATTTGAATTGCCCATGTGTGATGGTGAATTCAATGCAGAGAAGCTTGATAATTGGGTCATATAGATGGAGGCTTATTGCAGTGTGCAACAAACCAAGGATGAGGCAAATTGAATCAAATTGACATTGCTTCGACTTGTAAACACAACACTCATCCAGTGGAAAAGAAAGTTGCAAAATGACACGCAACAAGTTGGTAATGTATTTCCATCATGACAAGTTTTTGTTTCTGCACTTAAAATACAATTCTATCCTTTGGGTTATAAAGAGAAGGCTTTAATTGAATGGAAAGGTCGTAAACTAAGAAAGGGACAAACAGTGCAAGAATACACAGATGGATTTCGTAAAATGGCATTAATGTTAGACATTCCATTACATACCGAAGAAACTCTTATGAAGTATATAGGAGGTTTACCTGCACACATTTGTAACACTGTTTTATGTTTAGACCTACTAATCTTGATGAGGTTTTTGTTCAAGCAACGTACATTGAGGCAGGGAAAATAGGAGTTGGTGTATCAGGGGAATCATCTTCGAGGAAAGAGGACAAAAGGAAATGGAATGCCAAGAAGGAAAATCCAGTGGCAATAAAGGAAGAGAAGCTCTCTTGAAAGCATTACAAGAAAGAAGGGCATGATGAGTACCATTATTGGCAATTGCATCCCAAGAAGAGACTGAAGTGGTTCAAAGAAAGGAAAGAGAGGCAAACAGTTGTAGCAAAAACATGACCAACCGACTTGGAATCAGATTCGGGTGATGAATCTAAAATCTCAGTGGTTGGTTTGACAGGCAAAATTGGTGATGGATATGATTCTAGAAGTAAATTGTTTCACATAAGGGTCATAGTGAGGCATACTAAGGTCAACACATTGATATATAGTGGATCTCAATCTAACTTGATTTCAAAGGAAGTGGTTAAACAATTGGGATTAAACACTCAGATGCATCATAAGCCTTACTCACTTAAATGGATAAACAACAATCATAAATTGCATATAACAAAGCAATGCACATTATAGTTTGCAATTTCATCTAAGTTTGTGGATGAGGTAACATGTGATGTGGTGCCACTCAATGAATGTGGAATGGTCTTAGGCAGTCCTTATTTGTATGATCGCAAAGCAATCTTCTACAGGGAACGAAATCAATATCACTTAATCCAAGAAGGAAAAGAATATGTGGTGCATGCTCATCATTTAAAACCAAATCAATCTCTTCAAACAATGGAACAATTAAGAAAGGCATCTCATGCAAGCAACACACCTATAATTGTCCCAAATCAAACAATTGATCTTAAGCAAGAACATGAGATGATTGTAGAATGGAAGTTCAATCATACTTTGCTTCAAGATAAGCTAATGTCGTGCAAGTATTACAAACATATCAGATCATTTGCAATCATATTTCTGATGTTATCATTAGTAATATTGTAAACATGGATGATAGTGGCTTAAGTAAGATGTGACAAAGTACAAGTGGCTCACAAAATGTTGTTAATTATAATGGTTTTTTTACAGTTGATCTTGATGAGACAGGTGCACAGGACAGAGTTTAAAGACAGAGAAAAAGTGGGGTGGCATATCCCACACTTGATGACTAGTTAGTATCCTTTTGGAGGGCCAAAAGGTCTTTAGTGGGGAGGCGTGATCTAGACTGGATCCAAGAACCAAAATGGGTCCAGGAAGGCCTAAAAATAAAAGTGCTTAGAATCGCTTCAAAACAGATGTGTTTGTAGGCCTCGTCGTTACGAACCCAACACAACTTGAACGAGCTCAAACATACATCGTATGAGAAAGATATCACGATCTGTTCATTTTGACAAACATGCAAAATTTGATTATTGTGCAGTTCGTATAGTGCTAACATGGAAGCTGACTGCACAGGTTGTATGACCATACAGTGAAATGTTGATTGTGGAGCTTGATTATATTCCTGATTCACAGGTCTTTTACTTTCAGCCATGTTTATACCCCATGAAGTATTTACACCCTAGAAGTATGTACACTCTTCCACGTGGGGGAGTGCAGAGGGAGGGTACCCCCTCTACGAGGTCCGAGGGGGATATCCTCCCCGGCTGGGGGGTCTGGGGGCAAGCGGCCCCCGAGCGGGGGTTCAGGGGCGAAGCCCCCAAAGGAAATATTGCTTTGTAAATGTATATTTTAATTTCATTGTAAATCTAGACCGTTCATTATAAGGTCACAGATCTAACAATAGAGATTATGTTAAGGTTTTTTTTCCTAGAAGGAAACCCTCTTTTATGAGGAAAATGTATTGCGGCTATGGTTGATGGCGAACATTGTATTCTAAGATAGGAGACTATGAGAGAAATAAGAGGAAGTTACAATGGGTTTGTTGTAGGTTGTATCACTTCATATGCTGGATAATAATAAAGGAAGGACCTGACAATTTCTCTGGTGGACATAGCTCACACTGGGTGAACCAAGTAAATCTGTGTCTCTATTGTATTTTGTATCTTCTGTGTTTTGTTTCTACATTTGTTTTATTTTATTGCTCCACGGTCATGTTTTTCTAACAATTGGTATCAGAGCGAAAGGTAACTTGTAGGAAAAGAGGGTTCCTAGTTCGAGTGGAAGTAATGTCAGAAGATGGAAAGTTTAGGGTCAAGAAATTTAACAGCCAAAACTACCAGTTATGGAAGATGCAGATGGAAGACTATTTATATCATAAGGATCTATTCCTACCATTGGGCAGAATAGCAAAGAAGTTGGCGGCTACGAAGGATGAAGAATGAGATATTCTTAACAGAAAGGCTCTAGGAACGATACGGTTGAGCCTGGCAGCGTCGGTGGATTTCAATATTTCCAAAGAAAAGACAACGAAGGGTTTGATGGACGCATTGGCCAAATTGTATGAAAAACCCTTGGCGTCCAGCAAGGTATTTCTAATCAAGAGATTATTTAATATGAAGATGTCGGAAGGTGGGTCTGTTGTAGATCATTTATATGATTTTAATACAGTTACTAATCAACTAAGTTCTATAAAAGTGGACTTTGATGATGAGGTCAGGGCTCTTCTAATCTTGTGCTCATTGCCAGAAATATGGAACGGCTTGGTCATGGTTGTAAGTAACTCCGTCTTTAGTTCAAATACTTTAAAATTTGATGATGTTGTTGGTGTTATCCTTAGTGAGGAAATGTGACGGAAAATCACAGGTGAGACATCAAGAAATGCGTTGAACATGGAGAACAGGGGAAGACAAAAGGATAGAGGAAAGGGTTTCGGGAACCGTGGGAATTCTAAGAAGGGCATATCCAAATCTAGAGTTGGAAATATAGAGTGTTGGAATTGTGGGAAGAAAGGACATCTGAATAAAAATTGCAGAGCTCCAAAGAAACAAAGAGATGGATAGCAGGAGAAAAATTAGGAAGCAAATGTAATAGGTGATGTGTTACAAGATGCTTTGATTCTAG
Organism: Picea engelmannii; assembly: GCA_009831015.1. NCBI lineage: Eukaryota > Viridiplantae > Streptophyta > Pinopsida > Pinales > Pinaceae > Picea > Picea engelmannii. The sequence goes on along the minus strand of ML779201.1, from coordinate 176,046 downwards.
CCCCCGGGGGGCAGCTCAATTGGCAAGTGCCGTGATATAGCGTGTTATGTACAATGAGGTTCCAAGTTCAAATCCCCCTGACTTACCCGTGCCTGCGGAAGGGGCATACGTATGGAACCTGGAGGTTATAGTGGTAGCGGTCGGAATCGACCCCGTGTCACGCGAGTACGAGACCGGTCCAGTTGCCGATTCCGCCAGCATAAAAAAAAAAAAAGATGCTTTGATTCTTTCTGTAGATAATATTTTTGAGTCTTGGGAAGTAGATTCAGGGGATTCATTTCATGCCACACCCCATAGGAAACATTTTCTATATTATGTTCA
>ML779201.1:141009-173772 GCA_009831015.1 Picea engelmannii | reverse complement strand
ATGACATGCTTGTTGCAGGGTCTAATATGTAGGATATAAATGTTCTCAAGAAGAAATTAGCCAATTCATTTGCGATGAAGGATTTGGGTGCTACAAAGAAAATCCTTGGTATGAGAATAACAAGAGACAGGAAAAATCGCAAATTGACATTATCTCAGGGTGAGTACATAGAGAAGGTGTTAGAGAGGTTTAGAATGCAGAATGCAAAACTAGTTAGTACACCTTTGGCCAGCCATTTCAAATTAACTAAGGAAATGTGTCCAAAGACACAAGAGGAGATAGAATACATGTCCAGGGTCCCATATTCATTAGCAGTTGGCATCTTGATGTATGCAATAGTTTGTACAAGACCAGATATTGCACATGCAGTGGGAGTTGTGAGCAGATATATGAACAATCCAGGTAAAGAACATTGGGAGGCAGTAAAGTGGATTCTCAGATACTTGAGAGGTACTGCTCATCATTCATTATGTTTTGGAGGTTCAGAAACTGTTCTACAAGAATATGTTGATTAAGATATGGCAGGTGGTAAAGATAGCAGGAGGAGTACCACAGGGTATGTGTTTACTATAGGTGAAACAACAGTAAGTTGGATTTCAAAACTGCAAAAGGTTGTTGCACTTTCAACAATAGAGGCAGAGTATGTTGTTTCTACAAAGGCTAGTAAAGAGATGATTTGGTTACAGAGGTTTATGGAGGAATTGGGAAATAAGAAAGAGAATAGCAGGTTGTACTGTGACAGTGAGAGTGCCATTCATCTTGCAAATAAATCAACCTTCCATTCGAAGACTAAGCATATACAATTGAGGTACCACTTCATACGATCCGCCTTGGAAGATGGACATTTGAAGTTGGAAAAGATACACACTAGCCAGAATCCTGCGGACATGTTAACAAAGGGAGTAACCAGGGAGAAACTTAGTTCCTGCTCAGTTTCAGTTGGTCTTCAAGAATGAAGATGAAGATGAGAAATTTGCCAGGTCCAAGAAGTTTCAGAGTACAGCATATATAGAAGCGGTGGAATTGTTGAGATCAATCTCCAAGTGGGAGATTGTTGGTTGTGGAGCCTGATTATCTTCATGATTCATAGGTCTTTTACTTTCATCCGTGTTTATACCCCATGAAGTATTTACACCCCAGAAGTATGTACACTCTTCCACGCAGGGGAGTGCAGAGAGGGGGTACCCCCTGTACAGGGTCCGGGGGGGCTATCCCCTCGGTTGGGGGATTTGGGGGCAAGCAGACCCCCCGAAGGAAAAATTGCCTTGTAAATGTGTATTGTAATTTCATTGTAAATCTAGACCATTCATTATAAGGTCACAGATCTAACGATAAAGATTATGTTAGGATTTTTTACCCTAGAAAGCAACTCTCTTTTATGAGGGAAATGTATTGCAGCTATGGTTGATGGTGAATATTGTATTCTGAGATAGGAGACTGTGAGAAAAGAAGAGGAATTTACAATGGGTTTGTTCTAGGTCGTATCCCTTCATATGATAGATAATAATAAAGGAAGGACTTGGCAATTTCTCTGGTGGGTGTAGCCTACACTGGGTGAACCACGTAAATCTATGTCTCTATTGTATTGTGTATCTTTTGTGTTTTTTTTCCGCATTTGTTTTATTTTATTTCTCCACAGTCCTTTTTTTCTAACATGACATGGCAGGTACAGTGGCATGCTGACTGGGTTGACAAGAGGATGAATTTTTGGTTGACACATGTCCATTATCTAGGCGAATAGCATGGTCCCACATGGCCCAATCTTGGGCTGCCACATGGCACCCCTCCATTGGTTCTTTGGGAAAAAAATTATGGGCTCCCAGGGAGTCGAACCCATGACCTTCAGTCTGGGCGGAAAGGTTTGTTAGGGCCAGGCTACCAACTTGCCCATTGGTAGTTCTTAACAACTATATGGTGGTTTAATTATTTAAACTTACCTTTACATTTAATCTATGGAGAATAGGGCCAAGGCTAAGCCCCAGCCTTAGCGCGCACACTATACAACCTCACCATATATCCATATCGTTTGTTGTTTTGCACATTGTTATCAGCCTAGCCCCGATCTCGTATACGACTGCTACCAAATGACCATGGCCTACTCCCTTATACATTGACACATTTTTTGTGGGATTAGCTTCGATCGGTCGGGCTAGCTAGCCGACCAGGGTGCGTAACCTAGGGCCTAAACGACCAAGGGTCTATCCATTTTGGTGTGTGGAGGTATAGAGCTTGTCCACATGGGCCATAGCCATAGGTCCATGGCCTATTCCGGAGGGGGGCTAGCGCACCAGCCTAGCCAAAGGACATATGGAATCGTTCCATATGACTAGGGGCCTGGAGAAAAGGGGTTGCGCCCTGTATTTGTTCAATTATGGGTATTTTGACCTTATATTATGATTTTTTATGGTTATTTCAGCTAGTTTTGAGAGATTTTGGCCATTATTGGAGGATCTGGAGCTCTTTTTAAGGCCAGATCTTAGGGGGAATTTGGGAGTTTGTTGCCAACTTCAAGCCTATATAAACCAAGGGTTCTTGATAGCCTTAAGGGAGGTTCAGAACATGAAAATGTTGAAGAATTGAAAAGCCAAAGCCATTTTTATGTAAGGAAGCCATTGAGGAGAGAAACTTTGTGGGCCATTTCTAGGAGCTTCGTTCATTCGTTTTCAGTGTCGTCAGTTGTGATAGGTTCTTGATATCTAGCAGAACACAACCATATCAATTTGTAATCCATTAGGAACTTTTATGATTTACTTTTGAAGCTTTGAACAGAAATAAGAAAGCCTCACCCACTTAGACAAAGGCTGGGAGACGTAGACGATATTGTCGAACCCCGTTATCAACTTTTGTTGTTATGGTTTGTTGATTCTTGTGCTTATTTATAGATCTATATATTTTATATGGTTGCCATGTTTAATCTTTAATTCTTCCTCTTTCATCTAATTCTTAAATGGTTAATGAACACATGTTTTAAAACTCAACCATAGTCTTTAAAAGATCTTTTCAGATCAAAAAGTTTCACCAGTTATTCAGTTTTTGTAAGGCTTCATTGGAAGCATCACTTTACTTGAACAAAGAATAGTTCAAATGGTTAGATTAGGAGTAAGATGAATAAAGCTCGATTCTCGAGCATTTCGTTTGCAGTGGTTTTTGTTTTCAGTGTGTGAATATTCTCTGTTTTCAATAGGGAGAGGAGGTGCTCTTAGGCATACAAGTTTTGTGGACAAAGATGAATGGATAAGGAACCAGAACTGCATGTTCTTGGAAGCTCATAGGGAGCATGCCATCCCTTGTGGAGCCAAATGTTAAGACATAAGATTGTATGGGTTAAAAAAATTCACCTTGGTTTTGTTTTTCGAGTCAAAAGGTTTATAGGATCATGTCAAGGAGGATTTATGGTTTTCAAAGCCTACAATTTAACCACTTCTCCAAGGATTATGTCATACCATCAACTAAAAGCCTCCTCGAAGTGTGCAAGCTATGTTTGAGTTGGTGCTGCGAACTCATTTCTTGTAGCAATTTATTCTAAAGATTTGATCATAAATCCCAAACAATGATGTGGGTTTTTCTGAATTTTGTTTTGGAGGAGCATCATAAGGGTGACTCCTAGAAATCTAAAACTACATATGTACTAACATATATGTGTCTCGATATGTATTTTGATATATAGACTACTATATATGCTACCAGTATAATACACTAGTATAAATATTGTTATATAGACTAGTATAATATATCCATATATATATAATAGTATACATACCAACATATATATATATATCTGTGTGTGTGTGTGTGTGTGTGTGTGTGTGTGTGTGTGTGTGTGTGTATGCCATATATATTACTAGTACACACACACACACACACACACACACACACACATATATAGTTTAGTAAACTAGTATAATATATATACTAACATATTATGTCGTTATATATATTAGTGTATGTAGTGAGATAGTACTAATATAGATATATGTCTATATATATGTTGGTATATATACTAGTGTATATGTTGACAATGCATTATTATAATAGTGTATTATATATGTTTTTTTTAAGCAAGAAATGAACTATTGATTCTATTAAGAGTATACAAAATATTACATGCTTGATTCTGGAGGTCCTTCCAAAAACGGAAACCAAAGAGCCCCTCAAAATTTTGAGATCGCCAAGACTGAAAAAAGCCCGCAGGGAAGAAAGTTCTTCTTACAGTTGGGATACATATCATTTTTCATAACTAAAATGACATAAGTAGTGATCATAATGACATGGAAAAAAAGGATAATATCAATGTGCCTCTTAATACTGGGGAACTTAACGTCCTTATACATAGCCTTCTAACTATAAAGACAAAAAATATACCACAAGTGAACCAACCCAGAGACCCAACATGCTATTCTGACGATCAATGCTTGGAAGGGAGAGAGAAGGAACCTAGTGTTGGGTCCTGGCAGAGGAGAGATTTCTTACTTGCTTATTGTGTGGGCTCCTTGATGAAGCTAGAGTCCATCTTCGACAAGCCCTCCTCAATTACAATAGTTCTCTCCTTAGTTCCATCATATTTTCCCCCGATCACCTGATGCTTTGAATTTTCCTTGCTTACCTCTTGATCCCACTCTATGAAATGAATTCCAAATTTATCTTTGCATAAAAGTTCAAATTGCTTTAAGAATCCTTACCACTTGTCTGGTCGGAACGTTTTTTTGATGTAGTACGCTAAAGTTTGGGAATTTTCTTACTTTTGCGCTATGATTGGGTGATCAACACTTTTGTGAACCAATAGACTTTCACCAAACATAAGTATTTGGTCTCTCTGGTGTGTGTTTGACCCGGTCAAGGACCCAACCTTTTTCTTCTGCAAAACTCTCCTCCTTAGAAGTTACCCTCCTTTTTTTGTTGACCTCCTCTTGGAGCTCGACCATCACCCTTTTTTCTCTTGTAGAGAAGAGGCTATGGAAGCTTTTATTGGCCTCTCCCATGGAGGTCTCAGATCTAGATCTCAACTGGGTCTTTCTTAGAATGGGCCTACCCTCCAGTTCACATTTCTGCTTACCATGACCAACATGACCAGGAAGGTTGTCTGGGCCAAGAAGTTCCTTCTTGTACATAAGCCTTCTTCGACCAGATTCCATCCACTTAAACCTACTCCCATTACTCTTTCTTTGCTGGGTAGATCAAAATGTGCACCTATTGACTGAAAACTCACCAGAGGAAATAATATTTTGTCTCCTATTGGCCTTAAGGATCTTAATATAGTAACCCATGGAGAGGAAAATCCCCCAAGTCACCCCCTTATAATCCTTAACCCAATCCATTTGCGTTTGTCTGAGAAACTCATGAATTACTCGACACTTCTCAATTTCCTTACCTATTCTATGAGTTAGTCTCTTCAATTTCCCATTACTATAAATAGATCTAGCCACCTTTTTCCAGATACGGTCGAGCCACCTTCTCCTGACTAGCTTAACTTATATAATTATAATCCCACAAGCCTAGTATACGAATCTCCTAACCATAATACTGGTTGTACCTATACAAATGCTATTGGCACCATCCCATCACCTTTGTTCATGGAGGCCTTCTCAAAATTGTGCCTTCGTACCTTCATTTCCCGAAAAGGATTTCTTCCCCCTAAATGCCATCCATTCTCTTCCTCCTCCATATGTTTCATGTTGAAGCCAGAGTACTGACCCCCACGAATGATGTGGAGCTGATATAACAGTTAGGATATTCCGTGGACAATTGGCTCCCTCGTATTGAGGTTGTCCACTTCCCTAGTTGTCATCCCATCAGGGATGAAGGTGTTGCACCTAACTAACTGGGTTACCGTATCTTGAAATTTACCTGGGCCCATCTCCCTCTAAGACCATCTGCTCTCTCTAGGGATCTAGATGAATGCCACGTTCATAAGGTAATCTGCTGCGACATTTTTTTTTCTCTTGACATGCTTCGGGATGATGGTCGAGCTACCCTGGATGGAATTAGTTATCTCTGAAAAACCATACGATAGTCTCCAATTCATCAAAACTCTCTTCGAGTGGGTCCCATTAATGATATTTCTCATCCCAACAATGAGAATTTGCGAGTCCCATTCTACTATTTGAGTTGTGTAGTCAAGGTTTGCTTCCATCCTTAATCCAGTTAGAAGACCTACCAATTCAGCTATATTATTAGTGTTATGACTTATGGAGATAATGCAGATGTTTTGTATTACCCTGATAGAGTCCTTGAAAACCCCTCCTACACCTTCCTGACCCAGATTGCCTTTTGAGGCTTCGTCAAAATTCAGTTTCAGGAACCCCATGGGAGGGGGTTCCAAAATTTCCTTCCTTTGATGATTTTTAGCCGAAGTTTTCTTTGAAAAGGTGATGTTTTGAGCAAGGTTCATCTACCAGTTTTTAGGGATCCTTATTTCTGCCCCCATGGTCTTCCAATCCTCCTCCTTCCATGAGGTGGAAGTTATTGTTTCTTGGATGTTTGCCAGAATGCCTTGCCAAATTTGGTCGATCTTACTATGCTTACTTTTGAATATCATACGATTTCTTTATTTCCAGGTATTCCATAGAAGGAAACCTGGAAACAACATCCAAATTCTATTTAGAACTTGATTTCTATATGAATTTTCTCTCCATTCCTTAATATTTTTGCTAATTACATGTCTTAATTTGTCTAGGGTTCTGAAGCACAGTGCTCCTCTGTCCCAGACTTCCGACACCTCCCAAAACTCATTGAAAATATGATTCATTGATTCTCCTTCTTGGAGGCACATTATACATATGGAATGTCCTTCATACACTCTTTTGATTATTCAATCCCAATTTAAGGCCCTCTTGTGGATTACTAGCCATAGGAAAGTTGTTACTATTGGTCAATGGTGCGAGTTCTAGACCTTTCTCCATACTGGCAAATGGGAAATATCCTTGGATTCAGAGGATTGTTGGTAAGATTCCTTTATATTAAATTTCCCATTCCCTTTTTTTCCCCATCTTGGGATGTCCCTCCCTAGCTTGACGTTAATAGTTCTCAGGCTCATGGTTTTTTCCACGTTTTGTCGAGAATTCCCTTCCCATTCAACTGAATAAGATGGTAGTGGATTCCAGGGTATTATACCCACCAAATTATGGCTAGGATTTTCTTCCCAAACTGGTTAAACTTTGTCTATTCAGCTTCCCTCATCCTCTCTTGAATGTTCTGGTAGGTTCCTTCTAAACTTAGAGAAGGATTTTGTTCCCATGCATCTTCCCAAAACAAGGTTGATCGTTCATCATGGATTTCCCAGAAACTTTGTTGCTAGACAATCCCCTTGTTTTTCCAAGCATAATTCCAAATGAGTGAGTCGAGGCGAGATCCTTCTATCCAAATCCATTCGTTAGGAGGGATGTCATTTGCATTTTTAGCCATCCAAATTCTGGCCCATAGAGCATTCATATTTTTATTCCATCTCCATAATATTTTGGTCGCTAACGCTTGGCCCATATTTTGAGGGTACCTAATGCCTAGACCTCCTCTATATTTATGGGTAAAGATTTTATCCCAGGATACCAAGGCCCATTTTATTTCCCGTTTATCTTCTCCCCAAAGGAAGTTTCTCTGAATTTCCCAGATGCTTCACTGGATGCTTGTAGGGGAAATAAGAACCGAAAAAAAGTATATGGTCATGTACACCAAAACTAATTTAATAAGGAGGACCCTTGTTGTGAATGTCAGAAATCTATGAGTCCAGTTGTTGAGGCGATCCTCCATCTTAGCGAGGAGCTCTTTCAAGGAAGGTTTTGAGAAGGGATTTATCTAGGAGAGGAGATCCTAGGTATTTTGATGGCAAGAATGATATTTGGAAACCTAGAATGCAAGAGATATTGTGTTGGATTTCTATGGGAGTATAACATATAAACTTTTGGATTTTTCTTGGTTTATATGCATTCTCTTGATGGATCTTTCTTCGTTGACTTTGGGATGATCCATTAATAGAGTTCCATCCAAAAATTGGAGATGAATGAGGGGTTTTGAATGGGAGAAAATATGTAGGCCTTGAAGGGCCCTTTCTTGGAGAGACTGATTTGTAAACCTCCATAGTTATTTTGCAAATATTATAAACAAATAGGTGGAGAGAGGATCTCTTTGACGGATACCTCTGGAGGATTTGAAGGTGGATGAGGGGGACCCATTAACTAAAATGGAGAAGGAGGTTGAGGATATCAATACATATATCTAGCTGATCCAGGATGGGTCAAAGCCAAACACACCCAAAAATTCTCTTAGAAAACCCCAATTAATCCTCTCATAGGCTTTAGCTAGATCCAACTTTATAATGATGCCCATTTGACCACCAATTTTAAGAGAGTGGATGGATTCATGTGCTACAATTATGCCATCCAAAATATGTCTACCTTCCATGAATCCTCCCTGTTCTGAGGAAATAATTTCCTGCAGTAGAGGTTTCAATGTATTTTCAATTACTTTGGTTATAATATTAAATATAAAATTGCATAAGGAGATAGAGAGGAACTTATTTTCCAATATTTCTTCCCTTTCCTTGGGGATTAGAGTCAGAGATGTTGCATTGAAAGATTGTAAGACTAAGTGATACTTTTAGGACTATTCCACCACTGCCAACACATATCTACCTATGATGCTCCAGTGGGCTTGGAAAAAATCAGAGGTGAAGCCATATGGATTCGGAGCCTTCCCAACTGACATTTCTTTAACAATTTCCTCGACCTCTTCCATAGTCATATGTCACATACAACTTTTGTTTTGTTCTAGTGAAATTAAGCTGGGGATGGATCTTTTGATTTAAATGGTGGCATCCCTCCTATTTAGATAAGGTTATGTAAGTAATTTACTATAATGGCTTACCAATTCTGTTTCAATGTCTTTATGTTCTTTCAGTAGGGTCCCCTCTTAATTTTATAGGGAGTTAATACGATTTTGGATTCTTCTCTAGAGAAGGGAATTATGGAAAAACTTAGTGTTTTTATCCCTTTTATGTAGCCATTGAACTCAAGATTTTTGGCAAACCAATATCTTTTCCTATTTATCTCTTTAATTTATCTCTTGCTTGAGCTCCTCCTTTGAATTTATCTCCTGATAGTATCCTTGAAGAATAACATGCTTTTGTATCTCCTCCATTCCTTCCTCCAATTTTATTCTTTCCTCTTGAATGTTCTTGAAGACTTCCTTATTCCATTTCCTTATGTAAGATTTGATGTATTTCACGTGCTGTTAAAATTGGAACATATGGGTTCCATGTAGATTTGGTTGATTATTCCACCATATTGGCATTATTTTCATAAAATCCGGATGCCTTAGCCATAATTTTTCAAATATGAAAGGCTTGTGTCTAGGGATTGTGGAGCTTTACCAACTTAAAGATATTGGCCAGTGGTCCAAGCCATAGGAAGGCTTGATTTCAGATGCCAACGTCGATTTAGATTGGAAGAATCTCTCTGAAATAAGGAATCTATCCAACTTCTCTGCTACCTACTTCAATTCCCATTTTCTATTATTCTAGGTGAATTTGTCTCCCTGAGTTGGGGGGTCCACCGACCTAGTCTTGTCTATCACTTCCTTGAAAAGTCTATTCTTTGTGTCCATCTTCCTTAAACCACATTTATTTTTTTCCAGCAATGTAATCAAGTTGAAATCTCCCCCTATGATCCCTTTTCACTTTCAGAGTCAAAGGGCCATATGCGTTTGAGACATATCCCTATTCTATTGATCCCCATTTTTGGAAATGCATTGTGAGAATTATAGGGAACTGTGATGTTACTTATACTTTGATGCTACTCAGATCCTAGAGGATTGCTAGCCCTCCAGAAGCCACTTCCACCTCTATACATTCCACTTCACTTTTTTTTTTTTGCAAGTTAGTAGTATTATATATAAAGGGCCTTCCAAGACCAAAAAGAGATACAAAATACAGAGAATATTATTGTTGTAGTTACTGGACTACCCCAACAGAGGGGAAACCAGTCCAGCTAGCATGGAAGTCAAACATAAGTAGTGTAATAGTCTAAGTAAACAGTTTGAAACTAACTGGACAACAACTAAAAAGTAGAGAAACTAATGAAACTTGGAGTGCTCTCATGACCTCAGACATTTGACAGATAACCTGGCCAGGTGACCTAGATGGCCTCGGACCATGGCTCCTCCTCGACGTATGTCACTTGATCGACCCACTGCTTTCCAGTGTCCATGCTTCCCTCGGTCCTGTCGACAACTGGTGAGGTATCCTGCAACGTGCCACGTGTTGTTTCCACATCCTTCGCCAAATCCTCGTGCATGAATTTGTCCTTCTCATTTCTTGTTGAACGCTGCGCTTGGGCATTCCCTTCGTTGGTCGCACCACCAGGTTCCTCTGCCGAAGCCTCACCTGCGAGGTCCGAGGGGAAAGCCTCTTGAAGAGAGGAAAGGAGCTGGAAAAGGACTGCTACCTTTCCATCCATGGCAAGCAGATGGAATTGAATATCCTCCACCCCGTGGCGGAGTTCAAATACCAAGCTGAAGAGAATTGCAAGGCTTTCTCGTAGCTGTGTGTCAAGGAAAGAGTTTGGGGACTGGTTCTCGGTGTTTCGAGGCTCGCAAGGAGGTGGTTCTCCCACAGTCTTCTCAACAGAGTTAGGAATTGGTGAAAGAGGAGGCCCGAACATTAGGGGGTCAGGGAGATGGCGCGAGGAAGAAGACAGTAGCCTGGGGATGATAGCAAGGCTATCAAACTACGAAACGGCTAGAGCAGGAGGTGGAGGAAGAATTGGCTTAGGCTGAATGGAAGGAGAGGAGCAGGAGGAAGGTGAAGCATGGGGCGATACAGAGGGTCGACAAGGTTTTCATGGAGAGCCTCTGCGCGGGCGTACTCGAGGGCGCAGCATGAGGCTCATCATGCAGCGAATAGAGGACGCCAGGTGCACCAGGTAGTATTAGAAAGCCTGGAGCTGAACCGGGGTTGTGATGAGCATGCAGTTCCCAGTTAGCTCAGATGAAGGCCGCAGAGGGCAATGCCAATTGGAGCATGTGCAGAGACAAAAGACATGCACAGATAACGCGGCCATGAACTGAAGATTGAGGGGAGAGGGGAGTTGTTTAATTGTCATCCGCGCCATGGTAATGGAAATTTAATGCTGGTTCGGGGTGGCGAGCGATGTCACAAGCCTGTCACATGGCTTCGTGCCTCGCTGGCCGTGTCTCTCCTCTGCATCACGCCATGTGTATCTCACTAGCACGCCATCCGAGGGACATTCCACTTCACATTTTTTCCATATCATTTTTGTTATTTTTTTCATGGAGTTACTACCGCATTTTGTTTCTTGTAACATTTTGAGATCTACTTTTTCTAGGGATAATTGTTTCTTAATAATTCTATGTTTGGATGGAGAATTCAGACCTTGCATGTTCCATGAAAAAATATTTATTATCAACATTTGGGTTGGGAGATAAAGTATTTATCTGGGAGTCCCAAGACTTGGCCAGAATCTATGAGTAGAGCTCATGTCTCCTCCAGGACTTGATTATGAGGTTTTCATCCTCTTAGTTTTTCCTCCCCTCTTGATTTTTTTGGGTTTTTAAGTGGATTGGTATTAATGCCCAGGTTTCCTGAGGATGATGCCAGATTCGCCTGACTACTTCCTCTTTATTTCCCTTTTTTTTTAATTTTGGGTGTAGTTTGTGACTCTGGCCTACTTGCATCATGTTTACCTCTTGTTTCCCATGGACTTCAATTAGATATTTGATATCCAAATCTGTATCCTCTATATCCATACTTTGGGCATCATCCTCCCCCTCTGCTTCCTCCTGCAATCCTTCTGTGTACTCCAACTCCTGTATGTTAATATCCCCTTTAGGGATTTGGGAGATAATAGTGCTATAATATGTGAGACAACACTTTAGAACATCCTCTTGTTTCCCTACCCCTATATCTTCCATTTTTTTAGAGCCTTCCAAATCAGGAGTTGGTCCTTTTGTATTTTTTGTCTGGTGTTCTTCCGATGTTAAGGCCTGGAAACTGTTGGAGTCTTTCTTAGAGGTTTCTCCCGTGGGCTTGTTTCCTTTCTTCCCCACATTTCTTTTATTAGGGATCTAGACGAATCCCTTTCCATCCTTTTCTGCTTTATCTTTTTTTACATCAGGAGTTTCATTATGGGGGCAGCCACAAAATAAATGTCCATGTTCATGGCATTTTCTTCATCTGAATGGAATGTGTTCGTAATCTATGGTTTGGGTCTAGTCATCGTCTCGAAAGGAGATAACTATGGATTTAGGTAGGGCTCCGACAACATTCATGTAAACACAGATCTTGGCATAGGATGTATATTTTGCAGTCTTAACAATTTTTGACATTTTCACAAAGGATCCCAAGGTGTTCTCGATTCCCTTCAAGATTTAGGGGTGCCAAAAGTCCTAGGGTAATGAGTATAGTCTGATCCAAATGGGATCCATTGTAAAATCCTCTTTCTCAAGGGAAAAATGTTTTTTCCAGTATTTTATATCTAGCCCTACAAAGTTAAAAATATATGGGCCTTCATCAAAAAATTTATTTCTATCCTTAGAGCATCTGAAGATTACCGTAAAGAAGTGTTTAGATCCTAGTTTGATATCCATGTTTCCTTTTAATTTCCATATCGACTTCACCCAAATCATAAGAGCCTTCTTTGAGGGCCAAATGCCCATAAACATTTTGATGAGTGCTTGGTCCTTCATATGTTGAATGTAGCTTCCTATCAATAGGGATGTGGCTTTGTACCCGGGGTTTGTTGTTGTCTTGGACATACATCTATTTTTCATCTGTTTTTCTTTATTGGGTTCTAGCCCAAACTTCAATGTAGAATGTTTCGTGTTGGGTGGTGTTGGAGCCGCCTTTGTTTTTAACCCGTCACAATTTTCATTTCGATGCTTGAAATCTAAATATGGTTTTCTTTTTCCTTCTGAAAGATCAATGATCTCTAAGATCCTGATCACGCAAGCAGCTATAGTTTTTCTACTCTCGAAGCAAGTCCTGCATTTCGTAAGAATGTTCCCTCTTTTTGCTCTACTTCAGAATCTCATAGATCAGAGACTATAATTCATGAATTCACACGTCCCGAGTCACGAAATGGTGAAGTCGTTTAAAATTTTCACTCAAAGCGGTAACCAGGGTAAAATATTTCAACTCATGATTAGACGTCATCGGGGTTTCATGCCTCGGTGTTCACCAAACCAAAATTTTTACTTTTACAGCCCCGAGGGCTGAGGACACGAGGTCTTGTCTTGATAACCCAGGTCAAGGATTAAAGGCAAAAAGCTAACCGTGGTAAAAGTTGTTCTCGACATTTCATCACTCGGCACTATATTTTTCAAAAGTTACAGCTTCTGAACCCCGACCCACGAAGTCACGATGTGATTATAACATGATTAATTAATCACTTAATCCAAGATTATCTTCCCCTTAATTAAACCTTGTTATCGTGATCTCATGGTTTCGCAACTCGGCATATAAATCCCCTAGAAACTTATCCTCGAAGTTCCAAGTTGCGATATGGCGAATAAAATGATTATAAAATAAATCAAGCCCCAAATCGTGATTACCTTTAATTAAACCAAAATCGGTCCTCGCGGTCTCGGGAGTTGGAGACTCAAAATGTTAACAGAAAATTCATGATATAACGAGTAGCGAGAAATTGATTAACATGGTGAGATTTGGATTAATTAAATTAAATCAAGACTTATCCCACGTTTCGATGCTTGCACGATTCTCTAAGAATCCTTTTCACTCCATACGCCAATTGAATTTTAAACCGCCAAAATTTATGGCATTAATGGGGAAATAGGGTAAATCTATGTGTAAGATCGGATTTTTACGGCATAAATTTATTTCTAATTTTGAATTGACAGATTGGTTTTGAAAGGTACTGAGTTTTTCAAATATATGTAAGAGCTGCAATTCATTGTAACAAATGCATTTTCATAGCACACAGATCTCATCACTTCTGAGTGAACTTACTTCTGTATGTATACGCAGTTCTATCGCAGAAGAGCTAAAACGCGAGCTTCAGCCATGGCTCTATGGAAAGCAGCAAAGGAGAATGTTGAAGTCGTAGGACAAGGCTCAAATAATGTCTCCGATGCTTCACCCCGAAGTGTCGACTCGGTCCCTAACTGGTCATTTGTTTCAGACATTCTGCAATAAGAATTGGTGGATTATTCAGACGACTCCGATGACAATGAAAAAGATGATCTAAACACCAAGTACAAAATAGTCGTCCAATCCGAAATGCATAGAGTAGAAGCCTGGCCACGGTTGCTTCCTTATTATGACATGGTCTGATGGCCATTGGATCATGTGGACGTACCGACCAGGACTATCATGAATGAGCAGGGAGTCACTATAGGGACTTTTAGGCCTGAGCATCTGCAAACCATGTACAAGCTACCTGCGACGTCCGAATACACATATGGCGCTGAGTTACTGGAGGAATTCAAGGAGAAGGAGTGCACTCAGTATGATAAAACCATGTCCGGTTTGATAAAGGATTGGGTTTCGCGCACCGCGAAATTTAGAGCTAATGACCAAGGCATTTATTCAATCGCTTCATTGGAACCACAATATAAATATGTGGCCATGATGACATGCCGGTTATATGGGAGAGAGGACACATCGCATTTTTACCTTGCGTGGGTGCCTCTCATGTTTCGGGTCACAGAAGGTTGCTCTTTTAACTGGGCAAGGATGCTTTCAGATAGCTTGGCCAATCGGGTCACAGAGTATCGGGAGCAGAAGGAGAGTGAAAAGGCGTCATCGTTCTTCATGTCCGCATACATTATGGATGCAATATGTTCTATGACACCATTTCCATTAATGAGCTGGGGCTGGACTCCGGTCGAAGAAAAAACCATACATGTATAGCATGAAAAGCTATGGGAAAACAAAGCAGAGCATTTCACTTATGAAATTTTTAACTGGGTGATGGTGCCCCTCAATATCACCATTTTTGGTCACCCGCCACCTCGTATCTCAGACAACATTGTGACAAATCTAAGCAGCATAGCGGATTGGTACGTGGAGGCAGAGTTTTCATACCTCAGAGTTTTCGGGGCCTTTGTTCCCCTGCATGCACTACCATTGTTCATTCCTAACAAGCTGGCTTGTCGCGAGGTCGCCCAACAGACAGTAATTGGCGGTGTAAGTAAAGAGCTCAAAGGATATTTGAAGAAGGTGTGGTCGTCTTTCCCCATTCATTTAAATTCTTATTCTTTATTAGATTTCAGGCATTCCAAAGCCAAGGACGTTTCCCTGGAAGACCTAAATTTGCTCTCCATCGAATATAAGAAGCACGATCCACAGAGGGTCGTGAGCAATCATTTGGAAAATTGCGGGCTAAAAAGATTTGATCACGAGAATTCACCACCGGATGATGTTTTTCGAGGAGTGAGGTCCTATGAGGAAATTCTAGTCCGAATTCAATCCTTGGCGCCCGAGGATAGAGCCGAGGTATTGAAATTCCAGGGACATCGACGTAGCTGTCTCCCCGCTATACTGCACGGTGAGGGTCCTGGTATTTAAAAAACGAAACAAAAGGATGCTGAAGGTTCTAAAGACGCAACTCTTGACCAAGGAAAACACCAGGACAAGGAGGAACAAACAAAGAATCCAGAAGAAGAGGCAAAGACTCCGGACCCACCAAAGAAACAAAATCCGGAGACCGAGATAAAGACCCCAGAACCAGCAAAGAAGCAGAACCCGGTCGACACCCCAAGAAAATCGGTGAAACAGATTGGAGCACCCATCACATCTGTCACCCCTTTGTAGTTGACGCAGGGAAATATAGAAGAAGGATGGATATTCAATGAGGAGCTAAGGCCCATAAGAGTAGAAGAACTCCCTCCGAACGAGTTTTTCTTTGATAATAAGAGAAAAGCAGTAGTAAAAAGAGAATTCTACCAGGAAGGAGAGTCGACTGCCAAAAAGTATAAAGTTATGACAGATGGAAAAGATAAAAAGAACGAGCAATTCACCACTGAAATAACAGGGATGCTAGGAGCTTATGCCTCGGCAAATCAATTCTCGTCGGACTTTTGAAGAACCAACTTAAAAGAAAGAATCGCCTAATCAGGACTCTTGAAGCCAGATTGGCCACAGCCACTGAGAATGCTAAAGGTCAGGAGAGCGTGGAAATAGAACAGGCCAGAGCGGCCGACAAAAATGAAATAGAGGTGCTCAAGGCTAAGCTTGAGCAAGCACAGTTGGTGGTCTGGGATGGTCGAGCGCAGGCGAGCCAACAGAGAAGTCTGATTGAACAGCTGCAGGCTCGGGTAGAGATCGTTGAGAGCAGAATGATAGACATCGGGATATTTAAATCCCAAGCTATTGAGATTCGGAGCAGAATCTGTTCGACACAACATAATTTTCTCGCCAAGGTGGGAACGATCCAGGGAAACTGTCTGTTGATAAATCAGGTTTCCGAGAACCTATCGGCTAGAGAAAGGGAGGTAGGAGCGGCTCGGGTCGCCTTCCAGGAGGCGGTAATAGCCTCGAACAACCGGGTTTCAGCGGGTACTCCCAGGTTCACCATTTCAGAGAAAACCCGAGGGAATATTCTGTTGAAGTATTGGGAGCACAACATCGCCTTAGGCTAGGAGCAAGCCCAAAAAGTAACCAATTCCCTCGAAGAAGCTTTTAATTCTATAGACGGTGAGCTGCTGGGAATTGACAGCGGAGGCAATGCCGAAGTGTTGATGCAAATGAATGTGGAACATATCTCACTTGATCTGAAAGATAAGGAAGAAAGATATTTGACTCATATCTCTCAAATAAATATGGTGGACATAGTCCAAGTTGATGAGTACATGATCAAACCCAGCGTGCAACTAAGTGCCCTCGACATCATCGACTCACAAATGGAAGACAAGTTGCAGCAGTTAGCTCAAGAATGTTACTTCGTCGAGGCCAGCTGTCAAGCAGAACCATCATGGCTCATATCCCAGCTAGTGGAAAGATGTATCGCCTGCACCAAGTCCACGCGAGGACAAACACCTGGCACCAAGTGAAGACAGAATAGGCGAAATGGAGTGATTGGTCTCTTCTCGATCATAACCAAAATTTTGCGACTATTGAGATTCTATCTGCTTTGTAAAAATTGTATAAATATATCCCCGAAACAAATAAACATGGCTGGACCTTTTTGAGTCATTTGTAATAGAGTTTTTACATTGTGAGTTAATGCAAGCAGATCTGGAGATTCTCAATTCCGTCACTTCTATATTACAAGTTTGCTTCCTTGTATCTCATTTTTTCATTTCAATTCATATTCATAATTGATGTGCTTCGTTATAGTTTAGTACGACCATTACTATAACGAATGAATTTGGGTTTTCTGTAATTGTTTATTGTCTTTCCTCTGCACCATCTATCAGCAAGTGTAAGACCAATCTGCATTTTTAAAATTCTACATATATTCTTTGTTACATCAGTTATTTCCTTACTAATTTCCTCTTCTATTATATGTGAGATTTCTCTTTGACAGGAGCCTTGCATTATATATAGCTAAAAAAAAATCTCCCACTTCACACCTTTTATTAAAATATAATACAGTTACGGGAACGAGCCTTAGATTTGCATCCACTTGCTATTTCTGCAATCGTAAGTTCTCTTTATACGACCAACTGAGACATCACTTAATCGCTTTTAAAGTCTTTCTTACCTTTACTGTTCCCCCATGACAGTTCCTGTACCAACTCAACCTAACGTTGACCCCGGACTACTGAATCAAATACACATTGCCTTAAACCTCTTTGACACAATTCTTAAAATAGCAACTAACCGAATCAAACTGGAACAATCATGGGCAGCCATTGAACGAGATATAACTATCCAGGAACAGTTGGAAGCCAGACAACGCCAACGTAGAAATCGTCCTTAGTTTCCTTCTCTGAAGGTTGACGTTTCTCCCTTTTCCATATTTTAACCACTTTTGGATGCCTTGACACTGTACTTTTAAGCCTTAAGTACAGACTTAGGAACAACATCTTTCTGGCGCCGTTTCCAGGGACCGAAGTTATGAAATCTTTTTCCCTAGGAAAACGACATTTGTTTTTCATTAAAGTGTTACCCTTTGATAGTGAACAAAGAGTACACACCTTCTAAGGCTTCTTATCTTTCACTTGGCGAATCCACAAACAAATAAACTGGCATTCGGTCGAAGGAATACCAGACAAAACTCTGATGGTACGCAAATTACGCCCGTTACCGATCTCGAAAAAATTCTAAAGACGAGAGATTCTTTTAAGCCAATTGTTGCAGTTTACTAACTTGAAACCACATCACTGAAGGCTGAGAGTCCTTCCGAACCCCCAATTTCGCTCAGTCCTCGTTTTGACGCTAAAGATTCAATGCTCGTCCGCTCCAAAATTAGGAGTGAGAGTCATCCGACAATCCCCTTAGCACACAAGGGAAAAGGGCCCTCTAGGAGGTTCGTCAGCTCTTAAAATACCATCTTTTCTTTAGTTGAATTTCTCGACTTCACCAAATTCTAAAGAGTGTGTTACAAACTTGTTTCTCACACCCGTCGGTTTTCCCGATTCTGTCTCTTGCAAATCCAAGGAACCAAGTCCTCGTGTTCCTTATCCTTCCTCACTAGACTTTCCTCTTCGCGAAGAAAATAAAGATTCCCTTTTAATTTTCCAAAATCCCCTTTACAACTTTCCACAAACAACGATGGCAGCCATCGAAGGAGGAGGTGGAGGGTTTATAGGAGGAGGAGGGGGGGGAGTCCCACTAGGAGGAGGTGGAGGTGTCCCTCTAGGAGGAGGTGGAGGTCAAGGGCCTACCCCACCTCCCAGAGTTTTCGCGAAAGTCACAGCCAGATACGCTCCATTAGTATGGCCCGTCCCCCTACACGATCTTCCATAAAATTACATAAAAAAATTATCGAAATTCAACGGGGAGGGAGATCTGACTGCTGCTGAACATATTAATTTCTTCGACCAATTCACAGATATATTCGGTATTGAGCAGGAGGATGTATATTCGAGACTCCTTGTCCAAAATTTTGAAGGTCAAGTCCGAACTTAGTTTTGGAGCCTACCCTCAGCCTCTATCCTGTCATATGACGCTTTGGAAGATGCTTTCCTCAGACAATGGGGAGAGCAAAAAGACCATCTCTATTATCTAACCGAATTTGGGTCTTTGAAGAAAAAGAACTCAGAAACAGTCATGGAATTCATCCAGAGATTCAACAAACTGTATAATAAAATCCCAGCTGAAGTCAAACCATCTCAACCCGCGACCAAAGTGACTTTCGTTGGAGCTTTCGAGCCAGATTTCGCACTACTTCTGTGAGAGTGAAGGGGAGCCACCTTAAACCGTATGAAGGACAATGCGGTAGAGATAGAATCTAATAAGATGGATTAGGGTAAACTTAAGGCTAGAGTAGAGACTGGAAACCGAGAGACCAAGCGCTTTAGAGAACAAGTTGGCCCCTCAGGGTCCAATAGATCCTCAGATGATAGGGTGGATGATATGGCTAGAGTGATTAAGGAGCTGTCAAATAAAATAGCCCGAATGGAACTCGAACAGGCCAAGCCTGACTCTTACCCCAAAAAATATTTCAAGAGAAATCAAAACCCTCCTAATCAACAAAGACAAATAAAAAAGGAAGATCAAAAAATACAAGCTCCCTTAAAGAATGAAAATTTTATAGGAGCTAACGATTTTCAAGACTTCGAGGATTCGGATAATGATGTCACGAACTTCGGTGATAACTGTAGTCAACCATATATGACTCGCGAAGACTATGAAAAGTCTCTAAATACGCCAAAGCTTTCAAATGAGAGTGAGGAGGGTGATCACACCGAGATCTATGAATCTCAATCAGAAACTTAGATAATGATGGTTGATTTTCAACCAAAGTACAATCTAAGATCTAAGAATAAGCCCACCTCCATGACTCAACCCAAGAAAATCCTTCAAAGAGGCCAATCTTATGAGCCTCCTTCGGACGAGACCCCATTACCCAACAACAAAACTAGAAGAATAAGCACTCAAGAGTCCGAGGTGGAAAAAGTTGGAACTCAAACAAAGGAAACCGAACCCGTAAATAAAGCTACGTCTTCAACTAGGACCATGAATAATAAAGTTGTCCAAACAAATAAGTCAAAAAGGAAGGATTTGAAAGTCTCAACCAGAGAAACAGATAAGGTGAGCGGAGCTTTCAGTTTTGAAAATGAGTTAAACAAAATTAAGATACCAATACCTTTGGTGGAATTGGCAAAAAACCCCATTTATCGCAAACAAATTACCAAAATGATAGGTGTCTCTGAACTAGAAAGCCAGTCCGATGTCATAAACTTGGAAGATGATAGACCTAGCATCACTTTTGGTACCCATTTTGAAGGGTCCAAAGACAACATCGCTCCCTTTTATATCACTCTGAATGTATATGATCAGTTGCTACATAATTGTATGTTAGACTCCGGAGCCTCCCATAATGTTATGCCCAAGATTATAATGGAGAAGCTGGGTCTCCAAATCACAAGACCTTATGGAAATCTGTACTCTTTTGATTCGAGGAAGGGTAAATGCATGGGGATGATAAAAGATCTGGTAGTTACCCTAGCGCAGGTCCCGATTAAGAGTATCCTGATGGATGTGGTTATTGCAGATATTCCCCCTAAGTATGGCATGCTATTATCTAGGTCAAGGGGAGCCAATTTGGGGGGTTATCTTCAGTTAGACATGACTTATGCCACAATCCCTATGTTCGGTGGCCAGTTCACTCATTTATACAGAGAAACAAGATTAGCATATACGGTCAGTGACCCTCAAAACCCACACAACTTCCCTATCTACATTGCAGACCAAGATCTGGGAAATTGCATCTTTCCTTTTGATGATGGTCTGGATGGTTGCCCAGAGGAAATCGATACAAATCAAGAAGAGTCAAACCTCATGACAGAAGATCTGTGTAGTACTGGTGTCTGGAAAATGTATTTTGACGGTGCTTTATCTTCTAAAGGGGTAGGTATTGGAGTGCTTTTAGTGGCGCCTGAAGGTAAGTTCATTGTTCCTTTCTCTTACCGTTTGCAGTGGGACATAGATTACACTAATAATGTATGCGAATATGAAGCATTGATCTTAGGATTAGAGGTTGCCAAAAAGATGAATATAAGAAACTTGGAGGTATATGGTGATGCAGAATTGATAGTCAAACAAGTAAACCGACAGTACCTAGCCAAGCATCCCAGACTAAGAACATATAGAAATTGTGCTTGGGATCTCATGGAAATTTTTTTCTCATCTGTAAATATCCATTTTATCCCTCATGCAGAGAATCTACATGATGATGCATTGGCAAAGTTAGCTTCAACCTTCTCCCCCCCAACGAATTTTAAACTGAAGTATCATATTGAAATCAGATACAAACCCTCCATAGCAGACAATATCTGACACTGGCAAGTCTTTGAAGATGATGAACAAATCAAGAAATTCCTTACAGCAGTAGGCGAATTCTCTGAGACTCATGTTGACCAAGAAAATCAGAATGACTCAATGTGGATCATGCAAGAAGGGGAAGACCCTGAAACCTTCTGAGAAAAAATTGCGGATCATCGTATGCTGGTCCTCAAGAGAAATCATATTCCACAAGGATTGATTCCTTTGGAAAGACTTTTTGATTAGAACGATGTACCTGTGAAGTCCACTTTCTAGCCCCAACCATAAGAGGTGGAGGACTGTGATATAGGAACTGAAAAAGATTCACGTGTGGTAAAAATATCGAAGTTCCTCCCTCCCAAAGCGAAAGCTAAGTATAAATACTTACTCAGACAATATAAAGATGTTTTCGCCTAGTCCTATGATGAATTGAAAACATATGACACTTCCATTATTGATCACAAGATACCTTGGAAACCTTGGGTCAAACCGTTCAGGCAAAAGCTCAGGCAAATTAACCCCATTATGTTACCTGTGATAGAAAAGGAAGTTAAAAAACTCTTGGACGTGAAAATAATCGTACCTCTGAGATAATCAGACTGGGTAGCTAACCTAGTCCCAGTCAGGAAGAAGAATGGAGAAATCAGACTTTGTGTGGATTTC
The DNA here is from genome assembly GCA_009831015.1 of Picea engelmannii. Lineage (NCBI taxonomy): Eukaryota > Viridiplantae > Streptophyta > Pinopsida > Pinales > Pinaceae > Picea > Picea engelmannii. The sequence continues at coordinate 151,712 of ML779201.1, read as the reverse complement.
TGAAACTTGAATAAGTCTTCTCTCAAGGATAATTATCTGCTACCCAAAATGGACCATGTCCTAGAAAAAGTAGTTGGAGCAAATCGAATGTCTATGATAGATGGGTTCTCTGGGTATAACCAAATCGCCATGAATGAGCAAGACAGAGAAAAAACTGCTTTCACCACACCGTGGGGTACATTCATGTATGAAAAAATGTCGTTTGGTTTGATGAATGCAGGGGCTACATTCCAACGTGCTATGGACATTTATTTCATGGGAGAAAGAGACAAGTTCATAGTCATCTACCTGGACGATTTGACGGTTTTCTCTAAAACCGATGAAGAACATTTGATCCATCTAAAACAGACTTTCGAAAAATGCCGCAGGTTTGGTCTGTCTTTGAACCCAAAGAAATCACATTTTGCTATGCGGGAAGGTAAGCTTCTGGGCCATATCGTATCTAGGGATGGGATCAGGATTGATCCTAAGAGGATTGAAGCAATAGAAACTATAAATATTCCCAGAAACATAAAGGAGATTCAATCTTTCTTAGGAACAATAATTTTTTTTACGAAGGTTTATCCCCAATTTTGCTGAGATTGTCAAATTGTCATAGGAATGTTGAAGAAGGATAGCGGAGTAAATTGGATGACCAAGGCTAGAGCATCGTTTGCACATATTAAAAAAGTCATTAGCAAGGCACCTGTGTTAGCAAGCCCAAATTATCTGAAAGATTTTCTTATCTTCTCGTTTGCCTCTGAACATACTATTTCCGCGGTGCTCCTACAAAAAGATGAAGAAGGATTCAAACGGTCGATCGCGTTTTTTAGCAAGAGCCTTAGAGACGTAGAATTGAAGTATGACATAATAGAAAAGCAGGTGTACGCCCTCGTGTTTTTTAGCAAGAGCCTTAGAGACGTAGAACTGAAGTATGACATAATAGAAAAGCAGGCGTACGCCATGGTAAAAGCGCTAAAGGCGTTCAGAACTTATGTACTACATTAAAAAATTATCACGTACGTGCCTACCAGTTCTATGAAAGATATCCTGGTACAACCAGACAGTGATGGAAAGAGAGGGCGATGGCTTGCTAAAATCCAAGAATTCGATTTGGAGGTTAAACCGACCAAATTGATAAAAGGGCAAGGCCTATCCAAACTCTTAGCTGAATCAAATCTCAGGGCTCTTGATATCAATTGCCTACAAGGAAGCGATGAAGACACAGACCTAAATGAACCAGATGAAGAAACGAGTCCAAACCAGATCGAAGAAAAGTTCTTATCATCAGGCTGGTACAGAGACATAGTGTTTTTCTTGCTGAACCTAAAATGCCCAGATGAACTATCACCGTCTAAATGCAGAACCTTAAAACTCCATGCAGTTAAATATTGTATATCTAAAAGCCAGCTATATTGGAAGGATCCACTCGGGTTCCTGCTAATCTGTTTAGTAGAATCAGAAACCCAGTGGGTTATAGATGAATTTCATAAGGGAGTCTGTGGGGGGCATCACGCATGGAGAGCTACAGCCTACAAAATCTTGAGGGCGGGATATTACTGGCCAAAACTCTTTTCGGACGTCAATGCCAAAGTGCGTGCCTGCAACCCTTGTCAAATATTTGCTGGTAAACAGAAACTCCCTGCACTGCCACTCGTTCCAGTCAAAGCTAAAGCTCCATTTCAACAATGGGGTCTAGACTTTATAGGGGAGATTAATCCCCATTCCAGTGCTCAACATAAGTGGATCTTAACAACTACAAATTATTTTAGTAAGTGGGTGGAAGCCATTCCAACCAAAAGGGCAACAGACTCGGTGGTGATCGATTTCTTGGAAGTCAATATTTTGTCAAGATTCGGTTTTCCCCGAAAGATAGTTACCAACAATACCCAGGCCTTTAAATATATGGCTATGATCAGCTTCTGTTAGAAGTATAATATTGTTCTCGGCCATTCCACTGCATATTACCCCCAGGGGAATGGATTGGCCGAATCATCTAACAAGAGCCTGGTGAACATAATCAAGAAAGTACTGGATGAAAATAAAAGGTCTTGGCATGTGCACTTGAAATACACATTATGGGCGAACTGCATTAGCACAAAAAGGTCTATCGACATTTCGCCGTTTCAAATGGTCTATGGGACAGATGCGGTCCTACCTATAAACCTAGCGCTGCCAATGATGAAGTTATGGAAGGATCAAAATGAAGAACCCAATCATGTAACCAGGAGAATTAACTAGTTGATTGAGGTTCAACAACATAGAGTTGAAGTTGATGAAAAGATGTAGAAGTACCAAGATGATATGAAAGCATTGTTCAATCTTAAGGCAAAGGACAGGGAATTCCTTCTAGGTGACTTAGTGCTAAGATGGGATGCAATAAAAGAGGAAGCCGCGAAGCATGGTAAATTTGACCACCTCTGGTATGGACCATTCAGGGTGTTGGCTCCGGAAGGGAAAAACTCCTTCCTTCTGGAAAATATAGATGGAGAAGTCCTCAGTGCCCCTATCAACGGACAGTATCTAAAGCATTACATGACGTAACAGTCGTTGTTAAAAAAAAAAATGTAAATAAATAAATTTCATTATATGTGTTTTGTACATACATATATTTTCATTTAAACATTTGCTTTTGATTCTCGGTTTTTGTTCATAAACTCTCGACACATTTCCAATAAGACTCATATTTGCTTTTGCAGGAGCCCAGTTCTATACTAAAACTAGCAGGAAAAGTAATTTACAGGTCGGTGTCAGAAATGGATCGGCATAGAACAGGTGATACCTAAAATAGTTTCATATTGTGCAAAGAAATTGAAATGAAAAGGTAAAAAGGAACTTTCTCAAAAACATATGTTATGAAAGACTGTTAAAGGAAACCGAGGTAGCGTCATTCAAACTACAATATAGGCTAAGATGTTAGATAACAGGATTGTTTCTTGGCTCGAATTTTTTATTGATACACTAAATCTAAAAACGGTCAATCAAAATGAACTGTCCCCAAAGATATCTACAAGAGTCAGTCTCGAACTATTTTAACATTCTGTATTTTCAATCAATGAATCTCTACCTTGTATCCTATCTATCTTCGGGTCTAACTTTTAGCAAGTCACCATCTTCCTGAGTCGTTGTGAAGGGATAAATTTTTTTCGTTTTAAACCTCGTGAGTTTCGAAATAGATCTTGATAGGAAAGTGGGTCTTCAGAACTACTTGATCTCCTGCTAAGCGAAGGTACATTTAGAGCGATCCTAACTTTCCTAGGTTTTTCAACGGTATCGGAGGATTGAAGCTTGCTCAAATAGGATGCCCTTAAAAAGTTATTTTCCTTTTTCTCCCTAAGAACGAAGATGTTGTGAAGGTTAAGGGAAGGTTGGTACTGAGTAACCAAAGTAAGTTGACAGACCTCTAATGCTAAATATTACACAGATATCATCCCTGACACAAACTGATTGCCCCCATCTTCGCACTCAAAAAGTAAATTATAAGACAAGTGGTGAAAGGAAATTCAGAAATGATTGCCCCCACCTAGTCCAAAAGACGATGAAAGGAAATTCAGAAATGATTGCCCTCGTCTCAACATTTAAATGCATAAATATATTCCGAAGTGGTGAAAGGAAATTCAGTAAAAGGGGCCAGATAACTTCACCGAGGTACTGAACAGGCTCGCTGGCAGTGAAGCAATGTCTGAGATATCTGTAAGGATGTTATACGTGAATATCACTCTACTCTAGTAACCAATGCTTCCTAAAAATGATCATCATCCCAAATTCAGACGAGACTTCCCAATTAAAAAACATATAATCTCATTCTTTTGATGCAAGCCGAGAGCCACAAGATCTGTTGGGTCTCCTAGGGTCGTTTCGACTATCTTAAAACATACCTAAAGTTAGTAGTGGGAAAGGGAAAATTGTGAAAGGGACTACAGCTGTGTTTGAAAAGAGTATATGATTTTGAAAAAACTTCTCAAGGTAAAGAATGGAGTCCTTTCCCCCTTTCGATCCTCTTTCCTTGAAACTTTTCCGCCTGATTGAGTTTTCGACTCCATTTACCCAATATTGGCACGTGGTCTACTGTTCTTCCCGCCTCATAGGAAGGCGGGATCCCTAGTTGGAGCCTATGTTGGAGCCGCCTTTGTTTTTAACTCGTCACAATTTTCATTTTGATGCTTGAAATCTAAAGATGGTTTTCTTTTTCCCTCCGAGACATCGATGATCTCTAAGAGCCTGATCACGCAAGCAGCTATAGTTTTTCTACTCTCGAAGCAAGTCCTGCATTTTGTAAGAATGTTCCCTCTTTTTTCTCTACTTCGGAATCTCGCAGATCAGAGACTATAATTCATGAATTCACACGTCCCGAGTCACGAAATGGCGAAGTTGTTTAAAATTTTCACTCAAAGTGGTAACCAGGGTAAAATCTTTCAACTCATGATTAGACGTCATCGGGGTTTCGCGCCTCGGCGTTCGCCAAACCAAAATTTTTACTTTTACAGCCCTGAGGGCCAAGGACACGAAGTCTTGTCTTGATAACCCAGGTCAAGGATTAAAGGCAAAAAGCTAACCGTGGTAAAAGTTGTTCTCAGCATTTCATCACTCGACACTATATTTTTCAAAAGTTACAGCTTCTGAACCCCGACCCACGAAGTCACGATGTGATTATAACATGATTAATTAATCACTTCATCCAAGATTATCTTCCCCTTAATTAAACCTTGTTATCGTGATCTTGCGATTTCGTAACTCGGCATATAAATCCCCTAGAAACTTATCCTCGAAATTCCGAGTTGCGATATGGAGAATAAAATGATTATAAAATAAATCAAGCCCCAAATCGTGATTACCTTTAATTAAACCAAAATCGGTCCTCGCGGTCTCGGGAGTTGGAGACTCAAAATGTTAACAGAAAATTCACGATATAACAAGTAGCGAGAAATTGATTAACATGGCGAGATTTGGATTAATTAAATTAAATCAAGACTTATCCCGCATTTCAATGCTTGCACGATTCTCTAAGAAGCCTTTTCACTGCATACGCCAAATGACTTTTAAACCACCAAAAATTATGGCATTAATGGGGAAATAGGGTAAATCTATATGTAAGATCAGATTTTTACGGCATAAATTTATTTCTAATTTTGAATTGATAGGTTGTTTTTGAAAGGTACTGAGTTTTTCAAATACATGTAAGAGCTGCAATTCATTGTAAAAAATTTATTTTCATAGCACGCAGAGCTCATCACTTCTGAGTGAACTTATTTCTGTATGTATACGCAGTTCTATCGCAGAAGAGATAAAATGCCAGCTTCAGCCATGGCTCCGCGGAAAGCAACAAAGGCGAATGTTGAAGTCGCAGGACAAGGCTCAGATAATGTCTCCGATACTTCACCCTGAAGTGTCGACTCAGTACCTAACTAGTCATTTATTTCAGACATTCTGCAATTAGAATTGGTGGATTATTCAGACGACTCCGACGACAATGAAAAAGATGATCTAAACACCAAGTACAAAATAGTCGTCCAATCCAAAATGCACAGAGTAGCAGCTCGGCCACGGTTGCTTCCTTATTATGACATGGTCCGATGGGCATTGGATCATGTGGACGTACCGACCAGGACTATCATGAATGAGCAGGGAGTCACTATAGGAACTTTTAGGCCTGAGCATCTGCAAACCATGTACAAGCTACCTGCGATGTTCGAATACACATATGGTGATGAGTTCCTGGAGGAATTCAAGGAGAAGGAGTGCACTCAGTATGATAAAACCATGTCCGGTTTGATAAAGGATTGGGTTTCACGCACCGTGAAATTTAGAGCTAATGACCAAGGCGTTTATTCAATCGCTTCATTGGAACCGCAATATAAATATGTGGCCATGATGACATGTCGGTTATATGGGAGAGAGAACACATCGCATTTTTACCTTGCGTGGGTGCCTCTAATGTTTCGGGTTGTAGAAGGTTGCTCTTTTAACTGGGCAAGGATGCTTTTGGATAGCTTGGCCAATCGGGTCATAGAGTATCGGGAGCAGAAGGAGAGTGGGAAGGCGTCATCATTCTTCATGTTCACATACATTATGGACGCAATCTGTTCTATGACACCATTTCCATTAATGAGCTGGGGCTGGACTCCGGTCGAAGAAAAACCCATATATATATACCATGAAAATCTATGGAAAAACAAAGCAGAGAAGTTCACTTATGAAATTTTTAACTGGGTGATGGTGCCCCTACATATCACCATTTTTTGTCACCCGCCACCTCGTATCTCAGACAGCATTGTGACAAATCTGAGCAGCATAGCAGACTGGTACGTGGAGGTAGAGTTTTCATACCTCAGAGTTTTCGGGAACTCTGTTCCCCCGCATGCACTGCCATTGTTCATTCCTGACAGGCTGTCTTGTCGTGAGGTCACCCGACAGACAGTAATTGGCGGTGTAAGTAAAAATATCAAAGGATATTCGAAGAAGGTGTGGTTGTCTTTTCCCATTCATTTAAATTCTTATTCTTTATTAGATTTCGGGCACGCCAAAGCCGAGGCCGCTGCCCTGGAAGACCTAAATTTGGTCTCCATCGAATACAAGAAGCACGATCCACAGAGGGTCGTGAGCAATCATTTGGCAAATTGCGGGCTAAAAAGATTTGATCATGAGAATTCACCCCCGGATGATGTTTTATGAGGAGCGAGGTCCTATGAGGAAATTCTAGTCTGGATTCAATCCTTGGTGCCCGAGGATAGAGCCGAGGTATTGAAATTCCAGGGACACCAACGTAGTTGTCTCCCCATTGTACTGTGCGGTGAGGGTCCCCGTATTTCGAAAACGAAACAAAAGGATGTTGAAGGTTCTAAAGACGCAACTCCTGACCAGGGAAAACACCAGGACAAGGAGGAAAAAACAAAGCATCCAGAAGAAGAGGCAAAGACTCCGGACCCACCAAAGAAATAGAATCTGGAGACCGAGATAAAGACCCCAAAACCACCAAAGAAGCAGAACCCAGTTGACACCCTAGGAAAATCGGTGAAACAGATTGGAGAACCCATCACATATGTCACCCCTTTGCAGTCGACACAGGGAAATATAGAAGAAGGATGGATATTCAATGAGGATCTGAGGCCCATAAGAGAAGAAGAACTCCCTCTGAACGAGATTTTCTTTGATAAAAAGAGAAAAGCAGTAGTAAAAAGAGAATTCTACTAGGAAGGAGAGTCGACTGCCAAAAAGTATAAAGTCATGACAGATGGAAAAGATAAAAAGAACGAGCAATTCGCCATTGAAATAGTAGGGACGCTAGGAGCATATGCCTCAGCAAATCAATTCTCGGTCGGACTTTTGAAGAACCAACTTAAAAGAAAGAATCGCCTAATTAGGACTCTTGAAGTTAGATTGGCCACAGCCACTGAGAATGCTAAAGGTCAGGCGAGCATGGAAATAGAACAGGCTAGAGCGGCCGACAAAAATGAAATAGAGGTGCTCAAGGCTAAGCTTGAGCAAGCACAGTTGGTGGTCTGGGATGGTCAAGCGCAGGCGAGCCAACAGAGAAGTCTGATTGAACAGCTGCAGGCTCGGGTAGAGATCGCCAAGAGAAGAATGATAGACATTAGGATATTTAAGTCCCAAGCTATTGAGATTCGGAGAAGAATCTCTTCGACACAGCAGAATTTTCTCACTAAGGTGTGAGCGATCTGGGGAAACTGTCTATTGATAAATCAGGTTTCCAAGAAACTATCGGCCAGAGAAAGGGAGGCAGGAGCGGCTCGGGTCGCCTTCTAGGAGGTGGTAATAGCCTCGAACAACCGGGTTTCGGCGGGTACTCCCAGGTTCACCATTTCGGAGCAAACCCGAGGGAATATTTTGTTGAAGGATTGGGAGCACAACATTGCCTTGGGCAAGGAGCAAGCCCAAAAAGTAACCAATTCCCTCGGAGAAGCTTTTAATTCTATAGACGACGAGCTGTTGGGAATTGACAACGGAGGCAATGCCGAAGCGTTGATGCAAATGAATGTGGAACAGATCTCACTTGATCTGAAAGATAAGGAAGAAAGAGATTCAACTCATATCTCTCAGATGATTATGGTGGACATAGTCCAAGTTGATGAGTACATGATCAAACCCAGTGCACAACTAAGTGCCCTCGACATCATCGACTCACAAATGGAAGACAAGTTGCAGCAGTTAGCTCGAGAATGTTACTTCGTCGAGGCCAGCTGTCAAGCAGAACCATCACGGCTCATATCCCAGCTAGTGGAAAGATGTATTGCCTGCACCGAGTCTGCGCGATGACAAACACCTAGCACCAAGTGAAGACAGAATAGGAAAAATGGAGCAATTTCTCTCTTCTCGGTCATAACCAAAATTTTGCAACTATTGAGATTCCATCTGCTTTGTAAAAATTGTATAAATATATCCCCGAAACAAATAAACATGGCTGGACCTTTTTGAGTTGTTTGTAATAGAGTTTTTACATTGTGAGTTAATGCAAGCAGATCTGGAGATTCTCAATTCCGTCACTTCTGTATTACAAGTTTGCTTCCTTGTATCTCATTTTGTCATTTCAATTCATATTCATAATTGATGTGCTTCGTTATACTTTAGTACAACCACTACTATAATGAATGAATTTGGGTTTTCTGTAATTTTTTATTGTCTTTCCTCTGCACCAGCTATTAGCAGGTGTAAGACCAATCTGCATTTTTGTAATTCTACATATATTCTTTGTTACATCAGTTATTTCCTTACTAATTTCCTCTTCTGTTATATGTGAGATTTCTCTTTGAGAGGAGCCTTGCGTTATATACAGCTAAATGTTTTTCTCCCACTTCACACCTTTTATTAAAATATAATACAGTTACGGGAACGAGCCTTATATTTACATCCACTTGCTATTTTTGCAATCGTAAGTTCTCTTTATACGACCAACTGAGACAACACTTAATTGCTTTTAAAGTCTTTCTTACCTTTACTGTTCCCCCATGACAGTTCCTGTACCAACTCAACCTAACGTTGACCCCGTACTACTGAATCAAACACACATTGCCTTAAACCTCTTCGACACAATTCTTAAAACGGAAACTAACCAGGCTGAACTGGAACAATCATGGGCATCCATTCAACGAGATATAACTATCTAGGAACAGTTGGAAGCCAAACAACGCCAACGTAGAAATCGTCCTTAGTTTCCTTCTCCGAAGGTTGACGTTTCTCCCTTCTCCATCTTTTAACCACTTTCGGATGCCTTGACACTGTACTTTTAAGCCTTAGGTACAGACTCAGGAACAGCAGGTGGACCATTGTCCCTCCCTACCATTGTGACATCCTTTGACATTGGAATGGACCCCCATGCAACTATTTCCTTGAATGATTTTGGTTTTTCCATCTCTTTAGTCGCTATTACTGCTGCATCTAGGTTTTGTTTTCTCATATTAGGCTCTTCTACCTCCGAATTTTTAGCCTCCATTGTCATCCCAAGACAATTTCCTCAAAAAATACACTTTCCCTCTTCTCAAATTTGATCGTCGCCCTAAAATTCCACGCAAAACCCCTGAAACCCTAGCCTGCTCCACCCGTCATTTCTCCCTCTCCTTAACCAAGTCTCCATGTATTATATATGTTAATATATATGTATATTTAGTATATATATACCAACATATATGTATGTCAATATATATGTCGATATATAGAATACTATATATACTTGTATAGTACACTAGTATAAATATTGGTATATACATTAGTATATACATTAGTATATATATTGACATAATATGTCAATATATGCACTAGTATATATATCGACATATTATGTTTTATTTTGTTTGTAAGTAATCGTATCTATTCTTGCAATAATAACATATGTATAGAGATGGCAACGTGAGTAGAGAGGATATTGCCAATCTGTTATGTGCCAAGAGTTTTGAAATACATGAAGTATGTTGGATTTCCTATAGGGAAACTAGGCTAGATTGAAAAAATGAGTAATTAGAGAAAATATAATGTTCAAAAAGAAACTAAAATACATCCTCTAAAAAAGACTTAGACTAGACACCACCAGATAAAATTTTGACAGATCTGGAGAGAAAATGAAACAAAAAATGAAGACAACTGACACATGCATCATGATGAAGGAACCTGGGCCTAAGATCCAGTATTTCCAATTCCATATCCCTTGGTAGAGTGAATCAGAATGGGGAGATGTAGTTTTCTTGGGTGAGGTTCCAACAACTAAGCTTTAGATGTCGATCAAGAATGTTAATCCACCTAGAATCAACCATGATATTGGGACTGGAAGCACCCTCATTATCTATATAGTTAACAACCTTATCGGTTTCCCTCTTAACATGTGAGGGAATGAGGGCCAAAATGTCTTGAATAAAAGATTAAATATTTTCTAAGCGATAATTGCAAGAAAAATTACATGGAGAGGAGTCATTATGGGGTCTAATGAACATGTTGATAATGAGTTTAGAGTCCCCTTCAACAATGAGTTTGGAGTAATTTTTCCTTTTGGAGATCTTGATACCATAGAGAAGAGCCCATAGCTCAACTACATTGTTAGAATTGATTCCCATATTGTCTACATAAATCTTGAGAATTTGACCCTTTGAGTCTCGAAAGACCCCACGATAGTTTGTTGGGCCTGGGTTTCCCTTCAAAGCACCATTAAAAATGAGTTGGACAAAATCTTGTGGGGGAGGAGACCACGATAGGGGTGAAAAATATTTAGGAAGACATGG
>ML779201.1:127733-140984 GCA_009831015.1 Picea engelmannii | reverse complement strand
GGGGGGGGGGGTGAATCAGTTGTTACCATGCTTAAAAAATTAGGATTATTTTAAACTCTTTACAGATCACTCAATGACTATCACAATAATGCAGGGAAGAAAGAATTAAATCATTCAACATCAATCACACACATTAAATGCACAGAGATAGATATTTTCTGAGGAAACCCATAAAGGGTAAAAACCTCTTCTTCTTGATATGATAAGTAATCTTTACATTGTATACATTATCATACTTATGAGATCCAACTCATTGTGAGGCTTCCAACTCTGTTTTGCAAGCTGCAACTTTCTAAGAGAACCAACTCTCTGGATCCTCTAGCACCCACTAGAAGGAAGCACCAACTCCCTAAGTGTTCCAACACCAATTGGATGGAAGCACCAACTTCCAGTCACACAGGCACCAACCTGTATACTATAGAACAATGGTTATCCCTTGCACAACCCTACCACCCTAGTTTTTCTAGCTGCAACCAGATGGAAGCTACAACTCCTTGTGTTCAATCACCCACTTGAAACTCTGAGGACACCTATCCCCCCTAGCACCTCCCTATCACCCTAAAATATAAATCTTTGCTTTTTGTGAATTTATTACAGTGATACAATAGTTATCAATGTCTTACCAGTCTTATCACTGTTCTTTTACACTATTATGCTATGCATGCATTAGTGTCTCTCTGCTTGCATCTCCTTGAGATTTCTGATATTTTTCTCTCCCTCTTCATGCAAACCTTGGCTTTCTTTCACTGTCTCTGATATACATGTATGTTCCTTGCATCTGTTGCACATTATGCTTTGCGTATTCTTTCCAGTCTATGTGCTATGCCTCTTCTGTGTGTTTTAGCTCCTACCCATAGCATGGTATTTCTCTGTGTGTAATTCCTCTCCACAGAAGAAACCTCCACTTCTCTGTTCTGCGTATATTTATAATGCAAATTCCTCTTCCAGATCATACAACTAACTCTTCATCCCCTCTGGAGGTTATGCTGAGTCTACTCTTCATCCATGGCCATTATGTTGAGGTTCCTTAGCCTCTCTAGCAATTGAGACTCTTCATCTTCTCTGGCATTACCGAATCTCATCATCATCAGTGGGCGGTATGATGAGATTCCTTAGATTCTCTGGAAGTCGATACTTTTTGTCCTCTCTGTCACAGTTAATCTTATCCTCTCTATTTTAGTTATAGACTTCAACACTTTCCCATCTGTCAATTGTCTCTATGACGAGTCTTCATTCCACTGACAGTTACCTTGAGGTTCTTTGACTCCTCTAGAAATCACCAAATCTCTTCATCATCGTTGGACATTATCCTGAGATTCCTTGGCTTCTCTGGTAGTCGAGACTCTTCGTCTTCTCTATCGATCACCCTGAAGCCTCTTTGAATTCTCTGTGTAGAAAACAATTAGTGGTTTCTGGAAGTTCCCCCCAAGATCCACTGCATGCTCATTCTCTTGGCACCTTTTCCCTTTCTGCAAAAAAAAAACTACACAGTGGGCGCTATCTTTTCTGGTGAAACCCCTTCCTTTCACATGTGGCCTTAGGCAATGACCACAACCTATTCAGAATTTATTTTGAGATTTCATGTTTCAGGGTTTCTCCCATGAGTCTCCTTAACTCCTTCCTCTGGAATTCCCGGTACCTGGAATGGAGCCTAGCTATGGTAGCTCCTTCCACTCATGTGACCACCGACGATGACCACACCCTACGCTATAAGGCGCTTGTAATTTTTCCTTTCAGGGATTCTTCTGTGAGTCTCCTTGAGTCCTCATATTGCGAACAATGGAGCTTGGCTTCTCTAGCTCCTCCCTCTAACTCCCGACGATGTGACCATGAGTTATGACCAGTCTCCAATCAAACGAGAAATTCGCTCTCTAGATCAACGGTCCACAACATTTTGTAATCCAATGGATGTGATCATATTGTGACCTCGCATATTGCGAGTTCCCTCAACATTGCCTTTGACTTTCCTAATTTTCGAGTCAACGAAATCCTAATCACTTGCCACGTGTCCTTTGGCTCCAACGGCTAGGATCATGTTGCGACCTTCCATATCACGAGTTCCAACAACTCCTTCCTCTAGAATTCTTGATCTGCAAAATGATGAAATGGATCCATATCATTTCAATGGTCAAGATTTCTCGTTGATCCAACGACTATCCTCCACCCCAGGACTTCAGCCTTCGGGACTTTGGGGGAGTGATGAAGCTAAAACTTCTGAAGCAAAACTCCTGGAGTGACTTCATTCTTGCGTTACTCAATGATGTGTCATGATCCAAGTGGCTGCCACATGTCACTCAGATTTGTGATTTCGAGTGGCCTGAGATGTCAAATCAACTTGACACTTGTCCTTGTATGGTTGCACCATGTGTCCTTGCTAACGTAGGCTGTCATGATCTACCTCCTGGATCTGACGACCTAGTTTAGTCCTCGATCCAATGGCTCAGATATTTTCACAATTTTGTGTATCGCAAGTTGGAAGGTTAGGCCCCTCCTTCCTTTGACCTTTTAGTTAGAGAAATTTTGATCTATAGCCACATGTCCTGCCCGAAGACGGATGGTCCTCCTGCTTTCAGGATTTTGTAAGCACACTTCACCTTACACATTAAAGATTGTACAGGTTCTCTTGTATCCAACGACGGTCAGTCCCCGCACTTGAATCTAATGCTCGAGATCTATCCTCCATCTGTGCGCTCCTGCTGTCTGGACTTATGATGTGTTCCGAGCCTGTTTTCCATCAAATGATAGGTGCACTATGCATGTGTTGTCTGCCTATGTTGTTCTTTCCTGTAACCATACCATGTTGTTCTTTCCATTGATGACAAGCACACTATGCCTGTAAACATGCCAACAATATCCCCCTTTGGCATTGATGGCAACCCTGAACGACTGCACTAATCTGTTTGGACCTCCAGCTATAACATCCGGTCTGGACCACCAATTTTCTCCCCCTTTGACATCAATGTCAAAGAAAACATGCTCCCCCTGATCTGTTACGGTATTTTTCGGAGGGATCGGATATTCAACCAATACATACTCCCCCTGATAGGATGGACTCTCTTAGGTTGATAATGGGATCACGCCCAACTTCTAGCGTAGATACTCAAACTTAGCTTTTGCAAGCAGTTTAGTGAAGATGTCAACAATCTGTTGTTTGGATGGAATATAATGTACAAAGACCACAGATTTGGTTACCTGTTCCCTCAAGAAGTGATACTTTATATGCTTTGTCTTAGAGTGAAACACAAGGTTCTTTGACAGACTAAGTGCACTGGTATTATCACAGTGAATTGGGATCGATGAAGTACATTTTACTTCTAGGTCTGCAAGTGTCTGAATCATCCACAATACTTGAGTGCAACATGTAGTAGCTGCAATGTATTCAACTTCTGTAGTTGATAAGGAAATGGAACCTTACTTCTTGCTCAACCATGATACAAGGGAATCTCCTAAGAAGAAGGCACCTCCACTCATGCTTTTCCTTTCATCCACGTAGTTATCCCAATCAACATTTGAATATACTGATAGTTGAAAAAACTGAGTCCTAGGATACCATAGGCCATAGTCCATGGTTCCTTTCAAAGATAGCTAACAAATGAATCTGTTTAGGTGCAGCTTGATGTCTCCCTACTATTCCAACAACATGCAATATGTATGGATGAGATGCTATGATATACAATAAGCTGCCTATCATAGACCTATATGAACTCTGATCAACATCAAGTGAATCTTCATCCTTGCTTAACTTACATCCAGTGACCATAGGTGTGCTCATAGGTTTAGAATCTTCCATCTGAAACATTTTAAACATTTCCCTTAGATATTTTTCTTGAGAAATAAATATTCCTTCAGACTTCTGAGTAATTTGTAGGCCAAGAAAAAAGGGAAATTTCCCTATCATAGACATTTCAAACTCATACTGCATGGCAGAAGAAAACTATTTTACCAATGAAACATTATTACTACCAAAGATGATGTCATCGACATAGACCACCACAATGAGCAGATCATTACCTTTTGTTTTGTTATATAGATTTTTGTCAACTATTCTTCTCTTGAATCCTTTGTCTTGTAGATATGTATCCAGTTTGTGATACCAGGCACGAGGGGCTTGTTTCAAACCATATAAATCTTTCTTCATCTTGCAGACAAGGTCAAGGTTATCTTATAGTTGGAAACCCTCTAGTTGTTCCATATAGACTTCTTCATTTAAATATCCATTTAGAAAAGTTGAATTCCATTTGATAGACTTTAAACTGTTTATGACAAGCATAGGAAAGACACATTCTAATAGCTTCTAGTCTTGCTACGAGTGCAAATGTTTCATCAAAATCCAGTCCTTCTATTTGAGCATACCCTTTACAGACCAATCTGGCTTTATTCCTAACAATTTTTCCTTGCTCATTCATCTTATTTTTGTAGACCCATTTTGATCCTATTATATTTTTGTCTGTTGGCCTAGGAACTAAGTCCCAAGTGTCATTCTTTTCAATCTGGTCCAGTTATTCATTCATGGACTTTACCCAAATTTACATATTTACTGGCCTCATTGAATTTCTTGGGTTCCACCATGGATATTAAGGCTATATGTGATTGCTCAGTGTTTTTAATTATCTTTCTCCTAGTTTGTACACCTTTGTATTTTTCACCAATTATCTGACTTGTAGGATGATTCTTTTGAGTAATTCTGGAGGAGGAATTTGATGTTGTCTGCTCATTTGAGTATGTTTGAATATTTTCATATTCATCTGACTCGGAGTCTTCTTGTTATGATTCTTGGACATGTTCAGCTTCAACTTCATCTATATCCTTTGTTGTTGATTCAATATTGTTAACCTCTCTTACTGGGATTCCTTCATCAACTTTTATGTCAATACAGTCAACCAATTTATGTAGCCTCTTATTATAGCATCTGTATCCTTTATTGTTTGTAGCATAACCTAAGAAGATGCCTTCATCATCCCTTTCATCATACTTTCCAATATTCTCATCATTATTCTTTATGTAACACTTACTCGCAAAGACTTTGAAGTGTTTGATTGAAGCATGTCTCCCATACCACAATTCATAAGGTGTCTTGTCACTGTGTGGTCTAAGGTGGGCTTTGTTAAGAACATGGATTGTTGTGTGTATTGCTTCTACCCAATAGGTTTGACCAATGTTCTTCTCATTCGTCATTGACCTGGCCATTTGTTGCACTATTCTATTTTGCCTCTCAACTACTCCATTTTGTTATGGAGTTCTTGGGATTGTGTATTCTCTCCTGATCTCACATAATTCCTTTAAATAACTTGACATAAATTCTCCTCCTCTATCTGAACTTACTTCCTTTAACCTGTTTCCTATTTGATTCTCGATTAAGGCTTTAAATATTTTAAACTTCTCAAATGCTTCAACTTTTTCCTTGAAAAAGGAAACCCAATTAAGTCTGGAGTAATCATCAATGATCAGCATGAAGTAGTTTTCTTTCTCTGTGCCTTCCTATCTTGATGGTCCACATGAATCCATATGAACTAGTTGGAGTGGTTTCTCTATTGTAGTAGAGCTCTTGGATTTAAACTATGTCCTGGTTAGCTTTCCTACTTGGCAGGGTTTACACATAGAATCTTGTGGTTTTGATATTCTCAGAAGATTTTTTACTGCCTCAATATTTTTGAGCTTGATTAAGTGGTCAAAGTTTAGATGTCCAAGTCTCTTATGCCATAACCAACTCTCATCATGTTTTCTTAGATGAAACTCTTCTCTATCTTCTTTCAGCACATATACATCATTTTTTGTCCTTATGCCTTTAGCCACCACTTGTCCTGAGTTTACAGACTTTATCTTGCAGTCCTTGGAAGTGAACACCACTTCACATCCTCCGTCACACATTTGAATTACACTGAGCAGATTATCTTTCATCCCATCTACCAGCAGAACATCTTGGGCTTTTCCTTTTCCATTACTCAGACTCACCATTCCTTTACCCTTGATTTTACCTGGAGCATCATTTCCAAATGTTACATTTCCTGATTTGCTTTCAGTTAGAGATAGAAACTTACATTTGTCTATCGCCATATGTTTGGAGCATCCACGGTCTATATACCAAGGGTTATTTTGTCTTTGAGATGACAACACTAATCCACACTTGTCACTTTCTTTCTTCTTCCAAACCTTGACATTTTCATCAAGGGAATTCAAATCTGGTTCATAGTTCTTTAAGCAACAGTCAACAACTTTATGTCCATAGTTATGACATATGTAACATTCTAGTTCGTTGAATAAAGGATCATAACGATTGTTATGCTTAACTTGTGTCTGTTTCCCAGCCATCAAGTGACTTGCAGTCTGTGGTGATTTGTTACTTGGATGTCTCATTCTTTGTTGTGGCAGATATCTATACCTTGAATGTCTTTATTTCTCATATCTAAATTTTAAAGAACAGTTTACATCTTTGTGACCAAAGTTGGAATAGAAAAAACAATATCCATAGAAAAATCCTTAGTACCTGGAAAATGGTTGTCTTCTTTGAGAAGGTTGATTTATTCCATGCTGATGATTTCTTTGAATAGAGAGTACATTGTTTCTTTGATCTACAGTTTCAGTTCTGGTACCTCTTTCATTAATCCTCCTGGGTAGCTGATTATCTTCTTTTGTTTCTGCAGATTTGTTGTTGTCATAGGTTGTAGATTTGGCAAACTTGATGGGTTCTTTGTTGCTTGGCTAATCACTACTTGATCCCTCTTCATAACCCATACATGTTTTCATCTTTGGGTTTCTTTTTTGATTCTGAATAGTGGCCAATTCTTCTGAGGCTTTGATACTTGACATATATAGATGATACAAGGCTTGAAACTTCTCCAACTCTTTCCTAGTTTTCACTCCTTCTTTTTCCAGAGCTTCACATCTTGCCTTCTTTTCTGATAAATGTTGTTTTAGAATGTCTTCGATTTTATTTACCTCTTCTAATTCCACTTTTAGCAGGACAAAGTCTTTGATTTTCTTTACCTCTTCTAATTCATCAAGCTCTCTACTTCCTTTCTTGAACTGTATCAACAATTTTTTTTTTTCTCTTCTTTATTCTGAGTCCGTCAATCTCTTCCAGTGCACTAATCAGTTCTCCTTCTAGGTCAACCACATCTTCTTCATTCTCAACATTAATTCCTATGATTTTATTATCATAATCCTCTTGGGCCATAAGCATAAAGTTGTTGATATTATCTTCACATGAGGATTCACTATCTGTGTCTTCTGAAGAGTTATCATCGTTTACACAAAAAAAAAATTTTTTTACCAAATCTCTTGGGTTTGAACTTCTTTTCACCTTCAGAGTTATGATCTTATTTCTTATGTGGACATTTAGATGCAAAGTGACCTATCTTACCATAGTTGAAACATTTGAAGGGCATATTACCTTGGTACTTGCCTGATCCTTTCTTTAGTCTTCTCACAAATTTTGCTTCAATTTCATCAGGCTTATAATCCTCATTCTTGTCTGCTTTAAATGATGCTTCTCTAGAGGTGGGTTTATATTTAACTATCCTCATTTCATATGATGTCAACGTTCTTAGAAGTTGATCAAAAGCCAAAGCCTTTATATCATTAAGTTCTTCTATAGCTGAGACCTTTGGGTGGAACCTATCTAGCAGAGATCTCAAAATTTTTTGAACTAGGGAGAGTTCCTCAATTTTTTCACCGAGTGCTTTCATTGCATTTACTAATTCTTCAACTCTCAGGAAGTACTTCCCAATAGTTTCATCTTATTTCATCTGTAGTTTTTCAAACTATACTCTATAGGTTTGAATCTTGGAATATTTTACCTTCTCATTACCTTCATAACTACTAATGAGTTTGTCCCACATGTCTTTGGCAGTTTCTAAATGCATAACTTTTACAAATTTTGCTTCTGCAATCCCACTAAGAATAACATTCATAGCCTTAGCGTTGAAGCTGAAATCTAGATTGTCATCCTTATTAGATAGTACAATTGGCTTCACATAACCAGTCTCTACCACATTCTAGACATCTGCACCTAATGCCATTATGTAGGTTCTCATCCTGACTTTCCAGAAGGCAAAGTTTGTTCCATTGAACAAGGGGCCTTATTGGTTGATGTTCCTTCATGGCTTGACATGTTTAAGCTTATTGATCTACCTTTATATAAAAGGAACCAGATTTGATACCAATTGTTGATCAATTGAGAGGGGGGGGGGTGAATCAGTTGTTAACATGATTAAACAATTAGGATTATTTTAAACTCTTTATAAAGCACTCAAAGACAAACACAATAATGTAGGGAAGTGAGCATTAAATCATTCAACATCAATCACACACATTAAATACACAGAGACAGATATTTCCTGAGGAAACCCATAAAGGGTAAAAACCTCTTCTTCTTGATATGATAAGTAATCTTTACATTCTTTACATTATCATACTTATAAGCTCCAACTCATTGTGAGGCTGCCACCTCTGTTTTGCAAACTGCATCTTGCTACGAGCACCAACTCTCTGGATTCTCTAGCAACCACTAGAAGGAAGCACCAACTCCCTAAGTGTTCCAACACCAACTGGATGGAAGCACCAACTTCCAATCACACAAGCACCAACCTGTATAACAGAGAACAATGGTTCTCCCTTGCACCACCCTACCACCCTATTTTTTCTGGCTACAACCAGATGGAAGCTACAACTCCTTGTGTTCAAGCACCCACTTGAAACTATGAGGATACCTATCCTCCCTAGCACCTCCCTACCACCCTGAAATATAAATCTTTTCTTTCTACAAATTTATTACAGTGATACAATAGTTATCAATGGCTTACTAGTCTTATAATTTTTCTGCTACACTACCCTGCTCTGCCTGCATCAGTGTCTCTCTGCTCGCATCTACTTGAGCTTTCTGATCTTTTTCTCTCACTCTTCATGCACACCTTGACTTTATTTCACTATCTCTGATATACATGTATGTTCCTTGCATTTGCTTCACTTTATGCTCTGTGTCTTCTTTCCAGTCTATGTGCTACGCCTCTTCTGTGTGTTTCAGCTCCTTCCCACAACATGTTATTTCCCCGTGTGTAATTCCTCTCCACAGAAGAAACCTCCACTTCTCTATTCTACATATATTTATAATGCCAATTCCTCTTCCAGATCATACAACTAACTCTTCATCCCCTCTGGCAATTACGCTAAGTCTACTCTTCATCCATGGCCATTATGTTGAGGTTCCTTAGCCTCTCTAGCAGTCGAGACTCTTTGTCTTCTCTGGCGTTACCGAATCTCATCATCATCATCAAGTGGTATGTTGAGATTACTTAGATTCTCTGGAAGTCGATACTATTTGTCCTCTCTGTCACAATTGATCTTATCCTCTCTGTTTCAATTACATACTTCAAAACTTTCCCATCTGTCAATTGTCTCTATGATGAGTCTTCATTCCACTGACAGTTACCTCAATGTTCTTTGGCTCCTCCTGAAATCATCTAATCTCTTCATCATCGTTGGACGTTATCCTGAGATTCCTTGGTTTCTCTGGTAGTCGAGACTCTTCATCTTCTTTGTCGATCACCCTGAAGCCTCTACAAATTCTCTGTGCATAAAACAATCAGTCGTTTCTAGCGATTCCCCCTAAGATTTTCCGCGTTCTCATGGTCTTGGCACATTTTCCCTTTCTGCAAAATAAAAACTACACAATGGGCACTATCTTTTCTGGCTAAACCCCTTCCTTTCACATGTGGCCTCAAGCAGTGACCACAACCTATTCAAAAGTCATTTCGTGATTTCACGTTTTAGGGTTTCTCCCGTGAGTCTCCTTGACTCCTTCCTCTGGAATTCCCGGTACTTGGAATGGAGCCTATTTATGCTAGCTCCTTCCACTCATGTGACCAACGATGGTGACCACAACCTACACTATAAGGGGATTCTTGATTTCGCTTTTCGGGGATTGTCCCGTGAGTGTCCTTAACTCCTCATATTGCGAACCCCGAAATGGATCTTGGCTACTCTAGATCCTCCCTCTAACTCCCGACGATGTGACCATGAGTTATGACCACTCGCCAATCAAACGAGCTCTTTTCTCTCAAGATCAATGGTCCACAAAATTATGTGATCCAACGGCTGTGATCATGTCATGACCTCGCATATCGTGATTTCCATCAACACTGCCTTTGACTTTCTTGATTTGCAAGTCAGTGAAATCCCAATCACTGACCATGTGTTCTCTGGATCCAATGGCCAGGATCATGTCACGACCTTTCATATCGCGAGTTCTAGCAACTCCTTCCTTTGGAATTCTTGATATGTGAAATGCCGAAATGGATCCATGTCAGATCAACAATCGATACTTCTCGTTGATCCAACGGCTATCCTCCGCCCCGGGACTTCATCCTTCGGGACTTTGGGGAAGTGATGAAGCTAAAACTCCCGAAGTAAAAGTCCCAGAGTGACAACATTCTTACGTCACTCAATGACATGTCATGAGCCAAGTGGTTGCCATGTGTCACTCAGATTTGTGATTTCTAGTGGCCTGAGATGCTGAATCAACTTGACACTTGTCCTTGTATGATTCTGCCATGTGTCTTTGCTAATGTAGGTTGTCATGATCTACCTCCTGGATCTGACGGCCTAGTTTAGTCCTCGATCCAACAGCTCAAATATTTTTTCAATTTTGCGTATCACGAGTCAGAAGGTTAGGCCCGTCCTTCCTTTGACCTTTCAGTCAATGAAATGCAAATCTGTCGCCACGTGTCCTGCCCGAAGATGGACGGTCCTCCTGCTTTCAGGATTTTGTAAGCCCACTTCACCTTACACTTTAAATATCGTGCAGGTTCTCCTGGATCCAACGACGGTCGGTCCCCACACTCGGATCTAACACCCGAGATATATCCTCCATCTGTGCTCTCCTCCTATATGGACTTATGATCTCTTCCGAGCCTTTTTTCCATCAAATAACAGGTGCACTTTGCCTGTGTTGTTCTTTTTTGTAATCATACCATGTTGTTCTTTCCATCAATGAAAAGCATGCTCTGCCTATAAACATGCCAACAGGATTGATATATGAAGAAGGGTTGAAATCCCAATTGGAGAGAATGATATGTTCTTTGTTATTTCATTTGAGGTCTTCCTTATTCAACTGAGAATACTAGATCGTTTCCAAGATATTCTTCTTAATTCTTATCCAAGTCAAATGGGGTTAGTTGTTCCTTATTATTGAATATACATCGGTTCCTCTCCTTCCAAGTTTACCAAAGGACAAATACTGGGAAATGTTTCCATATTGTATTAATAAATGGGTTTTAAAAGGCTTATAGATTCCATGAAGAGAGGGTGATATTGACACTATCATTTTTGCAATGAGTTTACCATAAGAGAGTAGCTCCCTGGTCCTAGAGTGTTGCACTCTATGGACATGAATTAATAAGATGTTCTAAATATTTCAATTCTTGCTTGCACATGATACAGAGACCAGGGCCTTCAAAAAATTTGTGGAGTAGCTGGTCCCAAGTTAAGATTTTACCATGAGTTGTTAACCAAAGCCCAAGGTAGAAAATTTTGGCCATAAGTTGTTTTTCCATATTTTAACCAGATGTCATCCATGGGAATTGATGCATGCATATATTCCAAAGTGTAGGCTTACTTAATATAGAAATTTCCTCCTGGGTTGAATCCCCATTAATTTTTTCAGGGCTAGTCGAATATTTAATCTGACAATTGAGAAGTTTTGATTTTAGAGTAGAATAATTGGATCTGTCTTGAAGGGGAAGATGATCTCAGTTGATTGACCAAATTTTCCAATTAGAATTTGTAGAGTGAGTATTCCAATTGGAAATTTCTTCCATGACCTTCCTCGAGGATATATTTGAGGGTTGTATAGGTGTGTTTTTTTTTGAAGCTGAGGGATATATTGCTAAGAATCTTCCCCAAAAAAGGGTAGACTTCCGATCATGAATTTTCCTAAAATTGTGTTTATGAATGAGATATTTGTTTTTCCATGCTATATTTCAGATAAGGGCTCCACGTGTTTGTGACTATTGCAACTGCTAATGGAGTCATGGAAAAGTGTATAGTCTTCACCCGCTAGTAAACCCGATGGTACAATTCTAGTTGTGCGAATGAATGTGTCATTATCGAGAATGAAAATAATTCATTGGATTACTGGCCATTGATGAATGTCATTAACCAATGTGAGGCGAACTCACCATTGATGTTAATGAGTGCCAAGGTACCTAAGTACATCTTGTGAAGTGAGAATGAATGAGCGGATGTTGATCCACTTGCAAGATCTAACAATTAAGGGACATTGATGTATTCCCATGATTGTCAGTGAGAGAACTTGCCATTAAGTCATGCAAGCCTCAAGGTACTCAAAAGGACTATAGTCTCTATCCTAGATAAGGTGCTGAGGTCGATGGGGAAAGACTTGTTGAAAGGTGGGCCTTAAGGAATCCCACATCAGTCAACGCGAGTTCATACAAGATGATTGGTAGGACTATAGATGAAAAAAATATCAGTAGCAACAGGTTTGTATGGAAAGGAAAATAAGGGAATGTAGTCACAGAAAGGAACTGAATGGTTTTATTTGTAAGGAAAAATGAACAGCAAAATAAGAAAGAGATGTATGTGACTCGAAAAAATAGGAGTGTATGAAGTCATGACAGATAAGGCAATGAAAGACTCTATTACATCGATGGTGAATAATCTTTGAAGGAGAAAGGTAAATGATCATGTCATGGCATAATTGGTTTTATGAAAGATGACAGTGTAGCGACAAACATCATGACATTTGTGGTGAAAAATTAAGCTCCTTCAAGATTTTAATAAAGCATGATTTTATGAAAATTTTTGCAATTCTCAAAAATCACTTTGGTCATGAGATTGGATGGTGTTCAAACCTGTAAAGGCTTAGTTATAATCCTGCATGGAAAGTGTGAGAGCTTCGAAAAATATGAAATGCAGGAATAAGTACGAATGCAAGCAAATCAAATTCAAAAACAAAGTACATTTTACCTGTCACCCCCTTTTTGCGCAAGTTCTTCATCGATTTTTGTTTGAAGTGACTCAAGAAACCAAGTTAACTCAAATGTAAAAACATTATTTCAATATTGTTTTCAGGGTTTAGGAAATATCCATTTGCAATTTGTTTTTATTTTTACAATGTTTTTATTTTTTTTTGTGTAAAACTTTTTCTTTGTATGGTTTTCTTATTATGATATATATTTTTTTTATAATAAAACAAAAAAAAACAAAAAAAATTATTTTTATTATTATTATTTTTTT
>ML779201.1:95052-127636 GCA_009831015.1 Picea engelmannii | reverse complement strand
AAAAAAAAAAAAAAAAAAATTATTATTATATTTTTTATAACAAAACAAAACAAATAATTTATTTTTTTGTTATATTTTTTTTATATAATAAAACAAAACAAAAGAATGGAATTTTCATCAGGAAATTGAGGCTGTCATGAAAATCATCCTTTTCTTCATAGAAAACTTCATCTTTCTATACCTGCACCACCAAGCCAGCATGAATTTCCCAGACCGATATGAGAAGTTTGTGGCGCCCGAGGGCACTAAAAAATGAGCTATGAATGAGACATGAAGATTATGAATGCTGCAACTTTCATCATCAAAAGAGAAGACCACACAATTGGCAATATCATTCGCATGCAATTGCACAGGGATCCAAATCTGCTCTTTTTTGGCTACAAATTGCCACATCTGTTGCAGTACAAGATTCTTCTTAGGATCCAAACTACAAGCCACTCTTCTCTAATGCATGATTATAACTTGGCAATCAATGATCTTTATAAAGAGATCGATCATTTGAAAATATATTTTGAGGATGAATTGGTGCGTCTTGAATCAAGAATCTTGCTACCTGTAGAAGAAGAATTGTGTTATCTCCTTCATATGTGCATGCAGGAACATATACATCAAATAGCTCTAGAAGCCCACTACTACACAAGTACCCATGTCCACCACTAAGCTTATGAAAATATTTAATGCCATCCATAGTCACTGATGTTGTCAATGAATTTAACCCACTAGTGCATGCATGTTAATTCTATTTCCTATTCCATAACCACAGACATTATTGCTCATAAAATCCCCACCACTCATTTCTCATACATGATCTTTTCGGCATAAATTTTGCATTTCTAGTAAGTGATAAGCAATAGGTAAGTGATAGGATTAAGCATTTGAGACATAAACCAATCAAATGACCAGTTTGGCGCACTGTAACATAACTTTAATCCTTGGGGGAATCAACCATGAATGCTCAAAAACCAAATTAAATGGTCATTTTCACATGTTGTAGCCCTGCATTTTCACCCGAAGAGTGATAACCCGGCCTTATTGATCTCTTCTTTGGCTCCACACTCCATATTCAATTTCTTTCTTTGCAGATGCCAATTTTTTTCAAAGGTATACCCCAATCTAGTATTTCTGAGTCAATTCTTGTTTCCATGGTGATCACTCATCTAAGAATATCAAATGGCAGGACCAACCCAATTGATTGTTCCATAAAGTGTAGTTATGGTTCACCCTGACATTGGAATAGTAACGAGAGAAAAAGTAACACAACGTTATAACCCTTTATCTAACTGGTCTAACAAGCTCAGAGTTGGTTTGGATACGTGTTGCTTACTTGGATTCTCTCAACACAGATGCCAGAGCGGATACGATAGAAACACAAAAACAAAATACACTACTACTGGTGGAACACAAGATTCAAAATCCTGAATTGGTCTTCAACATATGTCGTAATCAAAACAAGAAATTAATTATAACCCTTCCATATTTCTCGTTGGATCATCAATTCATTGCCAAGAAGAAAAAAAGTCCAGGATAAATCAAATAGTCAATCATCAAAAACATAGAGGGACTGGCTATCAAATATTGTGCCATGACACCACAAATAGAACAATTATCAGAAATATCAGAAAACGGTTTTCAAATCCATGTCTTGAGATCTAACAGTAAACCAAATACGGGAGCGACAAGTGTTAGAGTATTTGACAGGTATATTGTAAGAGATTATGACATTAGATTCCAATCCATTGACATTCTTGTTTTGGAAAATTTTCATCAAAAATCCGGTAGTCAACAACCTTGGTTACCTATCCTTTATTCTCCGAGGAAATATTAGCACATATCACGCTTCTGTGATAAGGTTCCATTGAGAGGAAGCATTTTTATGAGCTGGACTAGACATTTTTTTTCAAGGAATGAAATTGAATTTGGAAAGGTGGGGCTTGGGAATTTGGGATACGGATTTCACCCAGCTCTGATATTACGTTCTTAATTTTCTGGCCTCCAGGCTCAACAAAACAATTTCTATTACATCATTGGTACTCATGGTATTGCTATTTTATTGCTCTTGTTTTATTGTAGGTTTAATTTCTAGGTGGAAATAAGATGAAGAGGGAAGTACTACTACTCAAAACCAGAAATGGACCAGTCCAAATGTTAAAAATGAGAAGACTCAGTTCAACCGATCTCAACCGGGATACAACTTCAACCATTGTTTCAGTATGTAAAAGCTCAAAGGATTCATCTACCTAAATTTGCAAACCAGTTTTGTTTTATTCAGATAATGCTTTATTGTTCTTACTCACAGGTACAAGATGGACGAGCAACATTGTTTACGTCAAAAAAATAAATTAATAATTTCTTTTTAATTTTTTATATTTGTTTCTAAAAAAATGAAACTGAAAAATGTAAAACAAATTGAATTTTTTTTTAGCAAATGGAGATAAATGATTTGCAAATAAAGGATGAAATCGATTAGGCATGTTTGCAAAACATTAATTTATTCATTCCTGAAAAATTTAAAGATATCCTACTTTATGATCCTCGTGATCGCACGAAGCGTGGAGGAGAGCATACTTATTCTAAGTGAAAGCAAAAACTGAAAATAAAAGCATGTTTTTTTTTTATTCGTTTACCTACCTACTTTACGCTAATTAAAAATTAGAGATTAGTTACGTGTAGTCAAACTTCCAGTGTAGCCATGCACGCAATAGAAATAAAAATATTTCCTCTTTCAATTTTGCAAATGACAATTGAAAATATACATAAACATGCAAAATTAACTATTGAAACTGTAAATTAACAAAATAAAAATAAAAACTAAATGGATCTAACCTCGTACTCGCTTGAAATCATCGTTCCATAAGGATTTTATAGGCGCTATTTCCCTCCTTTAGATCATGCTGCAACTCCTAGTTGTCCTCCTCGGCCTCATGCTCGCATAATTGTTCTTCATTAAATGTGCAGGATCTCTTGAATGTTGATGCCTCGTTCGTTGCTGGAGGAGTAATTAAGCCCTCAACTGCTGTCAAGATCTCCTCTTTGTGAGAAGAGGAGATCCCAACCTTTGGTGAGTTGTTCCAAGCTTATACTCATAGTTAAACCATATTGAAAAAGGAGATTCTTACAACACCTAAAACTGAAATCTAAATGAAAAAAATAAATAAAAGCACTCTTGTTGAAACATAAAACAATTACTCTTCACAGTTGTGGAAATCAAACTCTTGCTAAAACAATAAATCACACTTGCAAGAATTAAACACTCTTGCATAAATTGAAATTCACACTTGCAGGAATTGAAATTCACACTTGCTGGAATTGAACAATCAAGGCTTTGGAGAAAACTCACTATAGTGGCCGCACAGGTTCTTACCTCTCATCTTACTGTTTCTCCTCCCCCAAGCTATGTAATTTAAAATACCTACCTATACCTTTATCCATTTAGCACTTCCCCGACAACGACGCCAAAATGTTGGTGGTAAATATCGTTGTTTAATAAATGCCCAATCATTTAATTGTCAACCCGAGGAGTTTGTAAACTTGCGAAGCACGTGCACAGTATATGCATGATTGAAGCTAATTTAACCTAATTTAATGTTGAATCAACAACTGAAATTGAATCATTAATATAATGCAGGAAGCTGAAATACACGACCGAAATGAATCGCTGAAACATACAACTGAAATGAAATTGCGTAAATGAAATTAACTTGGAAATGGAAAATTGCATCAAAGGAAAAATAACATGTGAAGAGAAACAAGACGACACATGTGAGCTCACACTAACAATAAAGGAATCTAAATTACATTACAATAATCATATGACAAGATAATGAAATCATGAAACTAATCAAAGAAATGACTATGAACCAAATGACTAACTCCTATCATTGATTTCTAATCATTTTCCAACCTAAGTTTAATCTCCTTCTAATCCCATAATGACTAATTATGTCCTCATCCTAATGACTACTCCCTCCCAAAGAGAGAGCACTCTCTTTTATACATGAGAGATTTGAAAAGAAGATAAGCATCTCATAATTACAGATCCACTTTTCTCTCAACCAATTTCCCATTATTACAAAATATGATCCCTTCAAATCCTCACACATATCTCTCATACATCTTGGATAAGATATGTTATCCATTCCCCATGATCTTCTCCTTGAAATAGGCTTGAATTATCTCCTCAAATCTTGAAATGGTGGAGGAAGTATTCGAGAAGTCTTTTTGAATTAATCCTTCACATTACAAAGCTCTCACATTTTTGAGATATATATGAAAACATGTCGATTTTCTAATATTTAATCACAAGTTCTCTTTTAATACTAAAATGAATAAAGTGAAAAATAATAAGGTGAAACCCAAGTGTATTTATGAAAATGGTATAATGAGGTGATAAAATGTGCAGAATGGAGAAAGCAAAAGAAGATGGAAATGCGACATTTCTGAGACCCAACATTTCCCCCCCAACTAAACTTGTTTCATGTCCTCATGCAACTATGCATAAAAACTTTTTCTTCTCAATTTTGGATTTTCATGATTATATTTCTTAAAAATAAAGAGGATGAAAATGCCCCGCCCCGCCCCCCAACTGATCTTGTTGCATGTTCTCATGCAACCTTGCATGATTATTCTTTAGGACTTTTGGCTTCTTAACGAAATCATTCCATGATGTGAAATACATGAGTAACAACTAATGTTTATGATGGTTGGTTCTTGTGTGAGAACTATGAATATAACAAATGTTGGTTCTTGTGTTAAAAACATTCATTTTGTTTACTTGTTTTCTCGTTGCAATAGTATTTTAAGCACACATGCATTGGAAATGATAAGCCATCAATGTGCATAAGAAATCCTTTTCTTCATGTTATGAATCATGCCAAGATAGATCAATAGCTGTAATAAAAGTGCAATAAAGTGTAGTTTGGACGATACATGTTGGTGAACATTATATGAGGTGATGAATGGAATCAAATGGTAATGAATATCCCCCCTCCAATTGAATATGTGTTATGTGTACGAAAAGGCGAAGGGCAATGGATGATGGTGAGGGAATTTTCCAAATTCATTCACTCTAGCATGTAAGGAATTGCATGATTAAAGAGTAGAAAACAACATACCTCCACTTACCCCAAAAAGTAGATGAACTATGCAATAGGGATGTAGTTGTTGTTGGATAAGGAAAAATGTGANTTATTACAAAATATGATCCCTTCAAATCCTCACACATATCTCTCATACATCTTGGATAAGATATGTTATCCATTCCCCATGATCTTCTCCTTGAAATAGGCTTGAATTATCTCCTCAAATCTTGAAATGGTGGAGGAAGTATTCGAGAAGTCTTTTTGAATTAATCCTTCACATTACAAAGCTCTCACATTTTTGAGATATATATGAAAACATGTCGATTTTCTAATATTTAATCACAAGTTCTCTTTTAATACTAAAATGAATAAAGTGAAAAATAATAAGGTGAAACCCAAGTGTATTTATGAAAATGGTATAATGAGGTGATAAAATGTGCAGAATGGAGAAAGCAAAAGAAGATGGAAATGCGACATTTCTGAGACCCAACATTTCCCCCCCAACTAAACTTGTTTCATGTCCTCATGCAACTATGCATAAAAACTTTTTCTTCTCAATTTTGGATTTTCATGATTATATTTCTTAAAAATAAAGAGGATGAAAATGCCCCGCCCCGCCCCCCAACTGATCTTGTTGCATGTTCTCATGCAACCTTGCATGATTATTCTTTAGGACTTTTGGCTTCTTAACGAAATCATTCCATGATGTGAAATACATGAGTAACAACTAATGTTTATGATGGTTGGTTCTTGTGTGAGAACTATGAATATAACAAATGTTGGTTCTTGTGTTAAAAACATTCATTTTGTTTACTTGTTTTCTCGTTGCAATAGTATTTTAAGCACACATGCATTGGAAATGATAAGCCATCAATGTGCATAAGAAATCCTTTTCTTCATGTTATGAATCATGCCAAGATAGATCAATAGCTGTAATAAAAGTGCAATAAAGTGTAGTTTGGACGATACATGTTGGTGAACATTATATGAGGTGATGAATGGAATCAAATGGTAATGAATATCCCCCCTCCAATTGAATATGTGTTATGTGTACGAAAAGGCGAAGGGCAATGGATGATGGTGAGGGAATTTTCCAAATTCATTCACTCTAGCATGTAAGGAATTGCATGATTAAAGAGTAGAAAACAACATACCTCCACTTACCCCAAAAAGTAGATGAACTATGCAATAGGGATGTAGTTGTTGTTGGATAAGGAAAAATGTGACTGTTGTTGTCGCTGCGACTGGATCATGGAATGCGAAGTGAAGGAATTTGAACTGCTGATTGGTTGTATGAATCAAAAGATGAAGTTTGAAAGTGGAACTGTGGTACTCTCATATGGCTAGAAAAATATTGTTGCAACTGTTGATGGAGTCATGGAAAAGTGTATAGTCTACACCCGCTGCTAAACTCAATGGTACAATTCTAGTCATGTGAATGAATGTGTCGATGTTGAGAATGAAAATAATTCATTGGATTACTGGCCATTGATGAATGTCGTTAACCGATGTGAGGCGAACTCACCATTGATGTTAATGAGTGCCAAGGTACCTAAGTACATATTGCGAAGTGAAAATGAATGAGCGGATGTTGAGCCACTTGCAATATCTAATGATCAGGGGACATTGATGTATTCCCATGATTGTCAGCAAGAGAACTTGCCATTAAGCCATGCAAGCCTCAAGGTACTCAAAAGGACTCTAGTCTCTATCCCATATAAGGTGTTGAGGTCGATGGGGCAAGACTTGTTGAAAGGTGGGCCTTAAGGAATCCCACATCAGTCAACGCAAGTTCATACAAGATGATTGGTAGGACTATAGATAAAAAAAATATCAGTAGCAATAGGTTTGTATGGAAAGGAAAATAAGGCAATGTAGTCACGGAAAGGAACTGAATGGTTTTATTTGTAAGGAAAAATGAACTGTAAAATAAGAAAGAGATGTATGTGACTCAGAAAAATAGGCATCTATGAAGTCATGACAGATGTGGCAATGAAAGACACCAGTACATGGATGGCGAATAAGCTTGGAAGGAGAAAGGTAAATGATCATGTCATGGCGTAATTGATTTTATGAAAGATGGTAGTGTAGCGAAAAACGTCATGACATGTGTGGTGAAAAATTTAGCTCCTTCAAGATTTTAATAAAGAATGCTTTTATGAAAAGTTTTGCGATTCTCAAAAATCACTTCAATCATGAGATTGGATGGTGTTCGAACCTGTAAAGGCTTAGTACTAATCTTGCATGGCAAGTGTGAGAGCTTCGAGAAATATGAAATGCAGGAATAAGTATGAATGCGAGCAAATCAAATTCAAAAAGAAAGTACATTTTACTTGTTGCCCCTTTTTCGCGCAAATTTCTTCGTCAATTGTTGTTTGAAGTGACTCAAGAAACCAAGTTAACTCAAATGTAAAAACATTATTTCAATATTGTTTTTCAGGATTTAGGAAATATCCATTTGCAATTTGTTTTTATTTTTACAATGTTTTGATTTTTTTTGTGTAAAACTTTTCTTTTTATGGTTTTCTTATTATTATATATTTATTAAAATAAAACAAAACAAAACAAATAAAATAAAATTATTTTTATTATTATAATTGTTTTTATAATAAAATAAAAAATAAAAATAAAAATTTTTATTATTATATTTTTTATAACAAAACAAATAAAAGAAAAATATTTTTTTATTATATAATAAAACAAAACAAAAGAATGGAATTTTCATCAGGAAATTGAGGCTGTCACGAAAATCATTCTTTTCTTCACATAAACCTTCATCTTTCTATACCTGCACCACCAGGCCACCATGAATTCCCCAAACCAATATGAGAAGTTTGTGGCACCCGAGGGCACTAAAAATGAGCTATGAACGGGACATGAATATTATGAATGCTGCAACTTTCGTCATCAAAAGAGAAGACCACACAATTGGCAATATCGTTCGCATGCAATTGCACAAGGATCCAAATGTGCTCTTTTCTGGCTATAAATTGCCACATTCGTTGCAGTAAAAGATTCTTCTTAGGATACAAACTACAATCCAGTCTTCTCCAATTTAGGCTTATAACTTGGCAATCGATGATCTTGATAAAGAGATTGATCATTTGAAAAGATATTTTGAGGATGAGTTGGTGCGTCTTGAATCAGGATTCTTGCTACCTGTAGAAGTAGAACTGTGTTATCTCCTTCATATGTGCACGTAGGAACATATACATCAAATAGTTCTGGAATCCCACTACTTCACAAGTACCCATGTCCACCACTAAGATTACGACAATATTCAATGCCATCCACAGTCACTGATGTTGTCAATGACTTTCACCCAACAGTGCATGCATTTCTCATACAGGATCTTTTCGGCATCAATTATGCGTTTCTGGTAAGTGATAAGCAACATGTAAGTGATAGGCTTAAGCGTTTGAGACATAAACCAATCAAATGACCAGTTTGTCGTGCTATAACATAAATTCAATCCTTGGGGGAATCAACCATGGATGCTTGAAAACCAGATTAAATGCCCATTTTCATGTGTTGTAGCCCTGCGTTTTCACCCGAAGAGTGATAACCCATCCTTATCGATCTCTTCTTTGGATCCATACTCCATATTCAATTTCCTTCTTTGCAGATGCTAATTTTGTTCAAAGGTCTGCCCCAATCCAGTATTTCTAAGTCAATTCTTATTTCCACGGTGATCACTCATCCAAGAATATCAAATGGTAGGACCAACCCAACTGATCACTCCATAAAGTGAAGTTATGGTTCACCCTAACAATGGAATAGTAACGAAATAAAAAGTAAAACGACATTAGAACCCTTTCTATATCTGGTCTAACAATTTTAGAGCTGGTTTGGATACATGTTTCTTACTTGGATTCTTGCAACACGGATGCTAGAGCGGACGTGATAGAAACACAAAAAAATATATATATTGTTGTTGGTGGAACACAAGATTCAAAATCCCAAATTGGTCTTCAACATACGTCGTAATCAAAATAGGAAATTAATTATAACCCTTCCATATTTCACGTTGGATCATCAATTCATTGTTAGGAAGAAAAAAAGTGTGGGATAAATCAAACAGTCAATCATCGGAAACGTAGAGGGACTGGCAATCAAATATTATGCCACGACACCACAAATAAAACAATTATTGAAAATATTAGAAAACGGTTTTCAAATCCATGTATTGAGATGGAAATGTGACATTTCTGAGACCCAACAAGCCATACTTGAGAAACATAGGGTAAGAAGTCCTTGGCACAGAGCATAAAAGAATATTGAAGCCAAGTACCAGAGAGGGTTATAACGAGAAATGGCGGTTCGTTTTGAGCCCCATGGAGTAGAGTTAATTGACATGCACACATAATGTATGGAAATATTGGAGAGGGAATTCTAGAGGCAATTTTTCTAGAAATTCATTGGGAATATAGAAGACATGACCACAACATTTGCTCAAAACTTTGATGGCGAATGCACATGGGTAGGAAACTTAACCATCCATATTTCTGAAAATTCATTGTCTTAGATGCTAGAGATTCCTCAGACAGGAGAAAAATGGTTTAAGAATAAATCCATTGACTCTAAATCTTGGACCCCATTCCTCATCGGAAATAGGCAAAATCCCAATTGGGTTGCAGGGGTACCTAGGGCCTGGCTAAAAGATCCATGGAAATACCCAGTCTTTCTAATCCAAAAATACATAACCCGTGAGGGATGTTTTAGTTTGATTTATCTTCACCATGCTAGAATTTTATTGCATGTTCAAGGAGATAAGCCATTAAACATGCCTTATTACTTTATTAAATCTCTAACTAAAATGTCAAAAACCATCCAAAAGTAGAAAAACAATGTTGATAAGTCTCTTTACCATCATGGCCATGTCAAAATTATTATCAAGAATGAATTTCAAAAGAAAAGAATTGAATGGGACAACTTCTTAATGGAAGATGGCTTTAAAGAGGAAGAAACCACAGAGGTTGCTACATGAAATTTGTTGCAAGTCACTATAGAGATAATATCAGATAATGCATCTAACAAAACAATGAATCCTACAGGTGAAGACATAGAGAATGTACAAGAAGTTATTGGTCTTTTATGGATTAAAAAGGATAGACAAGGGAAAAGTAATACAAGTGAAAAATGCATTCCTAAAACTAGAACAACTCGATCCATGGCTAAGAGTTTTCAAGAAGAGAAAATAAAAAATGAAGAACTAGAACAGATGTCAAAGAATCCAACAAAGAAACATAAGGTCCAAACCTTAGAATCAAATCTAGAATTGGATAATTCTCAACAAATATTCTATGATCTCTTAGAAAGTATGGAAATGATGGATGAAGGACCTCCTGCTATCAATGATCAAGAAGTTTCTCCAAATAACAATATTAACAAGAATGATTTTCCTGTAGATAAGGGGAGCGAAAAAGAATATATATCTATAGACACTAATACTGAAAGAGGCCAACCCTCGATACCAAATGAGGATTTGATCACTCTGTCATCATTCATTATAACCTCTCAATTAAGGAAAAATAATAACCAAATTGTAAGATTTAAAAATTAGGTACAAGAGATGAAAACCCTCAAGAGGGTCATTAAAACTGAGAATGAATCTATGAGGCTACAAGGTTTAAAGATGTTGGATGAGAATGATAATTTGAGAAGTGAAAATGAGCAGCT
Organism: Picea engelmannii; assembly: GCA_009831015.1. NCBI lineage: Eukaryota > Viridiplantae > Streptophyta > Pinopsida > Pinales > Pinaceae > Picea > Picea engelmannii. The sequence goes on along the minus strand of ML779201.1, from coordinate 116,879 downwards.
AAAGAAAGATAATGCTTTGTTGGAAAAACATGCATATAAATAGCTCAAGAAAAATACAAGATTGAAGCTAAGAAACCAAAACCTACAAGTTAAAATCCTCATGCACAGACCAAGAAGAAAAATTGATAAAAGGAGAACAAGTAGCAGAACAAAGGATTAAAATCAATTCAAGGAATTAATAATTTTGTCAAAGTTCCTCCTCCATATAATTTTATCTATCCTCACATCTACTTTATCCCAACTCTTATGATACAACACACACCTTCGTCTTTGCTAGGGATCTGTTGACGAGCAAAATTGACCGTCCGTCAACTGAGAGAGCGGAACCGGTCCGGGGTTGTCTAATAACCCAAGTCGTTTGGAATGAACCACCCTGACGGGTTTAACGACTCCGTTGGTCGTTCTAAGGTTCTAAGAAAACCAAAAAGAAAACTAAACTAAACTAACTAATCTAAATAAAAAACAAATAAAACAAACTAAAACTAAATAAAACAAACTAACTAAAACTAAATACAAGAAACTAAACTAACTAACAATAAATAAAAACAAACTAATACACTAATCTAATTAAAACAAACTACTAAATAAATTAAACTAAAACTAAATATAAACTACTCTAACTATTCTATATACAAACTACTAATTACTATTACACTAACTTTAATAATTGACTATCTAATTACTAACTGGATTACAACTTATTCACAAATATACATTATCTACAACTTGCAGATTTGAGTAAAACCTGTAAAAATCATTTGCTTTCTGCCCTAAGACAGCCAGAGATATATTTTTGATTTTATGATTTTATGAACAAGAAATAAAACTTATTGAAATTAAACGATCTAATATATTTACTGAAATTAAACAATCTAATATACTAATTCTACCTATAAATCTAACTAAACTTATATCTAAACCAAACTACTAACAAACAAATGACAAACTGACCTGGAAATGCTCCCAATTTGTCTTGTGTATGATGACTTTGAAGCTGGTCGGAGGAAGGAAACTCACACCGGATGATCCAGAAGCTTCTCGTAAACGATAGGCTGCAATGCTCTTTGAGTTGTTTACAGGAAAAACAAGACATAAAAAATCATAACAATTATATGATTTATAAATCTCTGCAATAAGGGAAACCTGTTATACAAAAACTTATACTTAATAACTCAACTTATGAAGAAGAGAAATCTGTCATTCACAAATTGAATCAAGAAACTGCTATGTTTTTTATACACTTGGAAGAAATCAGATATGGATTATATTGATTGAATTATATCATTTGCAAAAGACTAAGATAGCTAAAGTAGTCATTAACCAGATGCAAATAGATACACATGAACATAAAACAAAATATTAATATTATGAAAAGATAAAGTTGTAGCAGAATATCAAATTCTGTCTCAGTCTGTATTAAAATTCCATATCCTTGTTCTCCCATGAATGAGGATGATCCTTATTACAAAAACAATAAGTATTTATAAGTTTCTCCACAGGGTAAAACCTCCCTGTGCATAGTATCAAACTGTTTACATAATCTGGGAAAATATCCCCAAGATCAACTAAACTAGGAAATTAAAATGCAAGTAAAATATCTCAAATATCCTCTAACTACTCATCAAATCCAATGCAATTTCGAATTCATCTGCAATGAACCAAAAATAACAAGTTAGAAAGATATTTTATTAACAAAACAATAAAAATCTAATCCTACAGACCTAGCTACAGAATCATCTGATTATGTAGCTAGTCCAAAATAACATACAGGATCAGAATCGAAATCAAATAAAAGAATTAAATCCAATTATCTTCCAATGATTACTTAAAAATGAATCAAAATGATTTTATCATTTATCATTAAAACAGGATCAAAATAATTCAATTGAAAACATGGGTAAGAATACTCTGTTTTTCTGTTACCACGAAATCGGGTCAATGGGTCAAAATCAAACAGCAATAAGATTGTTTCATATCCAATTGAAATCAATAATGAGTCATATCGTATGTGATATGATCTAATCCAACACAACCATTTTCTACTCGTTATAGCTATAACGATGTAGCAAAGATTCATATCGTTTAATCAAATACAAAGATAGAAAGACTGTTTCGATTATGGATAAATAAAAACATACGTAACAGCATCAACCCAAAATTTGTCATATATTTCGATCACTGATTCTTGCACAGTCTACAGACAAGATCGATTAATTATGATCATAACCACGACAGAAGTGATAATTGTAAACTGGGCAAACAATCGAAACAAATTGTGACTGAGTTTAATATAGAAATAAATCGTGAATATGGACATAGTCAATCTCGTTCTTTGAATCAAATTCAAACAGAGTATCCATTGCCATTACGAATCCAACTGATAACATGGTCAAGCTAACAGTAAATCAATGCGAATTAACCAGATGGGTTTTATCATAATCGTTATGAATTGAATCTATTCACGATTTGGGTGCTTTGGTACAGAGTCACATTGGAAATGATCTGGATTGTACTCCTGTTGCTCGAAATTCATATGAGACATAAAACCGTAACAATTAACCATATCAAAATTGTTGCCAATCATAGCATATGAAATCAAAAAGAAATGTGATTATGTTCTAAATTGGATATGAGAAATACTTCCTGTCTTGAATATATACAAACAAATTTGATTGACAGCAGAGCATTCATTTTAATTCAATCAAACAAATTAAATCTACACCAAGATCAATCAAATCGATGAAAATCCAATCGAAGCTAAACTGGGAAAACGGACTTCCATTTAGTTAAAGCAAAGCTATGTATAGAGTGCATACAATGTAACAGAGCCAATCATTGTTGTAAAGAGAACTGTTTAAAACTGAATTTGAATTGTTACATAAACAAGTGATATCGAAATGCACCTGTGTGATGTCGAGGCCATTCAATTATGCCAACTTAGAATTCACGACAGTTGTAGCTGATTACACATTTTTAAACAAGATGGAGCCTATCCTCCTTTGTTTCTTATCAGTGGCTTGTAGCTTATCCCTTTGACTGGTAAGCAGTGCAACTTGGTCCTCCAAATAGTGAATTCTTGACTGGAGAATAGGCACATCCAGATAATAACGCTCTAACCACGAGCTGCATTGATCACAGGGTGGCACTAGGGTTTGAGACCGAGCAGGAGAGGGTTTGGATAAATGACCGAGGGCTTCACAAGGCAACTTAATGCCTGGGTAGTTAGGTTCGTTTTGTAGGCAGGGGGGTAGGTTTGTCACAAAGTCATACGAGGGTTCGGCACACAAACCTTGCGAATAGGGGTATTCGCTAGCTAAGAAACGCTCCACCTCCGAATCAGAGTCCTCACTCAACATGATAGGGTTTGGATCGACAGAAGGTTTCGGCTTATTTCTTGCCATCCGCAAAATTAAATGTGCATTCCTCTTCCCTTTATCGTTTACAGTGGGTTTTTCCTTGGGGTTTTTTCCCACAAGCTTAACAGTCTCGACACCCTTAGTCACAGAGTGGGGTAGGTCGATAGGTGAGTCGGGCAAGGGTTTAGGTAGCAGGAAGATGTATGGTACTGGGGGTACAGCCTTGTCCTTGATCACCACAGGTTTGTCAACCTGTGGAGGGTTTGAATCCTCAAAATCATTTCGAGCAATGAAATTGCTCCAACAATCTCTGTGTAGACTCAAATGACAGACAACAATAATCTTAACCAGCCCATAATGAAAAAGGCTATTATCACCCTGATTTCTTTTGTACTTTTTCAACATTTTAAACAGGATTCTAAGCAAATAATAGGGCATATTGAGTTGATAACCAATAAAAACCATAAGTAAACGAAGGTGGTGTAAGAAAACAAACCTGTACCGACCTTTGCAGGTGACAAACTGTTTGATTATCATCAACAAATCATGCCAATGTTGTTTGAGCATAGTCACTGGAAAACCTTTATCACAGGAGGTGATTTTTCGTGACTGGAAGAGCAGTGTCCATGGGACCTCCTCTACTTTGCAATTCTTGGACCATCGTTGTCCAGTGGCAGGCAAACCCATAGAAAGACTAAGAAACTGTTCATCAATTTCCAATTGAACATCGCCGACCTTGGATCGATAGCCATCAAAGTTCAAAGCAAATTGTCGAGCTACGCAGAGGTTAAAACCCTCAAATTTTTGTATAAATGGAAGCCACCCATTTTCCTCGAGGTCACTGTGAGCACTGTCGAACATCAACAGGGTCTGGCTCCCATTGGGTACAGCTCGAACGACTGGTGCCATGGTGCAAGCACATGGTAAGGGTTTGGTTCAAATTTACCAATGCACAGGAGCAGAGACATTCGGTCTAACAACAATGAACGATCAAAGGGGAGAGCATTAATGTGCGCATGCGAGGGTTGTGGATTTATTCACCGCCATGCACAACACTTAAGGCGTAGTACAACCGCCAAGTTCAACCTATGTTCAAACAATCATAGCATAGTTCAAAACCATAAAATCGAATGGTGAGTGTTATGCCAACGCGCCAACACAACTATAGTTTTTAAACCATGAATATTCAATGTATAACCAACCCCGAGTGTTAGCCATGCGCCAATGTAATAAATCAAAAGTTTGAAACCATTGTGCCAATCGATATTCATAAAATTTACAAACCAAGAGCCATAAAAGGTTATCATAAGGACCACATCATATATAAAAACAAAAATAAATCATGACCCCTATGTGATTCAATGACTAGGCAAGTCACAAAATATAAATCCATATGCTCAATGCCTTACCAGTTTAATAAAATCAAGTTATGCAATCAGTATAAGAATGTCAAAATAGGCATAGCTCAAAATCCTTTCCTCCATATAACGATAAACCAAAGGTAAGTGCCATAGAAACTATCGATAGAAAGATAACGACAATTCAAATAGTAATCAAAATGTGACCATGAAAGGAGAAGTTTTCACGCTTACAGCTGTGAAAACTTAATGGAGACCAATTTGCAAGTGTCGCAAGAAATGAAAATGTTGCCTATTTGAAAAATGCAACGAAAAACTTGACGTTCGCAAGGCATAGGTGTAGGCATCTTATAGGACAATATTAAAAAAAATTGAATTGGCTGCCAACAATGGTGACACATTGGTAGAAGAAGTTATCTCTGTCAAAAGAAACAAATTCAAATTAGGACAGTAAAGAAAATTTCAACTCGGAAACAACAACTAGAAAATCGTACAAACATCGTCATCAGTCACTTTTTTCCAGCAGTGTTTTAAAAGATGAAAACCAATAACAGTCTTAAGATCAGCAAGTCATGATATTAAAGATAAAATATTCGATACTGTTGGCATGGCCACTGCTGCCAGCAGGCGTCCATAGCCTCGACAGGGTTTCCATTTAACCCACTCTGACATCTGTATCCTATCCAGAAGTTCTAGATCAGAATAAAGGACATTAAAGAGGTTTCTCATATTTTTTACAGATTTTCATGTACCCGACATTGCTTCGCTGCCAACAGGCCTGTTCAGTACCTCGGCAAAGTTGTCTTGGCACCATGCATGCATTTACCCGCTGCCAGCGGACCTGTTCAGTATCCCGGCAGGTTTACAATCACTTCCCACAACTCTTATTAATAATTTTATTTTGTTTTTCTTTTGTAGATATATAGCTGAGCGGGGTGACGCTGAAAGTCTTGATATTTTAACATATTTTTTCAGACCTCATCATAATTTTTAGCACCGTCCTTTATAAAGTTCTAGAGATGTTTTATAAACAAATTCTTATGACAGGGAGACATCTTTTGAGTCATTCCTTTACGGAAAAGGGACAGCGTAAAAATATAATAGATGATCATGACAAACTTTGCTCAGAGATTGAAATCAGTAAACTTGTTTCAAACAACAAAATTTTCAATGCAGATATCAATAATACATCACTGATGTTTGTACAAACTTTCGAAAGTTAGTTCAGTGAAGAATGTTTTCTATGGTCTTTGTCTGAATGGCTCAGTGCACAGGTATGCGTATTTTTCAAAAAACACAAAAAAATGATCAATCCAAATCAAAACCAAAACAGAAAGCAAATGAAAAATGCAAACAAAACGAAATATTTACATAATATACAAGGGTAGTTATCAGGCAAAGTATCTTTTCAGGGCTTGGTCGTTCACCAGATAGGTGTCAAGCTACCCTTCAAGATTCTGTAATCGAAAGGAACTAGGACCCAACTTTTCAGCAATTAAAAATGGCCCAAGCCATAAGTTTTGAAACTTGGTGTGCTCACCCTTTCCTTCGTGTGGTTTGTCCCACTTCAAGATGAGATCGCCTACTTCAAAATTCCTATCAGAAGTAGAATTAGAATCAAACCAAATTTTAATCAATTGTTGATGTTGATCTAACTTACGCTTAGCTTGGGCTCTTACTTCTTCTAACTTCATCAAAGCATTAATTCGGCTTTCTAGGGGGGGACAATCTTCTTCTTGGACTTTTTGTGACAACTAAAGCGAAGGAAGAATAATGTGGGGCGGCTGAATGGCTTCTCTGCCATAAACGAGAAAAAAGGGGGAGTTACCTATAGCGGCTTTGGGTGTTACCCTATCATCCCATAGTGCATTCAGCAGTGCATTGTGCCAGTTCTTGTAATTTTCAGCCACGGTTCTCTTGATAATTTTAATCAAGTTCTTGTTTGTTGATTCTGCTAAGTCGTTGCCTTGGGGGTAGTAACTAGCATAATACTTTAGCTTTATTCCTTTCTCCAAAGAGAACTCACTCATCTCAAGAGAACAAAAGTACGAAGTGTTATCAAAGACTAGACAATCAAGGATACCGAAACGAGTGATAATATTCGAGTTTAGAAAAGCGATCACCTGACTTGTGTTGACAGTTCTTAGCACGGCAGCTTCAGACCATCAAGTAAAGTAATATGTGGCTGTCAAAATATGCTTGTGTTGTTGTGAGGATAGAGGGTTAATAGGACCTATGATATCAAAGCCCCATTGCTGGAAAGGAGAATCTATTGAGACGGGTTGCAAGGGAAAGGCTGGTTTTTGCAACCGCCCTGATGCTTTCTGACAGATGATACATTTACGACACAAGGCATGGGCATCCTTAAAAAGCGTGGGCCAGTAGTAAACGACTCTTAGGACCTTATGAGTAGTGGTGTCGCCACCGAAGTGACCACCAGCTTCTCCTACATGCAACTCAAGCAAGACTTTTCCTGCTTCATCTTTTTCGAGACAACGCATCAGTACGTCGTCAAAATTCTGACGAAATAGTATACCGTTAACTAGATGAAAGAAGGCAGACTTTAGTCTCAACGCTCTTCTTTTTGCGGGGTCAAGGTGATGGGGTGCTAATCCATGTTCAAGACAAAATCTAATATCGTCATACCAAGGACTAACGAGGTTTTGTGCGCAACAAATCAAACTTTGATCGCGTTGTTCTAGGTTTGGCGTATCACTATTGTCTTGCCACCCTGTTTCTGAATCAAGAACCAATTTACACAACCCTTGGCCTCTCACGATCTGGGCTAGAGTGATTTCTAAGTCATACTCTTGCAAGGAGGTGACCCAGTTAGCTCTCTTTTCTCCTAACTCCTTCTGCACTAACAAGCTCCTTACGGCAGGGTAGGGGAAAATGACCTTTGTCCTTGACTTTAAAAGATAGGACCGGAAGTGCTTAACTGCTTTGAAAACAGTGTAGGCTTGTTGATCGACCGTTGGGTAGTTAAATTCAGCACCTTTGAAAGCAGAGCTCATAAAGGTGATGGGTACTTCGTTGTTCTCGGAATTCTTCTGAGTCAGGACTACGGCATAGGAAGGATCAGAGGCAAAAGTGTAGAGTGTAAAGTCTTGAGAGAAATCAGGGCTCATGAGAGACGGAGCATCTATTATGGCCTTCTTTATGGCATTAAAATCTTGATTTTCGGTGGGTCCCCAGTGATATTGGGTGTCTTTCTTAATCAGGTTCTATAGAGGCCTGACCATTTCGGAGAAACTGGGGACAAATCTTCTCATGAAATTAATCTGGCCTAGGAAAGACTGCATGGATTTTTTGGAATTAGGTGGGGGAAGTTTTGCAATGACTTGAGTCCTCTCGGGGTCAATAATCATCCCATCACTAGACACAATGAATCCTAGTAATTTACCCTGTTCTACTGCAAAGATGGACTTTTTTGGGTTCAAGGAGATGTCGTATTTACGACATCGTAGTATAACTGCTTGTAAGTGAGCTAGATGATCGTCTTTGTTTTTAGAGTAAACAGTCACATCATCTAAGTAAACTACAATGGAGTGATTGATTAAGCCTCGGAAAGAAATGTCCATTTCTCTCTGAAAGGTAGCACCAGCATTAATCAATCCAAAGGGCATTTTGCGATAAGCATAAGTGCCCCACGGAGTACGGAAGGTAGTTTTTAGTTGGTCTGGCAGAGACATCAGGACTTGGTTGTATCCGGAGAAACCATCCAATAAATATAGCCTCTCGGAACTAGATACCTGTTGAAGGATCTGTTCCATGGGTGGGACAGGATAATTGTCTTTGTCAGATGCTCTATTGAGGTTCCAGAAATCGACACAAAGTCGAATTTCCCCGTTTTTCTTCCGAACTGGGACAAGGTTGGATACCCATTGAGTGTGTCTAACAGGAAAGATTATTTTAGCACTTAGGAGTTTATTCAATTCTTTTTTAACGGTCGGTTCCAGTTTAGGGTGCATTTTCCTCAATTTCTGTTGGAAGGGTAAGGTTTGGGGCTTCGTCGGGATGACATGTTGTATGATATTAGGGTCGAATGTTTTGAGATCATCGTATTTCCATGCAAAGACATCCTTAAATTATTTAAACAATTTGACAAAAGCATATTTTTCTTGTCTAGAACATCCCAAGCCAAGATTGATACACTGAGGGTTTTCACTAGTCCCTAAATTGACTTTTTCATAAGACAACGAGGAACTATTAGTTTTGCAATTGACCGTCTTTTTAAATTTATCTTCAAAATCATAAAACTTTTCTAATCTAACTATGGATTTGGGTATGCAATTTACCATGTCCGATAGAGCTTCAGGAGATTTCGGATCAGGTATTACCGTAAAATCGTGCAAATTGTCGTCGTGCGTGCGTTCATCTATCACTGCGCCTTGAAAGGTTTCTTCCATGTGCAGAAAGTTAATGATCTGTTGATCATCGTCAAATACTCTCCAGTTCGTAATATTGTCCGGAACAGATGGTCGAAACAATAGCTCCACGGAGAATGCGTTTGGGGATAAGCCTTCTGCAGGAAGAAGTTTAGAGGCTACATTAGCTAGTAAATCTGCTTCAACATTATTTAATCTAGGAATGGAATTTATATTGAAAGAAGAAAATTTGTTCATTAAACTCCATACCTCAGACTGGTAACTTTTGAGATGCGGGGAAAGACAATGTATAGAGTCTCTTACCTACCTAACCACTATTTCAGAGTCGCCAAATACAACCAGATTTTGAATGTTCATATCGAGAGATTTTCTAAGACCTTGCAGTAAAGCCTCATATTCTGCAGTATTGTTAGTACATTCAAATTCTAGTCTACAAGACAATAATGTCTTGTTACCTGCCGGATCGATAATGATGCAGCCTGCACCAACGCCTTCTTTAGACTTAGAACCATCGAAATATAGAGACCAAATTTGGTTTCCATCGAGCTCAGGGGACTGTTGCATAGAAGTTGTTGGTTGCATGTATGTTATGATCTCGGACTGCTGTTCTAGATTGTTGATAAGTGAAACCTCGGCCATGAAGTTTTCGAAGAAGGTGTCCATCCCTTAGACTTCATGTGAATCAACAAAAGGTGTGTATGGTTCATTAGGGTTGTTCAAATCTGTAACCGTGACCTTAAGGTAACGCTCACGATTCACCCTGATCCTGTTGGGCTTACCGTTCTCTGAAAGCCATACATGAGACCAGTTTGTTGCGAAGTAACCATGTAGTTGCTCCAACCAATCCCTGCTCAAAAATAGCCCATACACTTCTGGAATATCCACCACAATTATATCAATAACCTGATGAACCTTTGGGTTAGACGATAATCTAATCAATACATTTTTTAGTTCGCCTATAACTTTAACATCCGTTCGATCAAGTTGTATGATTTTCAGAGAAGATGGTTCCACTTCAGCATTAATATTTTGGCAGACAGACCAAGGCATCACATTTGATGATGCTCCTGAGTCAACCATACAATTATGCACATTTCTATTGAAAAATTTGAAAGTTAAAAGAAAAGGAGGTACATTCTTCCGAGTACTAAGAGTAGTAGCTTGTGGCTTTTTACTCATTGTTTCTACCGCTACTTTATCCGAATTATTTACATTATTTACATTATTTACAGGGACTACATGAAGGCTTCCTTTATCTTGAGGATCGGGATTATTTTTAGTGGAAGTCTTCTGCGGAACTTTGCTTTGCACAACCTTGTTACCATTACCATTCTTGTCATTTTCTGAAATATTTTGCAACATTTTCTGTAACAAAAATGGAAACTTCAACAACTCATAAATAGAAATGTTAGCCCTTAATTTTTTAAGATCTTCAACAACATCGTAATCTAATTTGGGGCTGACATTGCTCTGTTTCGTTTCTATTGGTTTAGATTGCTTTGGAGGTGAAGTTGTAGTGCTCTCGGTAGAAGGCTTGTTTGATGTCTTACTCCTAGTGTTATAAGGGTGAACAGTCTCGAAGTTGGCTTGAAAGATGCTGTCCAAGAAATGTCCAAAGATGTTTGGAGAAGACTCTTCTTCTTGAACTGTTTCCTGTTCAGCCTCCTCCTGAGGAACATCAGGGGGCATCAAGTTATCTTGGGCTTCTAGAATTGTTTGAAGGGCACATTACAAGATTTCTATATTAAGGCCTTCAATGATTGGGTTAGGTCGGTTGGTAGGAAAAGGATTTCGAAAAGGGGGTTTGTAGGGTCCTTTACTCGAGGAGGTTTCTTCAGTCGACCTTTTTAAATCTATAACTTGATTAGACAGTTTTTGAACAACTTTAGTTAAATTTTCCAAATCAGAGTTTTCAGGTTGTGTTTTACTTTGTGTGGGTCTGGGGAGGATTTCAATCTTCTTTTTGGAAGAAGAAACAGTCTCAGTTTCATTGCTAGAAGAATCCTTAAGGCTAAGTATGTATTTTTCAATCTGAGTAGCCTACTCGAAGGCTTCTAACAATGTGGCCTTCTTAGATCGTTTAACCCAAATAGCTATACTTTGATGTAAAGCTTTAGTGTAGTAAGCTATTACAAGACTCTCAGCAGGCATAGAATCTGCAAGGATTCGATTTTTAAGCGTTAAGAATCTTTGATTAAAATCTTTAACTTTTTCTTTTGGGTTCACTTTTAAGCTTGAAAGATCCATTACTAAGACTTCCAGAGGTTTACCATCTCTGAATTTTTCCAGAAAGCATGACTCAAACTTTTCCCAAGACACTATGGTGTGGGGTTGTTGGGTAAAGTACCAAGTGGATGCATTACCCTCAAAAGTATAATGGAACAACCTACAGACAACGTCTTCATGTTCAACATTATGGAGTCTGATGGCTAACATAAATTTTTTGATATGATCTTCAGCTATTTGTTTTGAATCGGGATCGAACTTGGGAAGCCATTTCTCTGGGTGCTTAGGTAAAGGGTACTGGGCTCCAGGTACAGCTACAGCATCCTGGTCCAACCAGGGTCTAGCAGGGTTGTTCTGATTTGCCATTGGGGTAGTGGGTGTTGAAGGACGAGAAGGTGAGTTGCCTTTGTCATAAGAGGAATCTCCTCCAGAAGAAGAAGGAGATGAGGGAGGTGGTGAAGGAGGTATCCCAGATCCTCCTACAACAGGATTTTTGATTGGATCTGTAGGATTCATAGTGAGGTTAATGTCACCTAATTGTTCTCTGATATCATATAAGTCTAAAGGTTGACCCCATGGATGGTTTGGTTGCCTAAGACGAGCTAAGGCACTATGTGTTTTAATAAGAGATTGACGGATAATCTCTTGTGTGTCACCACCTGTAGGATTAGGGGTTGCTAGCTCAACTGTGATCTGCGGATCTTCGGTTGAGGTAGTTGTTGTTTGAAGGGGAATATTATCGTGTGAACGACTTCTAGTCACTATAGGTGAGCAATTGGGGGGGGAGGAGTCTTGTGACCGCCTCGTGCCATTAATTAAGTTCAGGCCCTCCTTCTAGCGCCATTTGTTGACGGGCGAAATTGACCATCCGTCAACTGAGAGAGTGGAATCGGTCCGGGGTTGTCTAATAACCCAAGCCGTTTGGAATGAACCACCCTGACGGGTTTAATGGCTTCGTTAGCCGTTCTAAGGTTATAAGAAAACCAAATAAAAAACTAAACTAAACTAACTAATCTAAATAAAAACAAATAAAACAAACTAAAACTAAATAAAACAAACTAACTAAAACTAAATACAAGAAACTAAACTAACTAACAATAAATAAAAACAAACTAATACACTAATCTAATTTTAACAAACTACTAAATAAATTAAACTAAAACTAAATATAAACTACTCTAACTATTCTATATACAAACTATTAATTACTATTACACTAACTTTAATAATTGACTATCTAATTACTAACTGGATTACAACTTATTCACAAATATACATTATCTACAACTTGCAGATTTGAGTAAAACCTGTAAAAATCATTTGCTTTCTTCCCTAAGACAGCCAAAGATATATTTTTGATTTTATGATTTTATGAACAAGAAATTAAACTTACTGAAATTAAACGATCTAATATATTTACTGAAATTAAACAATCTAATATACTAATTCTACCTATAAATCTAACTAAACTTATATCTAAACTAAACTACTAACAAACGAATGACAAACTGACCTGGAAACGCTCCCAATTTGTCCTGTGTATGATGACTTTGAAGCTGGTCGGAGGAAGGAAACTCGCACCGGATGATCCAGAAGCTTCTCGTAAACGATAGGCTGCAATGCTCTTTGAGTTGTTTACAGGACAAACAAGACATAAAAAATCATAACAATTATATGATTTATAAATCTCTGCAATAAGGGAAACCTGTTATGCAAAAACTTATACTTAATAACTCAACATATGAAGAAGAGAAATCTGTCATTCACAAATTGAATCAAGCAACTGCTATGTTTTTTATACACTTGGAAGAAATCAGATATGGATTATATTGATTGAATTATATCATTTGCAAAAGACTAAGATAGCTAAAGTAGTCATTAACCAGATGCAAATAGATACACATGAACATAAAACAAAATATTGATATTATGAAAAGCTAAAGCTGTAGCAGAATATCAAATTCTGTCTCAGTCTGTATTAAAATTCCATTTCCTTGTTCTCCCATGAATGAGGATGATCCTTATTACAAAAATAATAAGTATTTATAAGTTTCTCCACAGGGTAAAACCTCCCTGTGGATAGTATCAAACTGTTTACATAATCTGGGAAAATATCCCCAAGACCAACTAAACTAGGAAATTAAAATACAAGTAAAATATCTCAAATATCCTCTAACTGCTCATCAAATCCAATGCAATTTCGAATTCATTTGCAATGAACCAAAAATAACAAGTTAGAAAGATATTTTATTAACAAAACAATAAAAATCTAATCCTACAGACCTAGCTACAGAATCATCTGATTCTGTAGCTAGTCCAAAATAACATACAGGATCAGAATCGAAATCAAATAACAGAATTAAATCCAATTATCTTCCAATGATTACTTAAAAACGAATCAAAATGATTTTATCATTCATCATTAAAATAGGATCAAAATAATTCAATTGAAAACAGGGGTAAGAATACTCTGTTTTTTTGTTACCATGAAATCGGGTCAATGAGTCAAAATCAAACAGAAATAAGATTGTTTCATATCCAATTGAAATCAATAATGATTCATATCGTATGTGATATGATATAATCCAACACAACCATTTTCTACTCGTTATAGCTATAACGATGTGGCAAAGATTCATATCGTTTAATCAAATACAAAGATAGAAAGTCTGTTTCGATTATGGATAAATAAAAACATACGTAACAGCATCAACCCAAAATTTGTCATATATTTCGATCACTGATTCTTGCACAGTCTACAGACAAGATCGACTAATTATGATCACAACCACGACAGAAGTGATAATTGTAAACTAGGCAAACAATCGAAACAAATCGTGACTGAGTTTAATATAAAAATAAATCGTGAATCTGGACATAGTCAATCTCGTTCTTTGAATCAAATTCAAACAGAGTATCCATTGCCATTACGAATCCAACTGATAACACGGTCAAGCTAACAGTAAATCAATGCGAATTAACCGGCTGGGTTTTATCATAATCGTTATGAATTGAATCTATTCACGATTTGGGTGCTTTGGTACAGAGTCACATTGGAAATGATCGAGATTGTACTCCTGTTGCTCGAAAGTCATATGAGACATAAAACCGTAACAATTAACCATATCAAAATTGTTGCCAATCATAGCATATGAAATCGAAAAGAAATGCGATTGTGTTCTAAATTGGATATGAGAAATACTTCCTGTCTTGAATAGATACAAACAAATTCAATTGACAGTAGAGCATTCATTTTAATTCAATCAAACAAATTAAATCCACACCAAGATCAATCAAATTGATGAAAATCCAATTGAAGCTAAACTGGGAAAATGGACTTCCATTTAGTTAAAGAAAAGCTATGTATAGAGTGCATACAATGTAACAGAGCCAATCAATGTTGTAAAGAGAAATGTTTAAAACTGAATTTGAATTGTTACATAAACAAGTGATATCGAAATTCACCTGTGTGATGATGAGGCCGTTCAATTATGCCAACTTAGAATTCACGACAGCTCTAGCTGATTCCACATTTTTAAACAAGATGGAGCCTGTCGTCCTTTGTTTCTTATCAGTGACTTGTAGCTTAGCCCTTTGACTGGTAAGCAGTGCAACCTGGTCCTCCAAATAGTGAATTCTTGACTGGAGAATAGGCACATCCAGATAATAACGCTCTAACCACGAGCTGCATTGATCACAGGGTGGCACTCGGGTTTGAGACTAAGCAGGAGAGGGTTTGGATAAATGACCAGGGGCTTCACAAGGCAACTTAGTGCCTGGGTAGTTAGGGTCATTTTGTAGGCAGGGGGGTAGGTTTTTCACAAAGTCATACGAGGGTTCGACACACAAACCTTGCTAATAGGGGTATTCTCTAGCTAAGAAACGCTCCACCTCCGAATCGGAGTCGTCACTCAACATGATAGGGTTTGGATCGACAGGAGGTTTCAGCTTATTTCTTGCCATCCGCGAAATTAAACGTGCATTCCTCTTCCCTTTATCGTTTACTGTGGGTTTTGCCTTGGACTTTTTTCCCACATGCTTAACAGTCTCGACACCCTTAGTCACAGAGTAGGGTAGGTCGATAGGTGAAACGGGCAAGGTTTTAGGTAGCAGGAAGATGTATGGTACTGGGGGTACAGCCTTGTCCTCGATCACCACAGGTTTGTCAACCTGTGGAGGGTTTGAATCCTCAAAATCATTCCGAGCAATGAAATTTCTCCAACAATCTCCGAGTAGACTCAAATGACAGACAATAATAATCTTAACCAACCCATAATGAAAAAGGTTATTATCAGCCTGATTTCTTTTGTACTTTTTCGACATTTTAAACAGGCTTCTAAGCAAATAATAGGGCATATTGAGATGATAACCAATAAAAACCATAAGTAAACGAAGGTGGTGTAAGAAAAAAAACCCGTACCGACCTTCGCAGGTGATAAACTGTTTGATTATCATCAACAAATCATGCCAACACTGTTTGAGCATAGTCACTGGAAAACCTTTATCACAGGAGGTGATTTTTTGTGACTGGAAGAGCAGTGTCCATGCAACCTCCTCTACTTTGCAATTCTTGGACCATCGTTGTCCAGTGGCAGGCAAACCCATAGCAAGACTAAGAAATTGTTCATCAATTTCCAATTGAACATCGTCGACCTTGGCTCAACGTCCATCAAAGGTCAAAGCAAATTGTCGAGCTACGCAGAGGTTAAAACCCTCAAATTTTTGTATAAATGGAAGCCACCCATTTTCCTCGAGGTCACTGTGGGCACTGTCAAACATCAATAGGGCCTGGCTCCCATTGGGTTCAGCTTGAACGACTGGTGCCATGGTGCGAACACATGGTAAGGGTTTGGTTCGAATTTACCAACGCACAGGAGCAGAGGCATTCGGTCTAACAAAAATGAACGATCAAAGGGGAGAGCATTAATGTGCGCATGCGAGGGTGGTGGAGTTATTCACCACCATGCACAACACTTAAGGCGTAGTACAACCACCAATTTCAACCTCTGTTCAAACAATCATAGCATAGTTCAAAACCATAAAATTGAATGCTGAGTGTTATGCCAATGCGCCAACACAACTATAGTTTTTAAACCATGAATATTCAATGTATAACCAACCCCGAGTGTTAGCCATGCGCCAATGTAATAAATCAAAAGTTTGAAACCATTGTGCCAATCGATATTCATAAAATTTACAAACCAAGAGCCATAAAAGGTTATCATAAGGACCACATC
Organism: Picea engelmannii; assembly: GCA_009831015.1. Taxonomy (NCBI): domain Eukaryota; kingdom Viridiplantae; phylum Streptophyta; class Pinopsida; order Pinales; family Pinaceae; genus Picea; species Picea engelmannii. The sequence continues at coordinate 100,314 of ML779201.1, read as the reverse complement.
ATATATAAAAACAAAAATAAATCATGACCCCTATGCGATTCAATGACTAGGCAAGTCACAAAATATAAATCCATATGCTCAATGCCTTACCAGTTTAATAAAATCAAGTTATGCAATCAGTATAAGAATGTCGAAATAGGCATAGCTCAAAATCATTTCCTCCATATAACGATAAACCAAAGGTAAGTGCCATAGAAACTATCAATAAAAGGATAACGACAATTCAAATAGTAATCGAAATGTGACCATGAAAGGAGAAGTTTTCACGCTTACAGTCGTGAAAACTTAATGGAGACCAATTTGCAAGTGTCGTAAGAAATGAAAATGTTTCCTATTTGAAAAATGCGACGAAAAACTTGATGTTCGCAAGACATAGGTGTAGGCAGCTTATAGGACAATAAAAAAAATTGAATTGGCTGCCAACAGGATCTCTCATTGCAATGATATTTTAAGATCATAAGGTATTAACTATTTCGTTTTGATGTCCTAAATCTAGAAAATATAATTGATTATGTTATCTATGTTTACCAAATCAACGATATTTTTGTAATTACTCGTTTGTTGTCACATATATAGACAGCTGGCAAGAAATTGAGGACATGAGTTCTCATCCTCATTTTCATTTGGTATGTTTCTCACCATTCGAGTAGATTCGATCCAAAAACCCTTGGTTAGCACGCAAGTCAAACTAGGTGTCAGCATGGCCATTTTGGAGCAGAAAAAACATGAATTTTGTACTTTAAAGATTATGTGTAATGATTTTTATCATATTTCAAATCAAGAATATGAGGCAAGAAATTTTTTTGTAATAAATGTAAGGAGAAATCTTAGAATAGTTAGGTAATACATTCATGTTATAAATAGTTAATATTGCAAAGACTTAAGAGAGAAATGTGTGATAGCTATAAGGCAAATTTCTCTTTCCTAATACTATTAAGTTCTTTCTTGACCAGGGAACAATGTATCAAGCAGGATTTTGATATTTTTATTCAAATACATTTTTATTATATCTGATTCCCTCTTGGAATTTTTCTAAATTGTATTATAATTTGTTATTTTTTATCAAGTTTTAGTCTAATCTTGGAAAACCTAATTGCTAACATTTTGTGTTGAATTAAGGAATATTACTAACATTTTCATTCTTGCTAAATGTTGATGAGTCTTGTTTCTTCCAGTCATCATTTATTTGTGATAATTACATTATGCTTATCAAATAAAATATCAAGTTTAAGATAACCTATTTTCATGAATGATTATTCTTATGATTTTATGGTAATGGTTGCATGTTTTGAACCAATGATAAGGCTAAGAGAACTATTTCTTTAAATATTATCATGTATCTTTCTTCTTATGCTTGATATATGTTAGCCAACATAGATTTACATTTTAGTCATCCAGTTTCTTGTAGGTTGTAAATGAAATGATTAATTTTGGGAACATATTTCAATAGATGTTTGTCTCATAGATTTATGTATTCTTGTAACGACCCTTCGTTATACGACATAAAGTAAGAAAACACAGTGAGTAATTTTTTTTGTTTTAAACAAGTTGAGACAAGTGCAATAATACAATACATATGTCAGTCATTAACGAAAACTTCACATTTACACAACTATACTCAATAGTGTCACTACACATCAAGACACAACATCACTAGCACTTCATAGATTAACAAGCATACATTAACGTCATCATTTCAAATAAAGATAATGACAAAATGTCTAGCCTCGCAACCTACACTACATGGTTAGGACCTTCAAGATACATAATCGACACTCAAGTCCATGATTCATCTGATTGATTTTGACCATTAAAGGTCTTAGGACTGGAAGTCGTTCTGAGGAGCATGAAAGTATCTACTCCCATAACCAACTGTAACATCCCTCCGTACACCACACAAGTAAATGAGTAAAATGAAGTAGCAAAAAATTGTGTTTCTTTTTATTTTTAAAAGTTTCACAAGTTTCTGTTACAATAATTATCCACACCATTTAGATACAACAATAATAATTAGGTATCCGATTTATTCTTTATCAAAATCACTATAATTCCAACGAACCAAGTCATATTACCTATGCAACAATTCAACGATAGTATAGATTGTAACTAACATTAACATTTAGTTGATATAACACAAAATATAATAACACTGAGACATTAAAATAGCAAAATTCAACATTGTAAAACCGCCCAATCATTCCACTAGTCTAAATTCAAGTGTGAATCCACATTTCTCAATCAACTAATTTATCTATGTAATAGAATGAATAATTTTAAATTTTCAAAATAATTTCTTAATCCTTGTAATAAGTAAGTCATCTTCATACTCATGAGGTGTAGATCAGTTGGTTTGTGTGGAGTTTAGTCCCCATCAGGTTACTGGTTCAAATCTCATGGGGAGGTGTTGAGGGTCAGAGCCATTTGTGGGGAAATAAAATTGTCCCATAGCACATCCCACTCATGGGAAGATCATTCTTCCATCCAACTATTGATTACTACGCCTCTCCATCTGCAATCGTACGATGAAGGTTTCCCTTCCACGGTGGACAACTTTTGTAAAAGGGGTTACAATATTCCTGTAGAGAGATACCACATTAAAATAGATCTAGAAAATTATGGATGCAGTCACTCAATAGTATCAGGAATCCACCTGTCATTAAGGACTCTTGGCTTGTTGAAAACGTGGAAATCTAAGTTTTTCATAACCAAGGATCACCCCAATATAAACATCATGTCATCGTCTAAAAATCCATAGAAAACCGGTGGTAGACTAATCTCCCATTATCAAGGTACAAGGATTGGTTAATCTCGAGAGCCATAAACTATTGGTTCCATAAAATGAAATTGACATCTATCACGATGATGCTTCAGCTCATCATTTTAACTGTAAAAGGAAACATTTAACAACTATCACTTCAGTGGCGATTTAGTTTCCCAATAAACCTCTGTATAGAGGTATCTCTTCCTTAAAAGTGGTGATTCTTAGGAGAGTTTAAATTGTAAAAAATTTAAAACAAAGAACTCGACAAAAATTAGACTTCTTTTGACAGTCAGAAGTGTAGTTACCAAAACAGGCCTTCGAATGAAATGATTAATGTATTTGATCAAAAGAGCAACCTGTGCATTGATACAATGCCTGGACATCTCCTAAAACCTTGCAGCGAAGGCATAGCTATTAGATGAATGATTGTTATAAAAGTTAGAAGAAGATGTTCGTAGCTCTTAGGTGTTAACGTCAACCCTTGTTGTCAAACAACGAGCGACTCACATTTCTTAGGTTATTATGTATGTAACTATACAATAGAAAAGTAGAGAGTGAAGATTCCTACAAGTAAAAAAAATCAGGATGTCATCTATCCATGCAACAATATAATGTCAAATGCCAGACCCAGGATATTCAATAGGCACAAAATACTTAATAAAAAGAATTGAATAAGTTTTGGTGTCCAATTACGAAGTCAAGAAGGTACCCTCTAGCAGTTCATGCAAAAAAAAAAAAAATTCTGAAATCAGAATCTCAAACACATATATTACAATCTATTAATAAGAATTTAATCCACAATTTCCATAGCAATGCAATCCTATAACTGGTAAGTATAGAAGTTCTAGATCTTAATCAAATTTTTGCACTTATTCAACTACGATCGACACAACATATTTACATATGAATACATAGCTGAAAATCGATACCATTGAGCCTAACATTATGTTTAATAAAAACAATGATTATATAATATATATCCTTAATGATAACAGATTTAGAAGGTCAAGAACCAAGTTGGTTATACATGCATGCTGGTATATAAAATTCTGATATGCCATCCAAATAAAAAAATAGTACACTTAAATATCGTGACCAAGTTAGTTGGTTGACGATGTTAATCCTTCTCTTGATCAAGGAACTTGATGCAGTTCTTTAACCAGAGTTTGAATTTTATTTTTCCTTCAATTCGCTTGCTAAATCTCAAAATTCATCGGTACCTCCTATCCAACGCTAGGGGTAATCTTCTTCCCCATTAGCCCCCCGAGCTGCAAAGGGGTCACACAAAAGAATCAGAAAAATAATAGCTCACAAGCTTGCCTCGCAAGGAAGAGCTTCCACTCCTTCCAAGGCTTGAATTCCCAACTCTCACAAGTAAAACACAGTCCAACCCAATTTTGGCAGCATAACAGTACTATGAAAAGGTGAGATCCATTTCCCTTCTACACCATTTGTTTTATAGAATTTTCCCCACTGACACATCTCCTCGTGCACAATAATTAACTTTTTAAATTAATTTAATTATGATTATTCACCCACACACTTGTCACACTGTCCCCAAGTTGCACAAGTAATTACCATTTTTATTTTATTTAAAAATCCAATTTCCCTCACATTCCCTAATGTGTTCCTATTTTCACTCTTAGTTGTCCCTCAGTTCCCCAATTCTTCATTTAATGAGTGCCTCCTAACTAGATCTTAGTTAGAGTTTGATTATGAGTCTTCTTCTAATTAGACTTAGTGATAGTTTGACTCTAGATATTATTCAAGGTGTACACCTATTCTCTCATGTTATTATTTCTTTCTATTTTAAAATCCATTTTATCAATTTCATGCACACATGTGCATTTTATCTAACCTTTAGATTTTTATTCACCTTTTTCCAAGAGTTTGATTTTATCTCAATTATTTTAAGTTATTTAATATTTTTAATTAGTCCCTTAATTAAACTTCTACTTAGACTTAGTCTTATACTTTTGTTAGGATTCTAGGTTTATAATTTATTGATTAATTAATTATTTTATTCTAACAAGGTCTAACCATTTCAATGTTTTCTAGGCCACCTATATTTATTGACTCATGTTTTAATTACGCGACATTCCCTTCAATATGCACCTCCATGCTCTAAGGGTGCCACTTGCCTTTGATTGGTTTTGGAAATTTGTTTGACCCTTGGAGTCAACACTTGATTCGGTCGACCTTGTGAGAGACTAAGGACTATCTAAGGAATAAGGAATCCAACTTATTGTGTGCCCCTTGGAATTCTTCATGAGGGATTGTCTCAATCTACCCTCACGACATCGTGATCCTCTCAAAACGTGGTAATCGTTAACCATGCGTTCAGGTCACAGCGAGAGTGCTAGTAGGTTGTGACAAGGACGTTGTCACATCTCTCCCTAAATGTTTGGTTCCTGTGCATGGCCCTTTTACTCCTTATGTGACTCAGATTAGAAAGCACCGTCAAGCCTGCATCCACTGACAAAAAAAAATTCAAAATCCAT
>ML779201.1:78965-94796 GCA_009831015.1 Picea engelmannii | reverse complement strand
ATATATATATACACATCTAATCTATCAAACAAGTAAGGAAATTTTTGGTGCATCTCTGATGCATCCTCCCACATTGTAGAATGTGGGCTATAACTATCCTACTAGACCTTGACCTATTTGACTATTCGATGTCGTGGCTATCGAATGCGATGGTCTAGTATGCATATCGGCTCCACCATGAGAGCACCCTCATCTGCTACCTGCAAAGAACTGATGTCAATCACATGTGATGAATCTGAAATATAATGTCGCTAAACAGATATGAAATACATTGTGCATACGCCTCAAAGAATCAGACAAGGTTAGTTGGTAAGCCACGAGTCCTTTATTTTCCACAATATCTAAGGGTCCCACAAATCTAGGAGAGAGTTTAACACCATTTCCAAACTTGATTGAACTCTTATGTGGTTTAACCTGCAAGAAAAATCTATCGCCAACCTCATAACTACGGTCAAGGCGATGCGCATCAACATAACTCTTATGTCGATCCTGCACTTCTTTAATCCTTTTTTTTATCGATTTCATATTTTCTTCCATTTCTTGGATCACTTTCGGTCCCACCAGGAACCTATCCTCAAGTCGATCCCAACTCAATGACGTCCGACACGGTCGCTTGTAAAGAAACTCAAATGATGCCATCTTAATTGTACTCTGATAACTATTGTTGTATGCAAAATATACCAATTGAAAGAAATCTTCCCAACATTTATGTTGATCCATTACTTTCATACGCAACATATCCTCCAAAATCTGGTTCGTTCTTTCTATTTGTCCGTTTGTCTCTGGGTGATATGTTGTACTAAAATTCAATTATGTTCCCAAGGCCTCTTTTAAACTGGTCCAAAACCGTCCTGTAAACATCGATCCATGATTGGATATGATATTTATTGGTACTCCATGTAACCTCACAATCTCACTAACAAAAACTCTCACTATATCTAGTGCCTAATACATCGTACGCATTGGAATAAAGTGTGCACTCTTCATCATAGTGTCCAATACCACAAAAATCGAATCATGTCTCCTTGTTGTCATTGGCAATCCAACAATAAAATCCATCGATGACCTCCCATTTCGATTCAAGAATAGCATGTGGCTGTAACAATCTTGTTGGGTGTCTATGTTCAACCTTCACCTGCTGACATTATAGACATCTCGCCACATAGCTAACTATGTCCTCTTTCATTCCTTTCCAGAAGAAGAGGTCTACCTTCATCTTCGTGACTCCCGGATGAGCCATGTAAACTGCTCGATGAGATTCTCTTTAGAAAAAACTTCTTAAATCGTCGTTAGGTGGTACATAAATTATGTTGTTATATCTCAACAATCCGTTGTTGTCCAAAGAATAGCCTTCAAACTTCGGTACCATCATGGTATTTTTTCCAATATTATCTTTAACTTCTTTGTACCAGTCATTGTCTATCTGTAAATTTACAATATTTTCTTGAAGATTCATCTTAAGAGGTATTACCGATATTATGCAGGGTCTCTGACTCAACACAACTGCCACTCTGTTCACCATTCCTTTAATGTAAGTAATCTCAAAGTCATATTCATTGAGTAATTATGACCAACGCCTTTGTTGTGCATTCAAGTCACTCTGCATAAATATATGTTGCAATCCATAGTGATCTATCTTTAATTCAAATTTTATTCGAATCAAATAATGTCTCCATACTCTCAAGGAATATACAATTGATAATAACTCTAAGTTATGTGTTGCATAGTTTTCCTCATGCCTTCTCAATTTCCTTGAGATGTAAGAAATCATTCGACTGTCTTGCTTCAAAACTACACCTAGACCTTCCTTGGATGCGTCCGTGGATACCAAGAGTTATTTATCCATGTCGGGGACCTTCAGTATCGGTGTTGTCGTTAACAACTCTTTAATCTTTTTAAATGCTTCTGTGCATTTCTCAATCCATACGAATTTCTTGTTTTCCTTCTGTAATTTTTTAATTAGATTTGTTATCTTCAAAAAACCTTCGACGAATCATCAGTAATATCCTGCTAAAACCACGAAGCTATGTACTTCTTGTATGTTCGTCGAAGATGAACACTCCATAATAGAATCTACTTTTTCTAGATCCACAACGATACCTTCTCCGAATATAATATGTCCCAAGTAATGAATCTTTGATTAGTAAAAAGAACATTTCGATAGCTTCCTGTAAAATTTGTTTTCTCTTAGACACTGAAGGACCAATCTCAGGTGTTCGTTGTGCTCTTATTTCATCTGAGAATAAATCAGTATGCCATCAAAATCATTCGTCAAACCCCCCTTTCATCAAAATCATGGAACACCCCTTTCATCAAAATCATGAATACCCCCAGGGCATTCGTCAAACCGAATGGTAAAACTATAAACTCATAGTGTCTAAATCTCATCTTAAATGTGGTCTTAGGGATATCTTCCTCCTTAATCCGTAATTGATGATATCCCAATCTCAAGTCAATCTTTGAAATCATTGTTTCTCCCTTCATCTGATCAAATAAATCATCTATTCTTGGCAACATATATTGGTTCTTGATCATCGCTTTGTTCACTTGATGATAGTCAATACAAAGTCTCCATGAACCATACTTCTTTCTCACGAAAATAAATGGTGCACCCCAAGGCGACACACTTGGACGTATAAGTCCCAAGTCACTATCGTTTCGGTTCCAAGTTTCAAGTCTATTGTAAACTCCATATCTCTTTCAGGAAGTAAACCTGGTAACTCTTTTGGAAACATGTATGAAAACTCTGATTCTACGGGAAGGTTTTCTAATCCTTTCGCCTCACCCTTTTCTTTTAGCGCTAAGATTACATATAGCTTGCATCCCTTGCACATACTCTTCTGTAGTTGTAGGGTATAAATAAACCTCAAGGACACTCCCTGGTTTCTTCCTACAATCACTCTACTCTATCCCAAATCATCTGCCAAACTTAACCATTTCATATTACAATTAAGTATCGCATCATGTGATTCCAACCAATCCATGCCTGTTACAATGTCATAAGATCTTAAGATCATGACGCATAGGTTTTCCTTCATTACAAAATCACCCAAGTTAATGCTATAGTTGGTAACCTTTCCTCCAAAAAAATTTTGGCACCTGATGCCATTTCTACGTATCTGAACTCATCCTTCTCGACTTCCTTTACCTTAACTCTCTTTAGAGCTGCACTGGAAATAAATCTCTTTGTAGATCTCGGATCTATCAAAACACTAAAGGTTTGATCGACGATCATACCTGATGTCTTGAGCATAGTGGACTGGTGCTCAGCTTGAAAGTTATTGACCGTTGCATGTATCCTATGGGCTTTGCCAAAATATCCAACTGTAGTTGGTCCTGACGATCCGACCGCTTTGACCTTCTCAATCAGAAAATCCTATTGGACATGTGGCTCTCCACATGTCCAACATCCATCCTTTGGTCCAATTCTCCTGGTCCCCGAAGTAGAAGTTGTTGGTCTAACAGTCTGTGATCCCGTTCTATTCTACTGAACAAGCCTAAATTGTTGTTGCTTCTACGGACGAAACTGTTGTTTTTTTTGCTGTTGTGGTTCTCTATAAGGAGTCCTCTGCTGAGGAGTGTGTCATGGTGGTGTCGAGAACATAGGTCCTCTGGACATGTCTTGATGTATAGAAGTCTATCATGTTGGTGTTTGATGTTGTTGTTCTCTCGATGTCACATGTCTGGTCTATCTAGAAGGTATGGGTATGGAAGGATTCCAAGGGGGAGGAATATTAGTCCATAGTAAATAATGATGTCTGGGATGTGGTCCCCAGACCGAAGGAGAAATAAGTAGTAAGTTCAAAATGGATCTACAAAATGAAACATGCATTTGACAGTAGTATTGAAAAATATAAGGATATATTTTTGGCTCGAGGATTCTCTCAGAAGGAGGGAATTGACTATGAGGAGACATTTTATACCATGGCGAGATATACCTCAATCAAGACTATACTTTCGTTGGTTGCAACAATGAAATGGAAGGTGCATCAGATGGATGTGAAGACAACCTTCTTGAATGGTGAAATAAAAGAGGAAGTATATGTGGAGAAGCCACAAGGGTTCAAGGTACATGAAAGGGAGACGCATGTGTGTAGATTGAAAAAGGATTTATATGGATTAAAGCAAGAACCCAGAGCATGGTATGGAAGGATCAAAAAATTTCTAACGAGCTTAGGATTTATAAAGAGCAGTGCATATCATAACCTTTACTTTAAGGTTGTGGATGATGGTCTAGTAAGACTACTATTGTATATGGATGACCTGTTTCTAACAAGTGTGGAAAATATCATCTTAGAGTGTAAGAGAAAATTGGTTGCTGAGTTTGAGATGAAATATATCAAGATGATGCATTACTTTTTGGGTCTTGAGGTATGTCAGACACAGAATGAGATCTTTTTGAATCAAGGGAAGTATGCAGCGGAAATCCTGAAGAGGTTCGGGATGTTGGATTGCAAGACAATGGCTACACCTATGGTATCAAATGTGAATTTGCTACAGGATATGAATTCAAAGATAATGGATGTTACTTTATACAGGAATATGTTGGGTTCATTAATTTACTTGAAGAACATGAGACCATATATATTTTTTGTTGTGAACACCCTGAATTAGTATATGGAGCAACCTGGGAAGGTTCATTTGGTCGTAGTAAAACATGTGATAAATTACCTTAAGGGTACATTGGATTATGGTCTCGTGTATGTGACAGACCATGAGTTCAAGTTATATGGATATTCAGATTCAGATTGGGTTAGAAGTATTCATGATCGGAAGAGTACTTAGGCATATTGCTTCAATATATGCTATGGTATGGTTTTGTGGAGAAACAAGAAGTAGTCATGTGTATCACTCAGTACGACTGAGGATGAATATGTGGAAGCATATAAAGCATGTAGAGAAGCAGTGTGGCTTCAGAAGCTATTGTTTGGGTTATTTGGTCTCAAACTAGAGGCGACCTGCATTTGGTGTGACAACCAGAGTTGCATGAAGTTGTCAGAGAATCTGGTGTTCCATGATAGGTTGAAGCATATCAAAATCAAATATCACTATATCAAATATATGGTGCAGAGGGGAGCACTGAGGCTCCAGTATGTGACTACTGAGGAGCAGGTTGCATATGTGTTGACCAAGCCACTGTCGAGGACAAAGTTTGATCACTTTAGGGACAAGCTTGGCATGGTCCCTCTTCATAGGGAGTGATGAGGTATAGATGGAATGCGGGGTATTATATCTCCTAGGGACATGTTGTAGCTATTTGAGAGCTATCCATGGGCCTTGGATGCATTGGTTGTGAAGTCACAGGGGTGAACATGATGAGGTAGATATGCATTACGGGGTAGCGGATGTCATGGTGACATGTTGAAGCTATTTTAGAGCTACATTGATGCAGGAGCATCGCTCCACCTCATCAAACGCGGCAGCATGCAAACACGCAATGGATAAAGGGAGAAGCACTAAACCTCCCATTTTTAAATTTGAAATAATCCTATATGGATTACTGTGTTGTAAGGCTATAAATGCCAAACCATGCCTTTGTACAGGTAGTTTTTGGATTACCTTACAGGGTTGCTTGTAGCAGACCCAAATCGTAGTCAGGTATGGGTAAACATTTATGAAACTTCAATGTAATAGATGAGGTTAAGTGAGAGAGGACGAGCTCACAAAGCCCCTCTTTTGTAAGGAGATCTTGTATCAGATTTCAGAAGGCAGATAGGAAGAGGATGATAGAGAGGTCTGGGTAGAGAGGCCTTAGGAGGTCTTAGAAGTTCTGAGAGAGAGAGCTTGAGGGGACTGGGACTTTGTTACAATCTAGTTCTTGTAATTCTCTATATAGACAAACAAAGATAATAGAAAAGCAGTTTTTCTTGCATATCGTGTGTTTATGTATGCTTTATATGTTTTTATGCATATTCATGTTTTGAATGTGTAACTGGTGAAGTATTGTATGAGTTTCAACTGTTTCTCATCTTTGAGTTTTCTAGTGCAAGGAGTGCACACATTCCACAAAGAATGCGTTGATAGAGGTTTAACCTCAAGGGAAATCTTAGGACGGATACCGTTGAACCTTCATCAGCAAAAGTGCAAGGAGTGCATGGGAAGAGCTCTTTATCGATTTCAAAGAGAAGCGGAGCTACTGAGACCTCTATAGAGATCTACCAGGTGGGCATTGAGCCGATGCAAGTGTGCACATAAGAACTTTGTGTTGAGTTTGGGAGAAACATATTTGTTGAATACTCTGTGAGGGAAAGCTCTACAAGGAGTGCATCAAGCAAAAGAATGCCAGGAGGGCGAGAAGTATTTCTTGTTCAAGAAATCCTTCAAATTTTGAGTTTGACAAAATCCTGAGAACTCACGGTGTGCATGGGAGATCGAAATATTCAAAGAGATCAAGCTTGGGAGGAGTAACGCAAAAGGTGTGTAAGATTCATATTTGTTCTAAGTCCTAAAGCTCAAAGGAGGGATAACACTACAAGGGTGAAGCGAGACCAAGAGTCGGGTACACAGAAGGAAGTTTAAAGGCCAAGGTATTTAGACGTGGAATAAGTCTTCCAAGTCAGGAGAAGTCTAAATATCAGGAGGAGGAGCAACAACAGCCATCAGATAGGCTGTGGAAAGGAGCCTGGACTGTTAGATATACATCCAACAAACAAAAGAAAGTGTGGGGGAGAAAAATAGATCCCATCCATTGGATATGGGCGCAGAGGATCAAAAATTGTTGGATCCAGAGGAAGGTGCACAAGCCTTAATTCTCCCATGCACAGGAGAGAGAATCTCTCAAGGTTAGAAACTTGAGATTTCCGAAGTCCAGAAAGTCGAAGTAGCTCTAAGCCGTAAGATCACTTGAAGTGAATCTAAGTCATAGGACTAGGAGAGGAGTTGTGGTGAGGATCTGAGCACTCCGAGTAAAGTCGTGAAGTGATCTGTAGTCATCATATTAAGAGGAGACGTGGCATAGATCCATGCACTCCGGGTAAAGAATTGAAGTAAACTTCAGTCATTGATTTGAGGAGGAGACACACGGTAGAGGATTATCAACTCTGGATAAAAGAAACAGGGAGGCAGGAGGTTGACATTTGATATTTCCGAAGCCCAGAAATCCAAAGTGATGAGAGTCGTCGATGTGAAGGAGGACATGCGGTGCTAGATCCAGAACTCTGGAAGAAAACAAAGGAGGAAAGGTCTGAAGACCCAGAGAAGATCTTGATTGTTGATCGAGGAGGGAGACTGAGCACTGTTGATATGGTTGAGCAGGCCAAAGTACCGAAGTAGGAGCACAATCGTTGATTGGGGAGGATATGTGTCAGTAGATATTCCACTCCGGAAGATATCCAGTCAGCAGAGGTGAGGATTTGAGACTTGAAAGTCCTGAAGGTCGTATTAGCGAAGGATATCATAGCCGCACATTTAAAGGGACAAGTGTCATAAGATCTTTCATTCCAGAATATTTCCACACAAAGGTAGAAAGGGTTTGAGACTTCAAAATCCTGAAGTCCGAAATCGCGAAGAGATCTCGATCGTTGATCGAGAGGAAGCAGATTTGGTCCGTAGATTTGGGGAGGGAAAATTTGAACCATCAATCCAGGATGTTGTCAATATCGAGAGATCGACGATCCCACAGTATTTCAGAGATTGAAGGTGCGTGAGATTTAGAAAGGAGTCATGTGGTCATGTGAGGATGTCACCCAAAGTCACATGTGAAGAGTGATCTTAGGAAAGGGAGCTTATGAAAGTTGAGAATCAATATTCCCGAAGGCCAGACTCACAGAGGAGATCCTGGTCGTAGATTCAAGGGGATAGGTGGCAATAGATCTTCCACTCTAGGATATTTCCATACAGAGTAGAGTGGATTTTGAGAGTTGAAACTCCTGAAGGCTGGAAAGGTGGAGTCAATAGTAGCTGTTGATTCAAGCGGACTATGTGTCGACAGATCATGGAGGTCTGCAGAGACACATGGAAGGAGGAAAGAAGGGAAGAATGGAGATTGATAACAGTTGTTGATCATAGGAAATGCCAAAGGAGAAGAGATCGACGGATAGAACGAATTGTGAGGCCACGACATGCTCGGATGATAATATTCCTTGAGTGGGCCGCAATTTCAACCATTGTTTTAGTGACAAGGTAAGTGTTAGATCTAGAAGGATTGTGGGGCAAAAATAAAGTTGGTTGGAAGCCACTCTTGCCCGTGCCCGCAATCATGCATTGGCACAAGGACACAACCCAGGGAAATATAAAGAAGGGGCTAGTGAAAAGGAGCTAGTGTCCGTGACCTAAAGAGCGCTAGAACGCAGAGAAAGAGGGTGTGGGTGCCACAGGACTTGCGCCAAGTGAAGGAAAGGGGTCTATGTATAATTGATCTGGGTTCATTCAGGAGCCAGAAGAGTCGATCCAACTCAACAATTGGAACAATCTAGAGACCGGGAGGTCATAGAATCCCAGGAGGGGAGGGGGGCTGCATCAATTGGTATGAGAGCCTTTTTTCAAAATTGATTTATGTAGGCTGAGGAAAGAAGACATTAAAGAAGAGATAGTATGATACCATCAATTGGTATCAGAGCCATAATTTTTTCTTGTAGACAACAGGAAAAGGGTGAGATGGTGAAAGGGATAATCTGATAACATCAGGTGGTATCATAAACAAGATTTTTCCTGTAGACAACAGGTGAAGGAAGCAAGGTCATGATATTCTGTGAGAAGTTTGTTGCATAGATGCATCAACATAAATTTTAAAAAGCAGGTGAGCTGTGAAAGAGGATGAAGATGCTCGCAGATGTAGAGTAATCCATAGGCTTTCCAGGAGGGCAGGTAGAAGGTGGGAATGGCTAATGAAGGCCATGGATTTGGTCAAAGAGAAGGTCGCAAGAAAAAATGCAATCCAGGGATGGATCTGGAGTTCAATCAGATAAAATCACAAATGGAGAAGCTTGAATTTAAAATGCAGAAGAATGCTAAAGCGCATTGGGTGTATGAGTGGCCCATGAAGAAGAAGGTGAAGTGGCCAGTAAAGAAATTGTTGGCCAAAGAACAATGAAGATTGATGAGAAGGTGGTTGAGGCATGCTGAAAACCTCAGTGACACAGAGGAGGAACTGAATCGTTTTTGTGAACCAAAGAGTGGGATAAATATCAGCAACGAGGAGGAGAAGAGATCAGATGAAGATCTCATAAACTGCCAAGTGGGCAGAAGTGGACTTTCAAGTTGTCAGGTGGGAAATGGAAAGAGATCAGTGGAAGTTCTCGTATACTTCTAAAGGAGCAGTGATGAAAGTTCAAATTACCATATGGGAAATGAGGTGGGATCGGTTGATCTCATAAACTGCCAGGTGGGCAGCAGAAAATTCCCAAATTGCCAACTGGGAAGGGAGAAGGAGATGAGACTGTTTGAAATTATCAGGAGCTCAGAAGTGAGTTCATGTCAGTGAGGATTGTTGATAGATGGAAATTCATGTGGACTTGTAGACCATGTGAATGAAGATCATGACAAGTTAAAAAAAAATTCCATCCAGGAAGAGGATCAGAGAAGAATTATGATTATTGGAGGGATCAAGATATTCCTACCAAACAACCAGATAGAGGCCAGTGCACATGATGAAAGTGAAATAGAAGAAGAAAGACAACCAACAGTGACTGTCATAGAAGAAGGAGCAGACACTGATGTTTTCCCCAATAGAAGGAGAAGGGCATTCAATTGAATTGCTCAAAAATTTTAGCCAGGAAGATGAACAAGAAATGACTGCAGCATTGGAGCTTGCTGCAGAAGAGGAAGAAAATATCATGGAATTTGTTGATCTGTATGTATAATTGGAAGCCCTAGAGAGAAGGGTAATGGTGAAAAGCTTGCACATCCAACAGGTCAAGTTGGAGACAAATAGAGAAGCATACCAGCCAGAGAAACGGTTGGAAGGAGTTGGAAACATGCCATCACAAGAAAAAGCTGAGTAGTAGCTTAGTGATGAGACTGCAGGACTGGAATCTGTATTAGAGTGGAAAATCAATGCCACAAGGGGAGATAAAGACAACATGGGAGATTGAGTAGATATGCCCATTGATAAGAAGGAAGAGTTGCAACAGAGAAGACTGCATAAGAAGAGCCAGCCACTGAAGCAGCTGGACAAAGTAATAGAAGAGACCAAGAAGCTGATGTTGAGGTCAGTAGAAGCAGTCAACAAAGGAGAGTTGAACAGAAGAGAACCTACCATAGCAGCAGGGAAGAAATAAAAGAGGAAAAAAAAGAAGCAACAACATAGCTGGAGAGAAGCAAGAGGACAACTCCATAAGAGAATTTGTGATCCAGGAGGATTTCAACACTAGAGAAGCAGAGCTCATGTTTTTCCTAGTAGGGGAATATAATGCAGGAGTATCACTCCACCTCATCAAATGCACTAGCACGCCAACATGCAAACACACAATGGAGAAAGGGAGAGGCACTAACCCCCCCATTTTTAAATTTGAAATAATCATATACAGATTATTGTGTTGTAAGGTTGTAAATGCCAGGCCATGCCTTTGTACAGGTAGTGGTTGGATTACCTTAAAGAGTTTCTTGTAGCAGACCCAGATTGTAGTCAGGTATGGGTAAACATTTATGAAATTTCAATGTAATAGATGAGGTTAGGTGAGAGAGGACGAGCTCGAAAAGCCCCTCTTTTGTAAGGAGATCTTGTATCAGATTTCAAAAGGAATATAGGAAGAGGATGATAGAGAGGTCTGGGTAGAGAGGCCTTAGGAGGTCTTAGAAGTTATAAGAGAGAGAGAGAGCTTGAGGGGACTGGGACTTTGTTATAATCCAATTCTTGTAATTATCTATATAGACACACATAGATAATAGAAAAGCATTTTTTCCTCCATATCGTGTGTTTATGTATGCTTTATATGTTTTTATGCATATTCATGTTTTGAATGCGTAATTGGTGAAGTATTGTATGAGTTTCAACTGTTTCTCATCTTTGAGTTTTTGACTGAAAGGAGTGAACACATTCCACAAAGAATGTGTTGATGGAGGTTTAAACTCAAGGGAAATCTTAGGAGGGATATCGTTGAACCTTCATCAGCAGAAGTGTAAGGAGTGCATAGGAAGAAATCTTTATCGAGTTCAGAGAGAAGAAGAGTTACTGAGAACTCTGTAGAGATCTGCCTGGTGGGCATTGATTCGGTGCAATTGTGAACATAAGAACTCTGTGTTGATTTCGGGAGAAACAGAGTTGTTGAATACTCTATGAGGGAAATCTCTACAAGGAGTGCATCGATCAGAAGAACCCCAACAGGGAGAGAAGTATTTCTTGTTCAAGAAATCCTTCGAATTCTAAGTTTGACGAAATCTCGAGAATTTGAGACTTGAAAGTCATGAAGGCTGGATTAGCGGAGGAGCTCTTGGCTGCACATGTAAAGGGACAAGTGTCGTAAGATATTTCATTCCAGAAGATTTCCACACAGAGGTATCAAGGGTTTGAGACTTCAAAATCCTGAAGTCTAGAATCGCGAAGAGATCTCGATCGTTGATCGAGAGGAAGAAGATCTAGTCCATAGATTTGCGAAGGGTAGATATGAACCATTAATCTAGGATACCGTCAAGATCAAGAGATCGACGGTCCCACGGTGTTTCAGATATTAGAGGTGAGTGTACTTCACGTGATCATGTGAGGACATCACCCAAAGTCACATGCGAAGAGGGATCTTAGCAAAGGGAGCTTGTGAAAGTTGAGAATCGAGATTCTCGAAGGCCGGACTCATGGAGGAGATCCTAGCCATAGATTCAAGGGGGCAAGTGGCAATAGATATTCCACTCCGGGAGATTTCCATATAGAGGAGAGTGGAGTTTGAGAGTTGAAACTCCCTAAGGCTGGAAAGGCGAAGTCAACAACAGCCATTGATTCAAGTGGACTACATGTCGACAGATCGTGGAGGTTTGGGGAGACACGTGGAAGGAGGAAAGAAGGGTGGAATGGAGATTAATAGCAGTCGTTTATCGCAGGCAGTGCCAAAGGAGAAAATATCGACCGACAGAAGGGATTGCGGGGCCAAGACATGCTTGAACGATAATATTCTTTGAGCGAGCCGCAATTTCAACCATTGTTTTAGTGACGGCGTACATGTCATCATGAGAAGGATTGTGGGGCAAAAAGTGGGTTGGTTGAAAACCACTCTTGCCCGCACCCTCAATCACGCATTAGCACAAGGACACAACCAAGGGAAATATGAAGAGGGGTCTAGTGAAAAGGAGATAGTACCCATCAACTGAAGAGCGCTAGAACCCAAAGATAGAGGGTGTCAGTGTCACAGGACCTGTGCCAAACGAAGGAAAGGGGCCTGTGTATAATTGATCTGGGGTCATTCAGGAGACCGAAGAGTCGATCTGACTCAACAATTGGAATGATCTAGAGACCGGGAGGTCGCAAAATCCCAGGAGGAGAGGGGGGATGCATCATACACACATGCCTTGGATGCATTGGCTGTGAATTCAAGTTGTATTATGGATATCCAATGATGTATAGATTCATATGTTCAATAGTCAATGGTCATGAGCTCATGTGGCAATAAAGAATACCTTCCTAGTTAAGAGGGAGTGTTGATATTTTGATGTAAATACGAAAGATATTTTTTTGTATTTGTATTGGTCAAACCTAGAGAAGGTTATTGTAATCTTATTGTATAAAATGACTCAAAATAAATTATTATTTTATTTTTATCCTTAATGTAAAAATCAATACGACCCCTTTTAGGGTTGTGTCTTTTTGGGAGTCAAGTTATGTGTATAAATATAGGTCGAGTTCCTCTCATTTATATACACACACAACCCACCTTCTCTTGTGTATTTGGATCATAGAAAAGGAGGTATAGCATAGGAGGTCTTGGTATATTGGTCTTGGTATATTTGCAGAGATCTATAACATGACATTGTACTGGTTGAAGGAAACTATAGTGAAGAATTGGTAGTTGGGTTTTCTCCCATGCGAGGGTTTCCCAGGATATATCTTGTGTTATGTGATGTTTTATCTTTCACTGATCCTATTACATGAAATTGTTAATGAATGCTAAAGAAGATAATTGTAACTTCTAAAATTATAACAATTGTAAGACTAACAATTCCTCAATGCAATATGAAACAATAAATTTAGGAAATGAACAAAACCCCCAAAAAATCAATAGAAGAATAGACTACCCCCACTTAGAGCGTAGTGTTTTCATAAAACAATTCAAGGAGCATAAGTATATCTTTGCATGTCCTTGTAACAATCTCAAAATCTATGACACTAAAATCATTCAACATGTCATTCCTACCAAAAGTGATGTTATGCCCGTTCAACAAAATCTTAGAAAAAATTGTCCTAATCTTGAACCTCAAATAAAAAAAGAATGAAACAAACTATTACAGACTAAATTTTTTTTCCCAATTAGACATTCACAGTGCATTTCTAATTTGGTTCCAGTTAGGAAAAATAACAAGGATATTAGAATATGCATTGATTTCTGTAATTTTAATAAAGATTCAGAAAAGGTTAATTACCCTATTCTGTCGATAGAACAAATTCTACAAAAGGTAGTTTGGGTTGGAATTTTTTCCTTATTAAATGGATTCTCTGGTTATAATTAGGTCTTTGTGTCACAACTAGATCGGATCAAAACTACCTTTAGAACCAAGTCAGGAACCTATGCATACCAAAAAATGTCTTTCGGTCTAATTAATGTCAGAGCTACTTTCCAAAGAGCCATGGACATCTCCTTTATAGGTCTAATAAATAAATCCATGGTTGTTTATTTGGATGGAATTACAATTTATTCCCTAGGTAGAAACACACATGTTCATCATTTAAGACAAATCTTTGATCGATGCAAAAAATATGGAATTTCCTTATATCCCAAAAATACCATTTTCACAGTAACAGAAGGTAAACTTTTGTGTTTCATTGTTTCTAATTTTGGGATTGTAATAGATCATGAGAGAACTGAGGCTATTTCATAAATTTCTTTTCCTCATAATAAAAAGAACATGCAATTCTTTTTGGGGAAAATTAATTTTGTAAGAAGATTTGTCCCTAGCTTCGTCGATATTGTTAAGCCTTTAGAGTATATGATTAAAAAGAAATCTGCATTCATATGGGATGAAAAATAAAGAGAATATTTTAGAAATATTAAAGAAGCAACTGTTGAAGTTCCTTCTTTGATGAGTCCAGATTTTGAGAAAGATTTTATTTTGTATATTTTTTCATCTGATGTCTCTTATGCAACTGTTTTGACTCATAAAAACGTTGAAGGTTCTAAAATTCCAATATATTTCATGAGTTCTGGTTTACAAGGTGCATAATTGAATTATCCTGATATCAATAAATAGAATTACGCTATTTTTAAAGTAGTAAAACATTTTCGCTCATATCATTTGAAGTCACATACAAAGGCTAGTGTACCTCATCCTTCGGTTAGGAACTTTTTGGTTCAAAAGGATTTGGGTGACAAAAGAGAAAATTGGATGACCACACTTCATGAAATCAAGCCAGCGAAGATTGTAAGAGGACATGGTTTGTGTAAGTTAGTGGATTATTTAGAAAACTCCCAGGTAAGTGATCATAGTGGTTGGGAGAATGAACTTGAGGTAATCAATGATGTCTTATATATACCAACACCAAATTTTTCTTGGTATAATGATATAAATTAATATTTGACTCATGGTTCATCTCCAGAATTTTTAGATTCTAAGAAAAGAAGAGCTTTAGGGTTAAGATCAACCAAATACAAATTGATTGATGGTGCAATTTTTAGGAAAAATTATGATAACATGTTTCTAATATGCCTTGAAAAATATGATGCACATAAGGTATTGGCCCAACTTCACAACATAATTGCCAGAGGACATTTGGTGGAGAAACAACTTCCCACGAGATTTTAAGGGTCAATTATTACCGGCCTACTTTGTTCAGAGATGCTTATTCATATGCCATGAAATGTAAACTATGAAAAGCATCCGTTGGAAGAGAAAGGAAACACGTGCTTCCATTACATCTTGTTGAAGTTGGAGATCCATTTGAGAAATGGGGCTTGGAAATTATTGATGAGATCAACCCCAACTCTACACAACTCCACAAATATATTTTTATTGCGACATATTACTTTACATGATGGACTGAAGACATTCCTCTTAAGCAATTTAATGAAGAATAGGTGATCTTGTTCATTAATCAATTCATAATTTCAAGGTTTGGTGTCCCAAAATCCTTAGTTTTTGATAATGCATCATACTTTTCATCCCTGATAAAAATAACTGAATTTTCTTTGGAGAAAGGGATTACAATTAAGTATTCTACAAATTGTTACCCCCAAGGGAATGGTTTGGTTAAATCAACCAACACAAATTTAATTTGAATCCTACAAAAGACCATTCATGAACACCAAATAAATTGGGACAAACAAATTTATAATGCATTATGGGTAGACCGAGTAACTCCCAAGAAGTCAATAGGGAATTCACCTTATTTCCTAGTTTATGGGAAAGAAGCCATTCTACCTCCCAATATATTTCTTCCTTCTCTGTAGTTGGCCCAGACTGTCCAATAAGAATCTTGTTCTAAGATGCAAATGAGAATCGATGCATTAATTAACTTGGAAGAAGAACGTGATAAAACCAAGTAAAATTTTCATGAACATCAAGCAATAATCAAAATTTGGTTCGACGAACATTCTTCTAATGACAAAGAATTTCAAGTCATAGGTCTGGTCTTGAAATGGGACAAGGCTCATGAAGAAAAGGGAAAACACACCAAATTTCAAAATCTCTAGTTAGGACCATTTTTTATTTCCAAAAACCTTGGCCCATAAACATTTATTTTGCAAAATTTAAATG